>JAGSMU010000004.1:6890000-7230000 GCA_029286865.1 Teinopalpus imperialis
TGTTTGCAAGCAATATGATTATATTAAAATATATATGTATTAGTTAAATCGCATTACCGATAGTTACTAGTCTAATATGGGTCCGTCCTTATATTTTAGGTGTACTATTAACTCTTATTTTACCATTTTACTATTTTCTTAGTCTTAAATCTATCGCGGATTGGTTAGACTCTAAGTTAGTCATGTATAATGTATAAAATTAGTATGAATTTATATGGCATATTACCATACTGCCAAAAATGTAAAAAATGGAACTTCGATACAGCAAAATAATTAGCGTCATATTATATTTTTATCCGCTCAAATAAAAAAGACGTTTTTTTCTTAATCGTAACTCGTACTATTGAATTAACTATACAGCCAATTACTTAACATTATTTGCATCAACACTTCTGAAGATAAAACTCATCTGTGACCAAACTATTTATGACGGTTTATGATCAAGAAATCTCTACACAAAGCTATACTTATTTTATTGAACTAATTTGTGAATATAACACTTACCTATTGTGACGCCAACGCAAATGCCATGTAAAACACGTTTGGTTGTACTTTTTGTCAACATGATAAGTGTTGTATACGTACCTACTATTATTGCTCAAATTCTGTACTTAATGTTTCGTAAATTGTTTAACGCGTGTAAATTTTAAAATTATGCATTAATGTAAATAAAGAAATAAAGGTGTAAGTTATATAATAAATATATTTATATTATTCCAAAACTTAGACACTCAACTTTTACACGATATGTTTAGAAAAATGAGAAATGTTAAAATTGACATTTCCAACGTTGAAATGAAATAATAACTTGTTGTTTTATTTTATTGTACTGAGGGTGAGAAATGAGCACACAGTTCATCTGTAGGAAAGTGAATTCTCCGGCCAATGTCATCTATAGTCATTCTCGATATATAAAGAATCGTAATCTAGATGCGTTATTTCGTTACAAGTAATCTCCGGATCGCACAATCAACAATCGGAACAACAGCGTAATGCTGGTATTTAGTGAGGGCGTGGGACTTTCCGTCGAGCCGATCCATTTAAGCCGCAACTAGAAACAAACCGCAGAATGATATAACCACTGTTAGAAGGAAGTGTGACGTCAGACAACTAACCCATAGCCGATTTTATTACACTTCTAGCAATGCCCGCGACGTGCGATCAATGCAAATCGTGAAACCGACCTATTCGTGCAATAGCCAATTCACCGTTATGGCATAACCCTACCACGTCCATCTGTACTCAGTATATCAACCACGCGCACGAGTGGCGTAAATGATCACGCAAACAGGTCCCTCCTTAATCCAATTGTGGAAGAAAGATGCAGGTACCAGGGACCGGGGCATACCAGACCTGAAAAGTCGAGTGGTAACTGCGGCCATGATATTGAAATTCACCCACACCAAAGGTGGTTTGGTTCCGAGATCCTTACCCACGCCGTACGAAACAGCAGTTTTACGTTGCTATTTATCGCCGATATTCTGTGAAAGCTTAGTCCTTCCCTGGCCGAGCTGACCCATTCTATCTGCAGAAAAAATCCTGCACTGCGCTAATAATTGCCCCAACTTGGATCTAATTGCAACACGGCGCCGGTACTAGTGTCTAAATATTGAACATAAGTTCCCATTGTTGACAACGATAACAAGACTGCATTTTCACTTATTTTTTGATTACTTGCTTTTTGTTTTGAATATAAGACAGGGAATATGGTAAACAGTGGTAGAGCTACGCTGCAGTTCAGTTTCTAGCTGCAGAATGAATGGGTCAGCTCGACCGGAGTAGGACCACTCCCTCACAGAATACCAGCGTAAAATAGCAGCATAATCTTGCAGTTTCGTCTGGTGAGTGTAGGGACCCGGAGACCTTTATTACTGGTGACGAGGCATTATGATTCCTTGAAGGATGAATGTAGATGTCATGGGCCGCAGGAATCACTTACCATCAGGTGAACTGTGTGCTCGTTTGTTACTCTCAATGCAATAAAAAATCTGTGCTTATTAGTCCCTTAATCCAGTAAATGCAAATTCCACTAAACGATATAATTTCTTTTCTCGAATGAAGAAATGATATCCTTCAAGAATCAAACTAACCTAGGCCGCTGTAGCAACAAGTATACTTGTCTTAACTTGAAGTTGATGTAAAAGGTTAGAATGAAATAATATTAAAATTAATATTATAAAATGTATAATTCTAAAGACATCAAACCTTACAAGTTTTATTTTTCGTTTATCTAAGAATGAATACAAAGATAGGTATAAGTCGCAGCACATAAGTCTATCGGTGAACGAAACGTGGAGGGGATAGCTGCGCCTGGGTACTGTCTCGAACACTCGTTCATTTCTACAAATTAATTACAAATAGTGTTTTTGTTTGTACTTTTTAATGTCTAAGCTATAGACTGATGATGATGATGATATTAATTTATCCCTAATGGGAAAGGCAAAGAACTTGCCACTGCTGGGTGCAGTGGGGAAATCTTCCCTTTTTTCCACTTGCCACTTGTATACGCTGACCACCATTAACTTCACGTTTCGTAATAGTGCACCGCAAGGACGCTTCTTCTTAGGAGAGAGAAAGTCAGCCTCTCGTAAGTTATGCGACGAAACTGATTCCCATGACGGGCAACAGGGCAACTTTTACAAATAACCAAAGAAAACATAACTCGTAATCGCAACAAATACCGTGAGCACTTTCGAGCATTCATAATACGTAGAAGCTGAATGACATTCATGACTAGTGTTGAGTAGGACTTACAAGAGGTAGTACATTTGTCCCGTACATGACATCAAAATGTAAGAGCGGATCACCATTTCAAAATGTACTATTTCAAATTTTATGTCGCGGCAGTCGCGTTACTCACTCTCCGTGTAAACTGAGGATGAGAGACAGAGATGAAACGAGGCATACAAATAACGAATTCTTTCACAATGAACTTAATAATAATATGCGATCGCGTCTCGAGCGACTGAGAAAATATAATGTTGCCATTACTAAATTCGATAGTAGATTGATTTTTTATGGATTTTTTTATAATTTATTATTAATTTTTATTACCTACATTATCTTATAATAAAATATATTTTTATGAAATAAGTAATAGATAAAGCAATTAGTAAGATTTCTTTATTTTGTGTTACAATTTCTATTAATTTGGTTATAACCATAGTAGTATAATTTTTATTCTTTCAAAATAAAAAATTGTACTTAATTATTCAATTAAAACTTTATACTACAATATTTTTATACTAATCAGCAGATAGTATTAATAATTTTATTTATTAACCATTAGAGTATTTTACATTTTGTTGTTTCTTAACTATTGATGTAAAATTCATAAATTTTGATAAATTACGCAGACATGAGGTCGCTGCGCTCCCGAACACCTCGCCTCATTTGCCAGTGCCATTGAGACATTGTATCGGCTCACATCAAAACAGACATAGAATGACACGGCGTATTTTTTTTTAATTTTAGGTTTGGCATTCTGTTATTTTGGCTCTTACAAGCGATGATTTTACAAATAAGTTTTCCCTAAAAAGGTTTGCAACTTATGGATTATTGGACAGGCATTCCTGTAATAGAGTTTTAGACCAACCATCATACGAACAAGACCTGGCTGTATGGACTAAAGTCCTTTGCCTTTCCCATTGGAGATTAATTAATATCATCATCATCAGACTATAGACTTTGCGTATTAACGGTCAGCGCTAGACTTATTTGCCGCAACATAAACCGTAACCGTGACAAATCATTGCCAAAATAGTTTTTTAAAATACTTACTAAGTATAAATAACATAATACTAACTTGCTACATTTAATTGAGGGAAAAATCTTGATTAAAATAAAATATCGACGTAAGTTATCTTAGCTTTATTTCATTTAGCCATTATTTAATGAATAACATGATACAACCGACGAAATATTAAAAAATACAAAATATACATAAAGTTATGTAATAAAACATACTAAAATACAAAATTAAAATTATAACTTAACTCTAGTTGTACACAGCATACAGAAATTTAAGAGTTAGTAATCATAAAATTAAGCTAGTCATAACACTGTTTGGAAAAAAAAATGACACGATAAAATACTCCCCTTTAAGTAGATGTTATCTTCGAAAATAACGTTATAGATACAAAATCTCGGAGTGACATCCGGAGCAGACTCGACATCGCTGAACAATGCCAGGTGTAATCAGTCCTATGCAATAATGTCAAAGATTATTCAAAATCATAAATCATACAGCCAGCATAAAACCTAAAACGGAATAACAAAAATGAACATAAACATATATTAGTTATTTTTATAGATTTGACCTATTCGCGGGCCGCTCTGCTCGTTAGCTGTAGAGGCCGTTATACCCAACAGCAATAACACAAAAGTTATTTTAATAAATTGTTTTTATTTTCTGAGGTAGATAACATGGCACAGATATGAAAGCACGAGTAGCATAAAACAAAATGATCTAACATTCAAAGTCTCATATTTAAAAGTTACGCTTTTATTTTATTTTATGGCTAATGGCCACAGGCGGAGGGCTTTTACAACTTCACCGGGTTAGGGCACTCAGCAGAAACCTTTATTTATGAGTAACCAGCACAAGGGACCCGAAAAGAAGCCTCGGGTTGAACCGTTGCCGCGTAAAAGCAACATGAATCCAGGGTTACCGAGATAGCCGAAGCTCGGTCATTTGCCCTTCAAAAGATTACCTAAAAAAATATCAATATTTATTAACGACATTTACCACCACTTCGGAAGGAACGCGTTGTGGCTGGAGAAGAAGTGGCGCAAGAAACTCCAGCGACGCAGCTATCCATGTTGATTGGTGTAAGCCGGCCTGATATATGCCGGTATAGCTAATAACATTGTCTACGACTTGATATTGTAGCATTGTTTACGGTATAATGGTAATTACGCTTAAACATATCATCGTTAAGGTCGTATAGGACTTTTCTTGTTTATGTAACATGTTAAACTTATATTTTTACAATTAAGTATATTTATTAAAAAAAAAGGTTAAAAAATTAAACAGCAATAGTTGTAAATAAAAAAAAATATTAATAAGTTTATTTACAAATGTCCCATCTCTGATTTCTGAATAATATTCTATATAATCGTACATAAGAGGGGAGATTTTATACATGCAAATATACTATTAGTTATTTGGGAGCTAGACTAGTCTATCGATACAGCTGAAAATATACTATTAGTTATTTTAGAGCTAGACTAGTCTATCGATACAGCTGAAAATATACTTTTAGTTATTTTAGAGCTAGACTAGTCTATCGATACAGTTGAAAATATACTATTAGTTATTTAGGAGCTAGACTAGTCTATCGATACAGCTGAAAATATACTATTAGTTATTTTAGAGCTAGACTAGTCTATCGATACAGTTGAAAATATACTATTAGTTATTTAGGAGCTAGACTAGTCTATCGATACAGCTGAAAATATACTATTAGTTATTTAAGAGCTAGACTAGTCTCTCGATACAGCTGTAAATATACTATTAGTTATTTTAGATCTAGACTAGTCTCTCGATACAGCTGTAAATATACTATTAGTTATTTTAGATCTAGACTAGTCTATCGATACAGTTGAAAATATACTATTAGTTATTTTAGAGCTAGACTAGTCTATCGATATAGTTGAAAATATACTATTAGTTATTTAGGAGCTAGACTAGTCTATCGATACAGCTGAAAATATACTATTAGTTATTTAAGAGCTAGACTAGTCTCTCGATACAGCTGTAAATATACTATTAGTTATTTTAGATCTAGACTAGTGTATCGATACAGCTGAAAATATACTATTAGTTATTTTAGAGCTAGACTAGTCTATCGATACAGCTGAAAATATACTATTAGTTATTTAAGAGCTAGACTAGTCTCTCGATACAGCTGTAAATATACTATTAGTTATTTTAGATCTAGACTAGTCTATCGATACAGCTGAAAATATACTATTAGTTATTTTAGAGCTAGACTAGTCTATATATACAGTTGAAAATATACTATTAGTTAATTTAGAACTAGACTAGTCTATCGATTCAGCTGAAAATCTTGATAGTTCAAAATTATTTTCAAGATTATTAATATGCTTGTGTCTCGCCTGTTTCTAATGTTGTTTCTCTCATTTTTATTTAATGTATTAAATATATTTTGACCGACTGCAGCCCGTAGCATTTGCATCCATCCTCAACAAAGTTGTTGGTGAATGAGTGATTTTAAGATACACATACTTCGTCACCCTCGAGGACTGGGATGAAATACCCTGAATACCGGTAGTTGGGTTGGGAACCCTATTCTCACTCTCTCGTACAAAACAAAGTAGCGGTATGGTATTGTCAAGCTGGTATTAACTGAAGACGTATTCCTACTCCGGTCGAGCCGATCCATTTATGCTGTAGCAGTAATTGCAGCGTAATAGTCGAAAATAATAATTGGGAATAATTATACCGTAACTACGAACAATTTGGTTTGTCTATGTTTTTACTTTTAAATCTAATTATCGAAAGATGATATGAAAGTGACATTGTAATTTAGAATATGCATATTTTTTTAGAATATTCTGTTTACCTATTTACCTGAATTAAGATCAATATTCATAAAATCAATATCAACAGACTATTAAATTTTACAATCGTGACCCAGTTAAATATATAGTAAAAAATTATGGGCAAAATATTTGCAAACTTTCAAAGCAAAGGAAGAAACCTTTCAGCCAGTCTTCTATATCCCTGGTCCTTAGTAAAATCTTTAAATTGAAAACTATTAATAAATAAATGACATTATGATAATCCTTAATCATTAATATAACGGATATTAATTGTAATACATATCAATTTTACAATACATTAAAGAAAAATAAAGAAATTCAAAATTAATAAACAAAAGCGTCTTAAACCCTGCCCTATTGAACTTTATGCAATGAAAAATTTAACTCTTATTTAATATGCAATTTTTAAAAAAAAAATTATTTCTTCTATAGTCCTCAAAAAATAATTAATTTATATTATTCTATCAACCAATATACCTAATTTAATTTTATGTTCTTAAATAATTTATTTCATATTTTACCCGTAATCCACTAGTTATGGCCATAGACAATATAAATTTAATCCAGCCAGTAGTCCAGATATTATTAATGTTGATTGTATCTTTATAAAAAGACATCTCATATTTCATACATTTCGGTATAAGCCTTTAGTTTGGGTTTATCCATATATAAAATTATATAAGTTGCACATATAAACTCTTGTCTGTCAGAGGCATCAAATTATTTTTAGACTCATTTTGTCTATCGAAAATATTCGAAAAAAGATTATGCTTGCAGTGGAAAATTATTAATAATTTATGTGTCACTTAATACAAATACCAATTTTTGATATAAAATTATTCATTTATATTTATTGCATACATCGTTATCAAACTTATTATACTTCACTCTTAAAAAACCGAACTGCTATATAAAAAATACAGAAGTCATTCTTGGGCAATAGCATATTAATAAAATTCCGCAAAAAATTATCTATTTCCTATTAAACAGATTTTAAATTCAGGGTAAAAACCAAAAAATCTTACTACTATTTGTTAGATCAAATACAATTATCAACACTTTCTCAGACTTGAAACTGTGTGAAAAGTTACCACAGAACATTTGTATTATTTCTTATAATTTTGTCAGAAGTAACTTACTGACGTAATGTGCAGGGTTTTCTTAACAAACGAACTGTTAAAAAAACTGGTACTAATTGTCGGGTTTTCCCCGTGTATAGCATATATAATGTTGGCTAAGTTTTATTTTGGGATTATTTATTTTATTAATCCTAGGATGAGTCTGAAATAAATGATATTATTATTATTATTATTATTTCCTTTAGTCGACTTTTACGACACCGTAAATAACGATGTAAGGTGATGGTTTCTCTTACGCCGCCATCACATCGCAAATGAACGCATTATTGGATATGGTATGGTTAAAGAAACTGTAGGAATGCGAATATTGATTTAAATGTTCCTTTTCTGCTTCTTTATCGGCACATCCCTCCTGATTACTCTCGACTCGGGAGTGGTTCGTTTAGATCCACCCTTATTTGTAGTTTGGTTACTTGATGGTGAAGGTATGGTGGATGTAAGATTCACATTCGTCACATTTGTAATATTATCAATTTTGGTTACTTTAACAAATTTAGGAGCTGCTGTTATGAAAGCATTGGGTTGTATTACATTAACTTTGAGACTCTGCTTGTCGATAGAAACTATCTTTTTCAAACCGCACCCACTTCTAACGGGTACTAATTTTATATTCCGCATCTGTTTTATTTTCGAGATGTCAGTAGTTTTTGGTGTTAGTTTCTGAATTTCGGATGGTCTTATTTTAAGTCCTAGTATTTTTGTGACAGCAGTAGTAGTCGTTTCCGGTGAAAAATTGCTGGTGTTTTCTATAATTGGCAGGCTTTTAAACTTATCTTTCGTTTTTTCCAGAGATTTCTCTGTTTTTACTTCTCTTAAGTTTACTTTACCACCTTCATCTTTGACCCACATAAAGGCGCTGAAATCTTTCTTTAGAGGTGATTCATTATCGAAATATTTTAGAGACACGATTGTGTTTGCAATAAGCATGGAAAGTTCGGGGATATTAAACTCGTTAAGAAGGAGATTTACGTTGCTGCCAGAGCTGTTTTCTATTGACGGATCCGCACCATATGACACTAGCATTTCTACGGTCTTTAGAAAATTATTAGCTATTTTGGATTTGTTGCGTCTACCTGAAATCATAGTATTTTTTTTATTTGAATTAGTATCAATCTACTCAATGATAAAAAATGCTTACATTGTAAAAATTACCAAGCAAGCGATCAATGAATAATTAGGACAAACGATTTATTGTTCAGATATAAAAGAGAAGTGTAAAATTAAAGAAAAAAATATTCTAAAGTAAAGGTAAGGAGGTCATAGTAAAATAAGAATATTGCACTTACTTTCTGCATCTAAGCAAGTTTCTGTTACTGCCACATATAGAGCAGTGTTGCCACAGTTAGGCATGGGCAAGTTAACGGTACTGGGGTCCGCATCTAGCAATACTTTTATATTGTTGTAGTGGCCTAATTTACTGGCAAGCATTAAAGGACTATAACCTAAAATAAACTTGAAATTATTAAACTTGATGTTAAGAGCCCAACTATTACAAATATAATATACAGAACACAGAAAATACTAGTTACGTGAGTTTAAATTAGAATCCTGTATTGGTCACTTGGTCGATCAACATATTTTTACATTATATACATATGAGGTGTGGCAGAAAAGTAATGAGACTGGTTTTGTATTCACCAAAGTTTTCATTCTTCATCAATGTTATCCCCTTCAAAGTAGTTCCCTTGGGCAGCTACACACCGATGGAGACGTTGTTCCCATTGTTCGTAGCAGCGCTGGAAGTCTTCAACTGATATGGTCTTCAGTAGGTCCGTTACACTCTTTTGGATGTTTTCTAAAGTCCCGAAATGACGTCCATTGAGGACATTCTTCAGTTTAGGAAAGAGGAAAAAGTCACAGGGACTGATGTCAGGTGAATAGGGGGGCTGGGGAACCACAGGAATGCCTTTTGAGGTCAAAAATTCTGCTATGGAAAGGGCAGTATGACATGGGGCGTTTGGCACACGCCTTTCGCATGTGCAAATATTCAATTAAAATTTGATGAACGGTAAATCTGTTTAAATTTAATTGTTCGCTCAACATTCTCAATGTTAAACGACGGTCTGATCTCACTAGAGTGTTCACACGTTCAATGTTCTCATCAGTTTTTGAAGTTGAAGGCCTCCCTGAACGATGTTCATCTTCAACGTGTTCTCTGCTTTCCAAAAATGATTTGTGCCAGCGAAAAATTTGAGCTTGGGATAAAGAATGTTTCCCATAGGCAGATTTTAAATTTTCGTACGTTACACTTGCCGATTCACCGAGCTTAGCACAAAATTTAATTGCACAACGTTGTTCCAAATTCCGCTGTTCCATTTTGCGTGAAGCACAACCAAAAACCAACTTGACTAATAGCAGTCACAAAAATCACGTAGTTAACGGAAAGAGCTGAAACTTGCACAGAGCTATTGGAAGGTACTGACACACGAGCTCAATCAAGGACAAAGGCGCAGCATTGTCGGATCATTTGCAGTGGTGCCAGTCTCATTACTTTTCTGCCACACCTCGTATATAATTACTAGTAGTAACAAACAGTGTTCAATTTATCTATGTATATTCAAATTAAATGAATATTCATTTTTTTTTATTTGAATTAGTATCAATCTACTCAATGATAAAAAATGCTTACATTGTAAAATTACCAAGCAAGCGATCAATGAATAATTAGGACAAACGATTTATTGTTCAGATATAAAAGAGAAGTGTAAAATTAAAGAAAAAAATATTCTAAAGTAAAGGTAAGGAGGTCATAGTAAAATAAGAATATTGCACTTACTTTCTGCATCTAAGCAAGTTTCTGTTACTGCCACATATAGAGCAGTGTTGCCACAGTTAGGCATGGGCAAGTTAACGGTACTGGGGTCCGCATCTAGCAATACTTTTATATTGTTGTAGTGGCCTAATTTACTGGCAAGCATTAAAGGACTATAACCTAAAATAAACTTGAAATTATTAAACTTGATGTTAAGAGCCCAACTATTACAAATATAATATACAGAACACAGAAAATACTAGTTACGTGAGTTTAAATTAGAATCCTGTATTGGTCACTTGGTCGATCAACATATTTTTACATTATATACATATGAGGTGTGGCAGAAAAGTAATGAGACTGGTTTTGTATTCACCAAAGTTTTCATTCTTCATCAATGTTATCCCCTTCAAAGTAGTTCCCTTGGGCAGCTACACACCGATGGAGACGTTGTTCCCATTGTTCGTAGCAGCGCTGGAAGTCTTCAACTGATATGGTCTTCAGTAGGTCCGTTACACTCTTTTGGATGTTTTCTAAAGTCCCGAAATGACGTCCATTGAGGACATTCTTCAGTTTAGGAAAGAGGAAAAAGTCACAGGGACTGATGTCAGGTGAATAGGGGGGCTGGGGAACCACAGGAATGCCTTTTGAGGTCAAAAATTCTGCTATGGAAAGGGCAGTATGACATGGGGCGTTTGGCACACGCCTTTCGCATGTGCAAATATTCAATTAAAATTTGATGAACGGTAAATCTGTTTAAATTTAATTGTTCGCTCAACATTCTCAATGTTAAACGACGGTCTGATCTCACTAGAGTGTTCACACGTTCAATGTTCTCATCAGTTTTTGAAGTTGAAGGCCTCCCTGAACGATGTTCATCTTCAACGTGTTCTCTGCCTTCCAAAAATGATTTGTGCCAGCGAAAAATTTGAGCTTGGGATAAAGAATGTTTCCCATAGGCAGATTTTAAATTTTCGTACGTTACACTTGCCGATTCACCGAGCTTAGCACAAAATTTAATTGCACAACGTTGTTCCAAATTCCGCTGTTCCATTTTGCGTGAAGCACAACCAAAAACCAACTTGACTAATAGCAGTCACAAAAATCACGTAGTTAACGGAAAGAGCTGAAACTTGCACAGAGCTATTGGAAGGTACTGACACACGAGCTCAATCAAGGACAAAGGCGCAGCATTGTCGGATCATTTGCAGTGGTGCCAGTCTCATTACTTTTCTGCCACACCTCGTATATAATTACTAGTAGTAACAAACAGTGTTCAATTTATCTATGTATATTCAAATTAAATGAATCTTTGCTATTGTAGTTTCATCTTTCAAAAAAAATGTTTACTTTTGGCCGACAACTTATTGCATAAGAAATATGATTTTAACTTATATAATATACTTTACCAATTTAACATTTCTATACAAGACAAGAATTCATTTGGCATAAGTATACTCACACTGACATATATCTGATTGAATAAAATGCATGATAAATGTTATCGAAATGAATGTAAAAAAAAATATCAAAATCTAATACAATCATCATAATACTTCCTTTATTGTGGTTCTATTACAGATGTTACGAAATAATGATTTATACGTATTTCATTTTGTTTTTTTTTCAGTTAATAACTATCTAATCATAGAGTACTCAAATGAGTATTGCAATAAGTCATTTATTATCAATTATATACTTTTCGCCTCCATCCCCCGTTTTTTAAATACCTTATCCTTATACCTTTCTCATACAAGAATTAAAAGGCCTTGTAAAGACATACGGTCTTTTTTATGAAATTACGAATTGAGTGACAAACCAGCATACATTTCAAATGATAGCAAATTATTCCTGCGGACCATGAAATCCACATTCGTCCTTGATAAATATCTATATAATCATAATATAGATGCGTTGACACCCTAAATACTAAAAAGGAATACCATGAAAGATAGAGAATCTTTCACCCACCAAAGGAGACACTCCACCGCTAAGCTTTTATATTATAGATATACATGGTCTTTCCCTGATAGAACCAAACTATTCTGGTTATAACTCGTTCTTGAATGTAGTGTAAATCTACCACGAACAAAATACACTTGTTACAATTGGCCTACATATTTTTATTACACAAACACGGTATAATCATGAATGTTACTTTTACCTTGACTGTCGTACAATCTACATATTTTCGATAGGAGATATTTACTAATTTCTTCATCCGTTTTAGTGTCTAGTTCCGGTTTCCATAAGTCATTGTCATGAAGAATATGTCTGTAAAATAATAATTAATATAGTTAATCAGGGATAACTTTTTAATAGATATTATGGAATTTATACTAATATAACATAAAGTAACAGTGTATATAGATTCCGCCTTGTGTAAAGAAGGTATTGAAGCAGTCTACCACGCGCCTACAGTGCGTATTCACGTGTCTTGAATTATTTTGTCTCTCTAAAAATGGGGGTCCACAAAAATTTATTTGCCTATCAATGTAGGCAGATAATATTTTAAGAAGCTCAGCGACTGTTACTTGTAAAAACTTGCAGATTCCACATTTTTTGTCGAGTTTTGGGAATATGGTAGACATGTAGCTGCAGGGGTACCACCGGAACCAGCTAAATTTTAAAAGTGGTCTATGCGAATAAAAGTCTGGGAACATCTACTCTAAAACATGTTATCCTCACTATGTTTCCATTAACCACCGAGCAGTGGGTAATTTAGCACTTTAAATTGGCATGAATAGTTTCATGGGTACTGGCGATTGAATTCGTATTACGCGCGTTCCGTGACTTCAAATCAAACCCCGAAAATAATTCACCGTTCAAGTGCAGCACAAAGTCATGTTATCCGACATACATGGCAATACTAACGGATAAGAAATATGCCACAATTTGTTTGACTAACTAGTTTTATAAATATGCACTGGAAATGTGAGTAGAAAAGTGAATAGTAAGTTGAACATTTATGTCTATTATAACTCAAGTAGTCTTTTCTCAAATGAGTATTGCAATAAGTCATTTATTATCAATTATATACTTTTCGCCTCCATCCCCCGTTTTTTAAATACCTTATCCTTATACCTTTCTCATACAAGGATTAAAAGGCCTTGTAAAGACATACGGTCTTTTTTATGAAATTACGAATTGAGTGACAAACCAGCATACATTTCAAATGATAGCAAATTATTCCTGCGGACCATGAAATCCACATTCGTCCTTGATAAATATCTATATAATCATAATATAGATGCGTTGACACCCTAAATACTAAAAAGGAATACCATGAAAGATAGAGAATCTTTCACCCACCAAAGGAGACACTCCACCGCTAAGCTTTTATATTATAGATATACATGGTCTTTCCCTGATAGAACCAAACTATTCTGGTTATAACTCGTTCTTGAATGTAGTGTAAATCTACCACGAACAAAATACACTTGTTACAATTGGCCTACATATTTTTATTACACAAACACGGTATAATCATGAATGTTACTTTTACCTTGACTGTCGTACAATCTACATATTTTCGATAGGAGATATTTACTAATTTCTTCATCCGTTTTAGTGTCTAGTTCCGGTTTCCATAAGTCATTGTCATGAAGAATATGTCTGTAAAATAATAATTAATATAGTTAATCAGGGATAACTTTTTAATAGATATTATGGAATTTATACTAATATAACATAAAGTAACAGTGTATATAGATTCCGCCTTGTGTAAAGAAGGTATTGAAGCAGTCTACCACGCGCCTACAGTGCGTATTCACGTGTCTTGAATTATTTTGTCTCTCTAAAAATGGGGGTCCACAAAAATTTATTTGCCTATCAATGTAGGCAGATAATATTTTAAGAAGCTCAGCGACTGTTACTTGTAAAAACTTGCAGATTCCACATTTTTTGTCGAGTTTTGGGAATATGGTAGACATGTAGCTGCAGGGGTACCACCGGAACCAGCTAAATTTTAAAAGTGGTCTATGCGAATAAAAGTCTGGGAACATCTACTCTAAAACATGTTATCCTCACTATGTTTCCATTAACCACCGAGCAGTGGGTAATTTAGCACTTTAAATTGGCATGAATAGTTTCATGGGTACTGGCGATTGAATTCGGTTTACGCGCGTTCCGTGACTTCAAATCAAACCCCGAAAATAATTCACCGTTCAAGTGCAGCACAAAGTCATGTTATCCGACATACATGGCAATACTAACGGATAAGAAATATGCCACAATTTGTTTGACTAACTAGTTTTATAAATATGCACTGGAAATGTGAGTAGAAAAGTGAATAGTAAGTTGAACATTTATGTCTATTATAACTCGGGCAGTCTTTCTCAATATAGTGTACGTGTCTTCAAATAGGAGAGCAATGCAATACTGCAGCTTGTTTCTAGTTCCACCCTCCCCTATGTGTGGGCTATTTTGTCTGTGGTCATCGGTGAGAAAGTAGCACAGATCACTGTGTGCTAGATTATCACTCTTTTATTTTTTTTATAGAATAGTAAAGTAGCTGAGGTAGTATAGAAACACTAATACAGGTAGAATCTCACTAATCCGGCACTTCAGTAGACCGACGGACAAGTCCAATAATCCGGCACCCTCCACCCGCGCTTCCCTCGACAAAAAAAAGACTACAAGTTGCACAAAGACAGACCACAATTACGGATTATTTTAAAACTATTTACTTAGTTACTTGTGAGATTTTTTTTTATTACATTCAGACTAACAAACGAGCACACACTTGATGTTAAGTGATTCCTGCGGCCCATGACATCTACATTCACCCTTGAGAAGGAATCATAATGCAGATGCGTTGTCACCCTTGAGGACTGAGATTGAAAGCCTCGTCACCAGTAGTAAAGGTCTCCGGATCCCTGCACTCACCAGACGAAACACAGCAACATTATGCTGCTATTTTACGCTGGTATCTTGTGAGGGCCAATCCAAAAACAAACTGCAGTGTAGCTCTACCACTGTAGATATGTATAGTTATAAAAAATCGTATAAACATGAACACAAATACATTGCATTCCCTTTATGAAATGCTTTATTTTATTTATTACGATTTTTTCTACGTTCCAATAATCCGGCACAAAAACAGACCTCAATTAAGGATTATTTTAAAACTATGTGATTATTTTAATTATGAGATATATATTATGTATTAATTATGTTATAATTAATTATGAGATATATATTATGTATTAATTATGTTATAATTAATTATGAGATATATATTTAATTATGACCACTGTGGAGACAAGATCCGACTGCAGCATTTAGATAATAGCGATATAGTGGCTCTACCGCTAACTTATTTGATAAAAAATAACATTCATACTTCATATACAACGTATATTAGAATTTGAAACAACTTTTTTTTGTAATACAGTACTGTTTACGTTACATTAAACTCTCTGGGAACATGTTACTTTTAAATTGCTGTCGTTTGTTTTTAGAAAATTGTTTGACGCTATTACAATGAATTTCATCTCGTGAAAATTCTCGCACAATGATTTTTGTACGATTTTCGCTGTGGCTTAAGTACGGGTAGTAAGACAAGAGAATTACTCCATGTCGCAGCTGTGTTTTCGTGGTTCGGAATATTTAGACGTGGACGTCGTCATCACCATGACGATGTACGTGAAGTGAAATATTTTATATTTCATTTACTTTTTAGACATTGATTCCTCACAATGTATTCCTCCACAACCGAGTATGTGTTAAATAAGCACTTAAAGCTGCAACTACATTGATTTGGTTATTTTTAATAAATACAACCAATAGAATACTACATCACTAGATAAATGACATTACTAGTATGGACACAATAAAGAATTTGGAAGATTCACCTGAGACGGACAAGTTTAGAAGTTGTATGATGGTATGTTGAGGGAGGAAAAGATTTCACTAGAGTGTGTTGAGTATAAATGAGAATCATGAATCAATCAATTTATAATGGGATCTGATAAGACTAATTATGATAAAGCGATGACATCTGCCAGTTTACGAACAAGTTTTCTCGACAATCTATAGGAAATGATAAATGACATCGTCGGCCTAGAGTTAAAAGTAGTCAACACGAGATCGCACTTCACCTTCATTAAGTTTTAAAAGACGTCCCTTTGAGAAATACCGGATGAGATAGGGTTGTATAACATATGATAGTTTCCGAAATACTTGGATAGATTAACGAACATCACATATACAAAACAAATTTATTAAACGACTGATTACAATAAATCATGTCCCGTCATTGATTTCTTAGGAGGTATTTTCTGTGTCTACGCATTTACATTAAATAAACCGTTAATATTTGCATAAACACGGTCGCAATTACTCGTCATGCCCTACCCTAGATCGATGTGTAATAAGATCGGCCATTTGAAAGCAGTGTTACAGATACGGTACATATTCAACAATATGTGATGCACAAATATTGTTACTTGACCGGAAACTAGGTTACGCGGCCTTACTGCAGTCGTGTATTTGTCAATAACAAACAATATAGAAGGTTCGTTGGAACAGGAATTAAGCTATACTTATATACATATTGAAATGTCATGTTTAGTTACATCGCCGAGTCACCGTTGACTGCCACACTAAGCGAGGCTTGATATATATAATATTTAATTTCAAATCAGCAAAATTTAGTTCAGCTTTCTTACTTTATGCTTATGCCGATGCTTAACCATCAACCTTTTGAAAATCGTACAATCAAAAAGCGTTCTTACCGCGGATTTATCTGACAGTAGTTGATGATCACTTTCAGGTGATCCGTTGACACTTCGGCGGCGAGGTGGACAGAAGTCCTATGCTCTTCATCAGTCATCAAAGGGTTAGCCCCATGTTGGAGCAGGACGGCGGTGCAGGATGCGGAGTCTTGGGAGATTGACATTAGCAAGGCAGTCTGTAAATAAAACCAATTTTATCAAAGTATTTTGCTCACCCAGCCTTAACTAAAGTAATTTAGAGCATATTCCTCCTTATTGACACTAACTTTTTTCGTCGGTTGAGAATTGAGCGCAGAACACATGACAAACAACCAATTACTTTAACGACTACACTACGCAGTCAAGCCATAGTATTAGAACATTATCCTGTTAATTTTAATATTGGGTTTTCCATACGGTTCAAATTTCCCGAACAAATTAAATATAATATGACATACAATATGATAAGAAAATTTATTATAGGTTATAAGAAAGGTTAATAAAATGTTACAGTATAGGTATTTAATTCAGTAAATTAAGTATGACTACATTTATACATAGTTATTGGTAATTCGACGTATTCCCGTTAGGAGTGACTATTTGTAATAATTTTAACCCCCATATGCATTATGCAAAAGTAAAAAAAAATTGAGTTATCATGTTTTTGAGCTTTTTTCAAAACAAGTCAAAAATACAATATCAAAAATTTATTTAAAAAAAAGTATCAATTTAAATCTCATTTCTTCTTCAATTTATAAAAACGATTAAACTCTGGTTATTTATAAATATTAAAACAACAATTATCGCTCCAAAATTTAAAAATGCTAGACGAAATACGATACTATTTCAAAATTGTTTCGAGATTTTGTCCACTAAAATGCCTTGAAAACAAAAAAAACGTTGACAAACAAAAGAAATTTGGCTTGCAGATTATTTTAAAAACATAACAGTCTTCTTAGCTCTCCAACAATGCATAACAAGTAGGAACTTATTTCAAAGAAACTGAAAAAAATAATATCTACTAAACTGTAAACTAAACTGGTTCTAAATTTTAGGAATCATTGCGCATATGCTACTATACTACAGAACACGGGACGCAGAAGCGTTATGAAGCTACCAAAACTTCTTTCTTGGCCTAGTAGGCGTCACATCTTTAAGCCATGTGCGACATTACGGCAGGGCTGACTAGTCCGTTTCCCACCAACTGAGGAGGCCGAGGAGGAAGGCGCGCTAGTGTTCCGGCGCGCCTTACCTGGGTGGAGGGGGATGACCTCCCACCGGAGGAGACGCCGCCTGGTCGGCGGTCGCAGGCGGGGTCGTGGATGTATGCGAAAGCGTTCCTGTGACCCCGCCATACGCGATAAAAAAAGAGCCGGCCACTTATCTAGTAAGAACAGGTATGGAACTATCTACAGATCAGATTTTTGTTACAATTTTACTAAAATTATAGAGTAACCTAAACTGGCTTGCAAACGATGAGTTCATTTTAAATTCAAAAAACTGCGCCACGCAGTCTACAAATCATCTGTGTCTATAAAAAAAGATGACATATACAAATACGCTGAAAGTCTATATTGCTTAAACTTAGTCCTTTATTCCGTAGATATCTTATCATGACGTAAAATCCAAGGTAAACACGAATAATCTGTATTGATATAAAACACATTTATAAAGATTTACATAAAGTTTTTCATCAAAGGAATACTTTTATTTTCGAACATAAAACTGCTATAAATTGTTGGTCCGCGTCCCTGTCCCTGCTTGTTAATTTGACCTCTATTTACAACTTCGTATGTTCGATTACCGTCGATACGCCCAAACTTACTTAACGATGTTTAAAATAATTATTTAAAAACGTAAGGTCTTGCTATAACTTCACGATTGTACCGAACGTCAACCTATAAAGATGTGCCATTCCTACGTGCGTAACCACTGCAGTATATAGCATTGGTAATGATCGCTTGATTTCAAATTAAACGAGCCAAGGGAAAAAAAAACAAAGAAAAAATTGCATAGGAGGTAATGTAACATACACAGAAAAGAATTATCGACAGCTTTGATGTCGATTGCACCCGAATATATGCTTTTGTTTACTCGAATAAGATTCAACGAAGTGCATTTTTTTTTAATAATATATAATTTTTTTATATTATATTGAGAGTAACAAAGGGAAACTGTATGCTCGCAGTTTCCCTGATGGTAAGCGATTCCTGCGGCCCATGACATCTACATTCATACTTCATACAATAACATAATTGCGTGGCTTAACAGAGATAGCATATATATATATAATATGAAAGTGTTCAAAATGGAATTACTACATTTATCAGAAGGAAATAAACCAGAAGAAACAGGATTATCAAACACGTTATCGTTTAAATAGTATCGAATCGTAATGTAGGATTTAACTACATATTTACGAAATTTTATCATCAAGAATAAAACGCAATTGGGTTGATTTGGACTCTGACTAAACGGAGTGTGATATTAATGGAGAAGAAAAATATTTTTATCTTTATTATTATTATAAAATCTTCTTTATGTACAAGTACTATTCACAAAGACTTTCTCAACTCATTATTTTTATCATTTAAAATTTGAACAATCGTAATCTGTCACAAGCGCCATCAAACAGTACGACCGGTTTTACTTATTTAGTACGTTCTCTGCGATAACGTATGGAAATCTCCACTTACATCATTATTTTAACCTTTATTTAGCAGATAAAATACAAACCTATTACTTCTAACTAAATAAACGGTTTTAATATTTTTTAATGCTTCTAGAACTATTATTAATAACTTCAAGTAAACTTTTGCTTACGACTTCACTATGAAACTACGACGCCGTTAAATAATAGTAGTATTAATTTACAAACTATAAAGATGAAAGTGCACTACTTTTAAGTCATTTTAATCTTCTTATTAGGTTCAGTTATTTTTTGTATGTGGATTCTATGCGGTCTGATCCGGACCGAGCAGTAAGTAGGACTGAATATAAACATGTGATATTTTAATATCATTACTTGCTACTTAATGCACTGTGACAAGTGTATCAGTTTCATACCTTTAACAAAAAGATATAATCGCCGAAACGATTGTGTAGCTCCGTTAAAATACACAATTTACGTTTTAAATGGCTAAATGTTACTAATCAATACAATGCTTCAGCACTCGGTATGACAAGGATTTACTTAGAATTATATTACATTCGCCTTATTCAGAAAGTAAGTAGTGATAACTAAACCAGTAAAGCTAATTCCGAGCACATTCGCGACGTTAATCACATGATATAAGCCATCGATGACACTACATGCTGGTTAATTCGCTGATGTCATTTATTAGATGACATCAACTGCGCAAAATTATAGTACCGTAATTATTAAATACAGTGGCATGAATTACGGATATAACACAACTAGATCCGGAAACAAACACTTGTGTACCACAAATATTGTTCCCCGAGTGGAAATACAAGATACCTGCGAGTCAGAAATAGTCTACAAAGATCAAGAAATGATTGCAGATGCATTAATAGCGCTTACATTATATTCGAACAAACAGATGAACAAACTAAAATATCAAAAATCAATTGTTTCTAACCCATCGAAGGTACTATCCGCTAGGCTTAAGGATGCTAGATTTCTCGGCTAGGCTCCCCACTACCCAGACAAGGTTTACAACACCCCCGGCTCTAGACGCAATTCACGGCTGAATAAATTGTTCGTGTTTTGGTTGGGGTCCCTTTTACCTTATCTGGAAAATGATGACCAACGTTGGGAATGAGGGCCATTCGACTGTATATTGTTCCCCTACTGGGACTCGAAACCATAAACCGTGACCCAACGCCCAGTACCTCTACTTCTTTTAATTTTATACTGGCTATATATGTAACATACTAAATAACAGATGCATGTATTCATACATCCTCACAAGTCTATAATATGCCATTGATTTTTTTTTGTGTAAGTATTGCTGTTGGTCCAGAGACCTTTACAGCTTTATCTAATTAGACTCGCGAGCGGGAGGCCCGCTGAGTAGGGAGACAACGAAACAAAGAAAAGTGGACGAAGAACGGCGACAACAACAGAGGGGGGCGATAATACGATCCGAGGGCCCCTCATAAGGAGGTACGAAACCTCGACTCGGATCGCTATCTAAAGGGAAGACAGGTCGACATTTAGAAGCGGCCTAGAACACGAGTAAATCGGGTGTAAGCCGCTGTGCGAGGAAGACGACGTCGCGCTCACCGGCGAGTGCGGTGTGGCGTGTCTGAATTTACGAGTATGGATTGTGTAATGTTGGTGTGTTGGTGTTGCGCTTCGGTGACGTTGGTATATGCCATTGAACATCGTAAAGGTTGCGACTTAATGATTATAGCTATACATAAATCATATTTTTAAATTAAGGTTAATATAAATTATAGTATCATAATTCTGACGTTATTAATAAACCACCCAACCACTCCAATTACTTATCTCCAGGTATCCATTACCATCCGCGTTTTTGATCAGGGAAAGTCCCACGGCAAAAACACATATTTGCACAATAAGTCATTAAGAGATTATACAATTACTATATTACATATGGCAAGTTGTTTTTGTCGCTGCAAGTAATTTTTGATTGCTACATGAATGGTATGGTGCTCCACGGTCATGGTCACCACGACCGTGGAGGGTCCACGCCCTCAGAGAATTCCAGCATAAGATTATAGCTGTGTTTCGTGTGGTGAGTGTCTGCCGCACATAATAGCAGAATAAAATTACAGCAACTTCGTCTGGTGAGTGTAGGGAGCCGAAGACACTCTGACATACTCTTCTCTGGTCTGGCACTCTATCACATACAACGCATCTGCTGAACGCACTATGATCCCTCATCGAGGATAGATGTGGCTGTAATGGGCCGCAGGAATCACTTACCTTTAAGTGAACTGTGGTCTTTTGTCTCCCTCAATATCAATAAAGAAAATATTACATCGTATCTTTCTCTTTTAAAATTTCTGTTTAATCACTTAAAATTAATAATTTTAGAAATAAATAAAATTCATTTTATCAGTTGTATTTTCAAAAGGCTTATTTACCATGTAGTTGGCAATGAAAGAAAAACGTAATGAAGAAATCTCTATTCATAAGAAAAAAACCAATCCACAATTAAATCTGCAGCATTGGAGTATGCTTTAGAGTAGAAACCTATGACTTACTTTTGAGAATTCGGTTACATTTAACTTGCTCTATATGTTTGTAACATGAATGTTGCTGAGGCGTAGCAGTTATAGTATTTGGCAGCTGCGTCGGGTGTCTTGGGTTCGATCGGGGTTGTGATATACATTTGTATATCACAAACTGTTGATTGATTGATGATCTTCCTCCGACCTTATCGCATACGCACATCGGACTAGGGAAAGGATGCCCTTGGATTTTCGCTAAGTCATCTACGCGTGCACTACCAAACCAAAGGCTCGTGGATACATAAAGGCTTATATATAGTATATGCTGCACAGTTAATGTGATTTGGTGTATGACTGTGTTATGAACAATAATTTTAATTAAATTTATTAATTATTACCATTTAATTGCGCAAGGGTGACAGCGCATCTGTTTTGTGAATCGTTATCAAGGATGAATGTGAGTGTCATGTTATTTCAATAAAGAGAATAACACGCAAATAAAAAAGATATCGAGGGGTTGACTGTCATATGCCTGTGTCATCAAATCACATAATCAGGTGACTATTTCAGTGTCTTGATCACATAACTGGGACTTATTTACATCTACCCTCGGGAGCAACCAAATCGACTGAACCTGAACCGATAATGGTGTCTTGTGATATATTGTTCCAAATTTCGCATAAAGCATTCCACACTTCTTCTCGCGAGAATGAGACACGATTACGAACGTTCCTATCAAGCTCTTCCCACAAAATTTCAATGGGATTAAGATCCGAGCTCTGACGGCCAAACCATGGTTTTTAACACCCCTTGTGCCTCTTTCTCTTCTAAATATCCTCTACATAATTTTGAGCTATGCTTTGGATCATTATATTGTTGGAAAATGAATCCATCCAATTAATCGCAACCCGGAAGAAACGGCATTTTGTTCCAAAATGTTTTTGTACTGTTCCTTTTTTAAAATTCCTTCAATTTTAATCAAATCGCCGGTTCCTTGGCTAGAGAAGTAACCCCAGACCATAATTGAGCCACCACCATGCTTGATTGTTGGGACTACATCATCTTTTCTGGGGCACTGCGTCGAACGTAAATTCTATGTTTTGAACCGAATAGTTGGATTCATCGGTCCAAAGCATTTTTTTAATATTCTTCAGTCCAATCTCGATGGGCAAGAGCCCACTGCATCCGTTTTTTCTTGTTTTGCGGCCTTAGCAGAGGTTTTTGAACGGCAACACGACCATACAACTTCGCATCTCACAGTCGCCGTTTTACTGTAGTCAATGATAAATAAAGGTTTATCACGGGTTTTGTTTACTTCAACGATTTCTGGTGCTGTTAAGCGTCTATTTCGCTTGCTGGTAACAACAATGAAATTATCTTCACTAGACGTGGTAGCTCTCGACCTTCCCGAGCGTTGACGATCTTGAAAACTGTCTACCTCCCTGTATAGAGTTATTGTGCCATGAACACAAGTCTTCGATAACTTCAGTTGTGAAGCAATCTTACGTTCGGTTTTGTCTTTATTATGTAAAGCAACGATGGCAAAACACATTTCACTGCTAATTTCTCGAGTTTTTCCCATTTTATGACGTCTTCATTGTAGAAATCACAAGTTTAGACTAATTGAGATTGTTTGTGAACAAACCCAAGTAAACTCGGGTAATAATAAGTCAGAAACACATGTTTTCAGGAGCTAAATAATCCTGATTATTGACCAATACGCTCCAAAGGCAAATTAATTAGTAATGAGGGCATTATAAAAATATTATTACGACTCTACCACCTGACTCTACCTCAGCGTTTATCGGTGTTTGAAAAAAATAGATGTTTATTGTCCAATAACTCGAAAGTAAACAAAAGAATGACTTCTTTAAATATTCGATACTAACAATAGAATATGCAGATGTTCTCATTTCGACGCTCAGCAGTCGCCGAGAACGGTCGCCCGGCTCCCCGCCACGATCGTCCCGAGCTACCTGCCCCCGAGCAAGCCACCTGCGCACCCATTGTTCCGAGAACAATACACCGAGCAATTTTTATTGCTGTTGCTATTGTGATCGGAATTTAGTTTCCAAGAAAGCTATTGTAAAGCCACCTGCGTGGTTATACTAGTGGATACCTTGCGGTGTTAACTAAGCTAGTGTAGGGCAAGCCCCGTACGCCCGCGGTTCCCCTTCTGGGAAACGCAAGATAGCGGAAGGAGTCAACGTAAACTTGGCCTTGGGTAGTGCCCTAGCCAAGGTTGACCAACCCGCTAGACTTATAATTGTCTCACGCGTATTTTTAGTTAGCTCTAAGCACACACCCAAGTGCACAAATAAGATTGGCACTTGGACGCACTAGGGCTACACAACTAGGCACTATACCCGGCAGGGAGGGAAGTAGGCTACTCACCCCGGCACCCCACCGGAGGCCACACATCCCGCGTAATAGTAGTAATATTATTAATAATTTGTGTACAATGGAGAATCCAACAATGGATTTCCTTGTACACTTGGTCAGCTGCCTGAAGAGTAAATACCCCGATGTCTTCGAAGACATTATAAAGAGCAACCCCTACCGGAGGCAAAATCACCCTCAAGGTCCTCCTCAAGGGCCTCTGCCTCATCGTCCTCCTCGGTCTCCGAAATGGAGCTAGATAGCCCTTCGTCCCCGAGGACCTCCCGCAAGACACCAGCAACTTCACGCTGGTGGAAAGAAGCGAAAAAGCGAGCTTCACCCGCCCCGACGCCGCCACCCAAGGCGAAAAACGGGAAAGCGATGTCCCTCTCCCCGGCCATCGACATCTGTGGCCCAACCCCATGGCACCCCTCTGCAGCCTCACAGCAAGCCCCGCCGCTCCTCAGCGCGCCCCTACTGGCTCCCCAAACTTCGGCTGTCTCACAGCCATCGAACGCCCGC
Organism: Teinopalpus imperialis; assembly: GCA_029286865.1. NCBI lineage: Eukaryota > Metazoa > Arthropoda > Insecta > Lepidoptera > Papilionidae > Teinopalpus > Teinopalpus imperialis. The sequence continues at coordinate 6,915,242 of JAGSMU010000004.1, forward strand.
CGCCTGTCTTCATACAGGCACAAGATAAATGGCCGATTGTCGTATCGGCCCTTTCCAATCGCTACAAATATCAAGCGATCCCCACCGCTGTAGGCATTAAACTGCAGCTAGAAACCACGGATGACCATAGAGCGGTCACCCGCTACTTACAAGACAAAGGTGTATTCTTTCACACCTACACCCTGGCAGAAGAGCGCCAACTTAGAGTGGTTATTAAAACCTTCCGCGGGAAATCCCGCAGACCTCATCAAAGAGGACCTCCAGGCTCAGAATTTACCCGTCCTATCCGTGCATAGGATGTACAGTGGGCATAACAAAAGCCATTCAACATGGTAATTGTGGCCCTCGAAAGGTCCGAGGCAGAGAAGCAGGTATTTAACCTGAAAACGTGCTGCCACCTTTCTGGGCTCACAATAGAGCGCCCTCATAAAATGGCCCTCCGGGCCAGTGCCACAAATGCCAGTTATATGGCCACTCTGCTCGCAACTGCTTCGGGAAACCCAGATGCGTAAAGTGCCTGGGTGACCATGGCACCACCGACTGTCCGAGACCCAAGGACAAGGCCCTTTTGGCTGCTTTCGGGCCCCCCGCATGTGTCCTGTGCAACTCAGAGGGACACACAGCCAATTACCTTGGCTGCCCAAAGGCTCCCAAGCCGAAACGCCCGGCACTTAAAGTCGCACCTAAGGTAGCTACACCGATCTCCGCTCCCGCGCCTATTCTCGCTCCTGTTCGTCCTCTACGTCCCGCATGGAAACCTCCTACTGGCGTAGTGACCGTCGCTCAACCGGTTGAGCAGCCCCCTCCATCAGCCGGACGGCCGGTTAACGAAAGCGACCTCGACCTTGTGTGTCGCTTGCGTTTTCAACGGCGCCGACGTCTCAGCCCTTGCAAAAGCCCTAAGGGACTCCAATGGCAAGCCCGAAATCAGGATTGCTGCCACAATGCGCTACCAACATGTAGTGTCAGCCATCGTCAATTTTCAAGCATAGAGGGCCTTTATAACGGCAGAGTAAAACCGCGTTCCCTTAACGTCGCATTTTTTAACGCGAACGGTATTAATAATCAACGCGACGAAATCTTCAATTTTGTTCGCGATCACCAAGTCGACGTGCTCCTAGTACAAGAGACATTCCTCAAACCGCACACTCGCAATCCCAACATCGCGAATTATAACATCATTAGGAATGATAGAACTTCCGCCGCTAATGGCGGAACTCTCATCTACTATAAAAAAAGTCCTTGCACTGCGTGCCCGTCGATACGCCAACCCTAACCTTCCTAGAAGCCTCGATCTGTCAGCTAGCCATGACCGGCCACGCCCCCATCACAATCGCGTCCGTCTACCTGCCTTGCAGACGTGACGCACAAGTATTACGAAGCGACTTCGTGGCGCTCCTTTCCTTGGAAACTCAGTCATTTTGGCAGGAGATTTCAATAGCAAGCACACTCGGTGGAATGCAACTAAAATCAACCCCCGGGGTTGGCTTTAGACTCGCTAAGCGCACTCGACTTTGACGTCGTAGCGCCTACTACGCCTACCCATTTTCCATATATATTGGGTCACGCACCGGATGTGCTTGATATTGCCATCTGTAAGAACATCAACCTCGCCTTCCAAGGGATAGACGTAATCCACGAGCTCGCTTCCGATCATCGCCCCGTTCTTCTTCGGTTAGGGCCCTCCGCCCCAACCTCACCCTCCACCAAAACCATAATAGACTGGCACCGACTCAGGAACGCCCTGAGGGAAGCCACATCACCGCACCTAGATGCTATTCCTAGGAACATATCTTCAGTCAACGACACGAACCTCGCAGTTCATGCCCTCACTAGGCACATCCAGACCGTAATCGTGGATTGTTCGAGGCAGGTTCCCTCGGTGGAAGACCACCGATGGACCCTGCCAAACGACATAAAGGACCTAATGAGGCGCAAGAATGCGGCGACTCGTGCCCACGACTTATATCCCACTGAAAGTAACCGGCTGGTGCTACGTACCCTTCAGCGTGAAGTCCGATCACGCATAGCCCAGTATAGGAACGATCGGTGGGATAATCACCTCTCCAACATCGAACCTTCCCATCTCGCCTACTGGCGACTTCCCAAATCTAAAGGGGCACCGCCCAAACAATGCCTCCCTTAGCGCGTCCTAATAAACCACCCGCCTTCTTAGACGAAGAGAAAGCCGAATGTCTGGCTGACAATCTCGAGCTCAATGCTCACCGAGCACCCTACCGATCGACGCCGCTCACCTTGAAATGGTTAACAGCGAGGTCGACCGGAGGAGTAAGGAACCACCTCGCGATTCCGTCACTCAAGTTACATTCACCGAAGTTGAGTCCATAATTAAAACCTGCGACCACGCAAGGCTCCCGGCCCCGACGGTATCACCAACAAGGTGATGAAACTCCTACCCATGTCCATTTTACACCTACTGGTGATAATCTACAACGCGGCCATATCCAAAGGCACCTTCCCGAACACCTGGAAGGAAGCCGATGTCATAGGGATTCTCAAGCCCTCAAAACATCCAACCGATCCATCAGCCTATCGACCCATAAGCCTACTCAAAGTCTTGGGTAAGGTGTATGAAAGGCTCATCCTCACCCGCCTCAAGGACTTCATGCTGTCCCGAGGGCTGCCAATCAATGAGCAGTTCGGGTTTCGCACCCAACACTCATGCACACATCAAGTGCACCGCATCACGGAGCACATCCTCAGTAAATTTCTTCAGGGCTACCAAACTGGGGCACTTTTTCTCGACGTGGCGAAAGCTTTCGACAAGGTCTGGCACAACGGGCTCATATACAAACTATATGACCTCGGTGTGCCAGATCGACTCGTACTTATCATACGAGATTTTCTCCGCAATCGAACCTTTCGTTACCGCGTCGAGGGAACGCGTTCCGAGGTTCACCCCATTTGTGCCGGAGTACCACAAGGCTCTGTCCTAGGTCCTACTTTATACACACTCTACACCAACGACATACCGCGCACTCGCGGTGTAGAGCTAGCCCTTTTCGCCGATGACACCGGCCTCTACGCGTCTGGATTTAAGCCAGACGCTATTTGTAAACGCCTCCAATCTGCAGCCAACACCTTAGGGAAATGGTTTCGGAAATGGAGGATCGAGGTTAACCCACCAAAAGTGCAGCCATTTACTTCTCTCGGCGCAACAAAACGCCGCATCTCCAAACTATAGAGTTATTTGATCGTCCAATCCCCTGGGAAAAGACAGTCAAATACTTAGGCGTCACATTAGATGAAAGACTCACCTTCGGTCCGCATGTCAACCGGGTACGGAATCGAGCAGCGTTCGTCCTAGGTCGTTTGCACCCGTTACTTAATAAAATAGCAAAATGTCCTGCGTAATAAAATTACACTTTACAAAGCGTGCATCCGACCCATAATGACATACGCAAGCCCCGTCTTTGCGCATGCCTCCCGCGTCACATTCACCGACTTCAGGTAATACAAAATCGTTTCATGCGCAAGGCCACCGGTGCGCCGTGGTTCTTGCGTAACGAAAATCTACACATAGATCTTGAGCTGCCGACCATAGCTCAGTACCTGAAGCAGGCTTCTCGCCGATATTTCGACTCTGCCGTCACACACCGAAACCCTTTGATTGTAAGTGCCGCCACTTACAATCCCATCGCGAATCACAGATTCACCCGCGTCCGTAGGAGACCGAGGCACGCCCTCGACGACCCTGACGACGCAACCACCAGGGCCCAAGCCCTTCATAAAACACAACACACAAACATTGCACCCTCATATCGCCCCGCCGACGGCGGGGCGTCGCAAATAAAGTTATTCGCGATACCGCCATGTCACTGGCCGGCTCTCTCCAGTCCATACAGATAGAAGCGTTGCTGGAGTTTCTTGCGCCACTTCTTCTCCAGCGCCCACGCATTCTGAAGTGGTGGTACAGGTAGTTAATAATAATAGTGATATTAATTAAGATAATCCTCTGTCAGAAGCAACTGACCGAGCCGAGGTTCGGCCCTCTCGGGCACCCTTGAGTCAGACGCTCTCGCGAAACAGGGTAACGGTCAAGCCGAGGCTCCTCTCGGGAGCCCTTGCGCTGGTTACCCATATATAGAGGTCTCGACTGAGAGCCATAAGCGCTCGGTCACCTCTCAACCCGGTGAAACTGTAAAGCCCTGGGGCTAACAGCGGCCATCAGCCCGAAAAAAAAGCAGATGTTCTTTTCTTTTATTTATCCTATGGGATTTTATTACAATTGATGGATAATAAGCCAATCTCATCTCAAAACGGCCTGTCACGAGCCCAAAATTGACTGCACCAACAAGCGCGCCTTCAATTTGCTCGAGAGAATCTTAATTGGAGTATCGAGCAATAAGAGTCACTTATGAGCGTACAATGTGTCTTTATGGCAATGACAGGCGTTGCATTCTCTCATTAGAGTGAAAAACCACGCTTGTTTTTGTGCCGAGGATGGGGTTGACAGCCTGTTTGTACAATACAATGGGGGAGGGGGGGCAATACCAAGTATTGACGTAATAATTTTTTTTATGACTTTTTAACAGTTTTTATTTTATTTTTAAAATTACCATTTTCCCTAAATTTTGATCTAGGTAAAATTATTTTATACAGTAAAAGCTGACGCCTGCGGTTTGTAAATCGTAAATGATTTTTACAAATAAATAAGGTATTTTTTAAAAACATGTACGTATATGTATTCGTGCTTGTAGGTTGAGTCGATATAGTTGCTCCCAAGTGTATATATCTATGTTGCTAATTACTATTAATACATATTACTTACCAGATTACCATAGGCCATTATGTCGACGGATTCATGCCTGCTCTTCAACACAACACACTGCCTACGCAATAGATCCACGTCATTATTCAGTACTGCGAGATGAATTGGTCTGAAAAGATATTAAGGTTATACTATTAAAAATAAAAAAAAATCGTAATGAAACGCAGGTTTTTTACTCTAGCAACAATTGTCTATGGCAGAACAGTGTTTTCTAGTCATTTCTATAGAGGCTTAAAGAAGCTTAAAGAAAAAGACAGCAACCATGATATATTGTTGATTAATGGTAGCAGAGCATGGCCAGTGTCCAGAAAGTTTATCTTTGGTTCTTGGGAATAAATGAAAATCGCAGGGCGCCAGGTCAGCACTGTATTGCGGATGAGTCATTCATTCCTCACTCTCCACACATGCCATAGTTAAATATTCAATTGTTCGTTTCGCGGAGTGCGCTGAAGTACCAGTCTACAGTAACAGTATTGATGAGATATCATAGGTATTTTAAATTAAAATAGTCACGTTTTGGTATATAGAAACATTTACTACTATTACACTATATTTGCAAAAAATGTACCTTAGTATAATAAATAGACCTTAGCTCGAATGTCGTTCGCACGGTCACAAGGTCTATTTTCGCTTAAAATATTAATGTGACTGTAAATAATCCTGTCACAATTCATTATATTATTTTTGAACTTAAGAGCTATTATATAATTTTGTGCATATTAATTGATAAAGCACACACCGCCGTGTAATCCACGATACCGATACGAAATATTATTTATTGTTGCGTCTTGTTCTAGTTTAGCGTATATTCTTAACATTCAAGAATTAAAAGACGATAACAAAATAACACAATATAATGTACTATACATAACATCGTGTTTATAAGTTAAAAAATATATACAAGTTAATACAAAAAAACAATCTACCTTCCCATAACTTTGGGTCTATAATTATCAGCATAAAAAGTTTCTGAAAGTATTAACATCGTTCAAAAACTTTTGCTTTGGGAGGTAATCCGCATAGTCGTCCAGCCCCAAATGTTTGCACTAATTCTATCACCACTGAGTGTTAGGCACTACAACATCATCATATCTTGTATTGTTTCGAAGCGGTCGTCCCATTGTCTGTCTTGACGATTCAAAAGTGTTTTGTATAAACCTACTTGAATAAAACTTCTTTTGATTTGATTTGTTATAACGCCAGAGATTTGATAGACCATGTTGGCTGGATTTTAAGATCTTTTCATCTGTATATATTGTGGTTGGACCAAACGAAATTTAAGAATTCCCTGTTAAAATTGAACCGAGCCGCTTTATGGCCGTCCGTCAAACTTTTCTAGCGTAACGCCTGTAGTGCAACCGCGTTCCTGTGAAGGCGAAAAGTTGCAACACTGACGTTCCGCAAAATGAACCGTATGTGTAAAACCGTTTTCTTCACACACACATTATTTTAATTCTCTCAAAATTCGACTTATATCCCGATCTGTGTAGTTAAATTATTTCTGCCCTTTCGGATACATTGAAAAAATTTTAATAAATGCCCTACTGTCAGAAATGATAAGGAATTTTATTTTTGAATGGTTTCTAACAAGGTGGTGTCAAACCAGTTTCTAGTGACATTTAGATTATATTATTAGAAAAATATCATCTACTTTGGAAATAAGATTAAAACATAACGCACTTTTAACCTATGCTTTGATTGGTTTACAATCAACCAATTGCGTTTATTTAATACGGGAATAAAAGTCTCTTAGAACTTTAGTGAAAATTTATTGGAAGTTGTTGTTAAAAATTGTAATGCGATTATATGGCCGAGCATACATAACCGCTCTTGCCCGCAATTTTATTGGCAGAGACTCGTAAATTCCGGATAGCGTGAGGTTACACGCGGTATATTTATAATTCGATGGCTATATATATAATGACTCGTAGACAGGAGCTGAAAACCTAAATCGCGAATATATATATATATATATATATATATATATATATATATATATATATATATATATATATATATTTATGCAAATAAGCAGCGATACATATTGATATCAGAGTCGAAGCGTCAAATTTAACACGTCTAAATCAAATTCACTCGCACCAATCCAGTGGTAGCGCACAGTGACTCGCTATTTCATGAATTAGCGCAGAAGCATGCGCCTTTTTCATTCTCAGAATAATTTTATAACTCAAAGTAAAATTTTAGACTAACGCTGCGATACGCTTCGACACAGCATCAATGTGAATCCACCCCTAGAGTAATAGTTATTAAGTAATGAACACGCTGATTATAGGTGGTAACTACAGCGCATAAATACCCAACCTAATTCTCCAATAAACATCCATCCTCAAATGAGATTCAAAATTCACATAAATTGTCAACACTAAGGACTGAGATGGAATCTGGTTTCATACACGCCCACACAAAAGACTTAAGAGTTATACTACTATTTCACAATGATATACACTGACTGTCTTATACCGACCTAATTATGATACTGTCCAACTACTACTCTTTGACTAAATAATTACGAATATGAAAAGGTGAAATTCAAACAGATTCTAGTTCTAGACAGTTGTAAATTCAACAAGACTAGCTTATTAGCGGTTATTTCACTCTCCACCTCATTGCTTGTGTAAGTTATGTGTTAATAAACTCATTCTAAAAAAAATGCCCATTCTGGGTCTTTCTAATGTAGTTACAATTCATGTGTGGTAATATTTAAATGTGACTTAATCGTTATAAATAAATATAAGGTAATATATAAATAAGAGCCACAGAATCTCAGTACTCAGGTGCACCACTTCAATACCATCTTCAGTTATGGGTAATGGATAATTTATCAGACATGAACTTCAGGTGGTCCATTGAGTCTAAACTGAAAAATTGCCAATAGAGAGCTTGTAGTTCTCACAAAGGGGAGTTTGTAATTCACACTGTTCACCAGATTTGTGTTTTGTTAGTGTTTTTATACATTATACAGCACAAATCCCTTACTGTATGGAGTACTTCTGCCACTATTAGCTTGCTGCTTTGTACTTGATGGTAAGGTGAAAAATGTTATAACTCATTAACCTCTAAATGGATTCAAACTTACTAGACTTTGTAATAGCCATAAAGCAAGTTGCAATAGAGTAGATTATAAGAGTTTGCTCAGGAATAACCTACCACCCTACCTATTCCTCCACAAAACAACTAGGCATGCAGAGAACATTCACTCTTAGATGTGCTGACATGCCATACATTGGTATCAAACATTTTGATTCCTCTATTGTGATGCACACAATCAACAAGTGGAATAACCTCCCACTCATTGTATTTCATGACCAATATAATTTGGAGTTTATAAGCTATATGAATAGACTTCTAATGTGCTATTGTGCTCCGTTATCCAAGACTGCATGGACATTTACCATCAGCAACTTGTGTGTGCCTACTTTGACATTGTCATTTAGAATATAGAAAAAAGCTCTCTCTCTCTTAAGAATATGTTATGGTTTAGGGTATGGTCTTCGAAACTTTATTTCGTAGGTTTAAACCCATCACACAAGCATTTTCAGCTAAGTTTAAATAGATAACCGGAATGTTACTAATATTGATGTCACTGCTAGCATTCTTATAAAAAAATAAAAAATATAGTATAGAACATCCACAAATGATAATAAAAAAAAGAAAGAGAAAAAAAGTGAAGATTTTTTTTAAAATATATAATTGTAGAGAAGCTGCATTATATAACAAAATTTTAAAGTGATATTCCAATGCAAAATATATTAATATAAAGTTGGTTACATAAGGAGGTAACTCATGTGTATAAAACATTGGGTATATGAAAGGAAGACCTAGCATTTGAGCCAGAAAATAACTACAATTATAATTATTTATTAAAATTATGAAATGAAAACCAATATAGTGCTATGTGTAGACATTAGATATTGGCCTCTCTGGGAATTTATAATATCTAATAAACACATAATAGTACATTTATTTGATTTCTTGTTATAAAACAAGAAATTTTGGTGTTGTTCCTAGTCAAGCCAAGCCATTCCATTCTTGCTGATTACAGTTTATTTTAAGCTATAACATTGTCCTACCATAATTAGGTGATCATGGTTCACAATAGTCCAGATAAAAATATTCAAAAAGTAGAGACCGAGAGATATTTTTTAAAAATGAATAAAATTTTATAAAAACCAAACTTACAAATTATAATCTTCATCCCTCTGCAAACAGAATTTCCAATCAATATATGCTTGATACCACATCACTTTGGTCTGCTCTTCCGGATGCAAATGTTTTAAAATTTCTGCTGTTGCAATATGAAACTTATCTTCAGGTTGGCCTCTTATATTCACTTGACTACCATCTAGCATAGTGATAACTGTTGAAGGATAAACTATAGACTCCTGAGTATGTTTGTCGATATCATTTAGGAGAACATTAGGATTTTCTAATAAATTAGGTATACCGCAGCTAGTAATAGAAATGTTACCACAACTTATATCTGAAATGTTACTGTCCTCATCCACAATTAACTTTAACTCTGGAAAGCAAGTTTCACTGCCACTTATTTTATAATTTTTCTGAATATCTTTAATTGGTGTACCATTTGCAAATTGACTCACTATACTACTCCTTAGTTCATGATCCTGTAAACTATTTGCAGTTGAGTCACTATTTTCACTTATCTCTTCCTTTTTAAAATTGTCTTTTATCACTACAATTTCGCTATGGTTCGTTTGATCCCGGTAGGATTTTACAAATTTTTGATCATTAATTAACTTTGAGGCAACTTTAAAGTGCTGAGGTTTTATAACTAGTTTTCTAATGCTTCCTGAGGACTTCAGATCTTTAACAACATAGGGTGCCTGCTGTGGCTTTCTTACTTTTTTCCTATGTTTGAGTCTCTGCAATAAATCGGAGCAAGTTTCATCTGTTTGACTTGAGGCATCAATATAACTATTTTTTTCAGAATTTACATTAACAGGATTTATCAAGCCTGTCTGACAAGAACTACTCTTGCTGCTTTTTTGCACTGTCAGTAATGCAAGTATACCTTGTATACGAAGCTCCTGGCTTATAACTGAACATAAAGCAGAAAACACAATATCGTAATTCTTCTGACCAATCAATTTTATAATATCATCGGATGTTCGTTCAATGTTTCCCAAAGCCTCACTAGAGTACTTAGCTGTAGTGTGACTGCTGTTTGCAAGTAAATTCAACCTATTTACAATAGTCAGGTTAGGGTATTCCCCTTTCATGAAATCACCCGGTTGTGATACATATATAATATCTTCTTTAACAGGTCGAGTACCCTTCATGCAACTTAGCAACGCCATGTCATTAGTAAAACAATCTCTTTTCAATACAGAAATCTTATTCTTGGTAATAATCAATGGTGTTTTCTTATGAGAATTAATATCCATCTTTTGAATTATGTATTGTTTATATGAGAAGTAATAAAAATCGATAGATTAGTGTTAAATTAAACTTAGCATTACATAAAACATAATTCATTACTTGCTTCACTTAACCCCACATGCACTAACAAACTTCAAATATTAGCAGATCCGAAACTTTCAATAAAAATTATAATTATTAACATCATTTAGTCTGTCAAGTTATAACCTAAAGCTTAGTGCTTCCAAAGTTAAATATAAATAACTGCCTAGATACTTCTTGGGGTAACCCCCTGAAGTTCTGTCTTAGACAGCCCACAGACAAAAAATCATGTACAACGCTTTGACATAATAAAGTGTTACGAAATATCTATGACGAATTTAATCGTCTAAAAATATATCTATCCAATGGATTTGAAATTTACCAGAAAGAAATAGTTTCAATAATATGGTTTATGTATTTATGGAGTGGCATATACGATGTAGGTACATACTTTCTTTTTCATAGGTGTATCTGGTTATCGTATGTCACACAATGCAATGAGTTATAGGTTAATCTAATTTCCATAGAAAAGAACAATAGTAGTTTTGTCTCATCATTTAAATGATGAACAATAAATACAATATTTTAAAATCAATTATGTGTGCCATTTTAATTTCCCGATCTACCGGGATTGATACTTCCAAATGCGTTAATAATTGTATTTATATTTTTTTAATGTGGCAAAGATGTGAATACATTCAATTAATTATTAAAAACAAATTAATTTAGATAACTTTATTACAGAAATAAAAATATATAATAACATTAGTATACTGTTACCACAAACATGTTTAAACCTTATTTCGCCAAATCCATTTTTTATAATCATTGACATGATACGAACATAAAGTAATGGTACGAGCAAAATAATTTAATTAGTATTTCTTACTTGCACTAGCAAAATATTTGGACAAAGATAATAGATTATTTTTGTGTATTTGCGAAGGTTTGACATTCTATACATAGTAATATATGTAGTACGTACAACATAAATGCGGGCTATATAATGTAGCAATTATTAATAAAACTGAATTTGATGTATAACTAATTAACTAAATATACACGAATTCACAAACATAACTTGAATAAATTTTAATAAACTCAATTTATGTTTTATTTACATTTTTTATATCATTATTTAGATTTGATACGTTGGTGGATAAAGAAGTTCAGTTCAGGTTCAGTGATTTTATTATTTTTGAAAAGGACATGACACTCTTTAGATGTCACTTTCTAGCATGGGTTACTATATCTAACTTAGTAAATGACCTAAGCATTTCGTTCACAATTAATGATTTTAGAGTTAAGCGATATATAGAAAGATAGGACCAGAGCTGATTGCGTACCGCTGAGAGCTGAGTATGACCTAGTATCTGTCTTTATTTCTAGAATTCTGTTTGTATGCTATTGTACGATCAAATGGCTCACTCGCTAATCTCGCTAAGCATTTAAGTGACTCGAAAAGAATCTTAAACCTTATAAGTCAAAGATATATTTGAAAAGCAACTTACTTGAGCTTGAGATGGATTAGTTCACATGAGATAAAGTTATAATCTTTATCTCATGTGAACTAATCCATCAAATCTATTATTTTCGGCTCTCGTGTCGTATAACCGATTTCTGTAACTGGTTACTTACAATAAAAAAAAAACAATAACTGAACTCGAAAATCGAACTCTCTGGGAACATGTTACTTATTAATTTGCGAAACTGTCATTTGTTTTTTCATTGTGGGTCCCTTTAGAAAATAGTGTGATTCCTGCGGCCCATGACATCTACAGTCATCCTTGACAAGGAATCATAATGCAGATGCGTTGTCACCCTTGAGCACGGAGATGGAATGCTCGTCACCAGTGATACAGGTCTCCGGATACTTACACTAACCAGACGAAACACAGCAACGTAATGCTGCTATTTTACGCTGGTATTCGTCCTACCCCGGTCGAGCTGACCCATTCATTCCTCAGCTAGAAACCAACCGCAGTGTAGCTATACCACTGTATAAGGCATTGGAATATGCCAAGTACAAATTTTTTTGCATGTGAAGCTTCGGAAATTTGGCAGTCGATGGATATCACATGATACACGACTGCGTGTCGAGTGGTGCTGTATAATGATACAAAACTTTATTGGAGGACAGTCATTATCTATAATATCGTGACAGTTGATGAAACCTGGGTTTTACCTCTGAACCGGAAAGAAAAGCCAGTCGGTAGAATGGGTCTTTGCTTTTGAAGACTTGCCGACAAAAGTTAAGAAAAATCAGCTCATCACTTGACATAGTCGCTTGAAAACCAAAGGAAAGTGACTGCAGATTGAAACATTTGTTAAAAACAAACAAACAAACTTGCCCAGAGAACGTGTAAGAAAAACTTAGGAAAAAAGCGTCCTAGCAGCAATGTTTCTAAGGTCGTAAAAATGGAATTAATGACGCATTCGCAAAACTGCCTATGCACCTAGCGACTTATTAATATTTCCGAACATTGAGCTAAGCTTAGAGATTTATTATTTACATGCCCGGAAGCGGCAGTGGAAGTATGTCTCGAAGCCATTGAAGAGGATTTAGTAAAGACTAAATCTACTGCTTCACACAATGGATCCAATGAATGCAAAAATGTTTGAATAGTGAAGGCACATACTTAGAAAAACAATAAATGTATCATTGATATAATATCTGGTCTTAATTATCAAAATCCAGTGAGTTTCAGTATAACTTAAATACTATTTTCATGTCATTCACCCTACTAACTAAAGACATGGAATACCTAAAAATCTAATTTACAGTACTCGGCTGAAAGTAATATAGGTAAATCGATCTCGGATTATAAATAAGGGTATATAAATATTTTCGGTTTGTAAATATGATCGGTGAGTGTCAATTTTGTAGAACGTTGTCTCTGTAGACAATACTCTGCGAAACCCTTGAGAATCATACGTGATCGTCTGTTTTCGGTAGGCCTGGTACTGGCCTGGCAGTTATAACGGATGAGTATTTTGTGAGTATGCTTTTACATTAGTACAGCCATGTGTATATGAGCTGCAGTCAAAATTTACTGTCGGGTGTATTTTAACAAAGTTACAAAAACTTGTGCGAGTTCCCTGTCATAGCGCATCCTTTGCTTAATTGTTGCCGTGTGCAGTACATTCATGCATCTTAGTAAAGCTTTAACGATATTTTTTGTATGAGTTTTATTTCTTTTATTTTTAAGAGTTTTTCAATATTACATATTATCAATATAATATTAACAAAACATATATTTTTTGTTAATCAAACTCCCTATAAAGCAACCTATGAGGTATTAGTTATAAAAATAATGCGAGACATACCTTGTCCCACAAAACAAAAAAATGAATTTGAAACATTATGCCTTATAGAAATAATTTTGACATAAAGCGGAAAAGTAAAGTGACACTTATACATATTTAAGTTTAATAAAGATCTCGTTTTTCTTACAAAATACTCTCTATTTGGGAATTCCCCGACTTTTATTACGAACGATCAACAAATATGATAAGTATATAATGCAGACTAACTTGAAAGACAGAGTAACAAATATTTTTAGTTATTGGTTAATACTGTTAATATTTACGTACATACATTGAAATAAACTATTAATCTATAATAGCAAAAATAAAATAAAATAGCATAAACTATAATAGCATGTTACTATCCCCACACAGAATCGGGACGGGTGTTTTAATTCGGATTCTAAACAGACTGGGATATAAAACTCGGCCAAGTAGAAATTAGACTCTTTGGGATTAGATACGACTATGATCAGTCCCGAACTCTCTAATCATGTTCTAATGATCTCAAACCATGTAAACGGCAAGCATAATATGTATGAAGTTCTGCAACTGAAAAAGAAGAATCAAAGGAATTTGACAAAGGCAAAATGCCTTACAAGGCTGGAACAAAAATATCACGAAGTAAGTGAAATATCATATTCAGTCAGTCTAGGAGCGTTAGGCTATGAGGTTACTATAGCACGGATCATTAGTTGAAAAAAATTGGTGACATTGCAAAGAGGACGTGGAATCAATGCGTCACATACTTTGCGAGTGCAACGCCCTTGCTAGGAAAGGTTTGGAACTTCTGGGGATCGGCAACCCGAAGCCAGAAAATTATATGCACTTATAATTATGAGGCATAGCCACACTAGTGAGATCGACGCTGGTGATCAGTGAGTAGTACAGGAGATATAATGGTATGGACAAAAGATCTGCAGCGGTCGACGAGGTTCCCGGCTCCTACACGGATACGTTAAGATAATATAGAATGAAACTAAGCCCCCATCCACATTTGTCTGTTCGTAAGTTCTTTAAATAATGAAGTCACAAAACACACTGGAGCACAATCGTGCGGCCAAGGACATGTTAATTCACCCTAAGATAAGGAATTATAATACAGATTTGTTTCCTCTCCTTATAACTAAACTATTGAACAAACGTTGGTCAGGTTTCTGGCTAGACTGAAGTCTGAACCTGACTGATTAACTTGTCATTTGAATCTAACTAATTATATTTAGAAATTGATTAAACAAAGACAAAAACATCGATTAGTCGGAAAGAAAAATAGAACATTTGTCAAGGGAAACAATCAAATCAATAACGTCTGCAGATTCTTTGTCGAGATATTTGAAAAAGATCGGCTCCTAGACATAGAATACATAAAAGTGAGTTGACTTTTTTTAAATTTATCTATAAATATTGTATAGTGATTCCAGGATCATAATACAATCGCGATACCGAAATCATAATATAAAATACATATTATCAACATTCCTTCGTTACTGGATCGCGATGAATTGAGAAATACTAATATTCAATATTACTTTAAGCAATAAATATTTGTCGTTAAAAAATAATAATTAAAACAAAAACTTTTTTGCACACTGTACTTTACATAAACGTCACCTGACGACTCAAGTGCTATCTTAATTGGCCCGAATTGTATTTATGTATATATACAAAATTGAGTGATTACCAAGACAATACATATTTTTTTAGTTATGAAATTGGCACGGAAAGTATGTAATACTGTATATTTTACAATAAGAGCGATAACTCTTTGGTTTCATTATCATTCAACTTGGGTAATAGTGCTACTTTCATCAAAATAATTGGTCCAGTAATTTAAAGTATATTAAGTTTCTAATGACTGAATGAATGATTTTTTTTATTTTTACCAAACGATTGCCTTGTTGTCGCATGAAGTTTATTAGACTTATCAATGTTGGTGTTAATGTGATTTGGATGTTTTTTTTAATTTAAACAATTTTGTCTTGCTTTATGTCTTCTATTATAGTAGGTATAATATAACTATAGTCGACACATGAACTGAGGCTTCGGGTCATAAATCATATTTATCCGTCTGTCTCACTCGCACTTACAGGTCCTATGGAGAGGTGTAGTAATGTGCGTAAGAATGGTAAGGTGCATATTGATAACGGGATAGGTACGATCCATATGCAAAATTTTGTTAAGTATTAATAGGAATAATTTTTCGCTATCTGAAAATAAAAGTTTTAAATTTGTTAGATAAAATGTTTGTTTTGACGTCGTCATAGAGAAACTGTATAGATCGCAATGTGGCCCTGTAAAGGGCCGTTTTTATCTTTTCTAGGGATATTTCTTAGTTCTTCAAAAATCCTCATCCGTATCTTCCCCATCTGTCATCTTCCTGTATGTTAATTATCAGAGGTAGTGCTTGATCTCTTAAAATAGTTAACGTTTGAAAATAAATTCTCCATTGTGCGTATTGCTTAACGAAGCGTAAGTAATGTAATGAGTGTCATAACATAAATTCTCATATTTATAGAAAAACAACAACTCTTACTCGTAACGACCAATCACGCAATCACGCATGACGCATCGACCTATCGTGCGTAGGTTACTAAGTATCGATATTGGGTTGCATTGCGTGCACATTCCTACTGTCAGTGACATTTATTGCCCGACGACTCAATTTAAAATGCGTCGACTGTAGCACACATGACCCGGTGTAAGTGATGACAGCGGCCCATGAGCTCCATCCCCAACAAAGACACCAGATGCACATGCGTTTTCCGACACAGAACGCCTCCTTACCTTATTGTCCCCTAACCACACTCGCCAAACAACAATATAGTGCTGCTATTTCATGAGTGACACAAAATTTTATACACAAAGTATTACTCGGTGAAGCGGCCCATTCAAGTTGCACTTAGAAACTATCTCATAAAGTTATTTACATTTAGGATAATTTCAATCTCTTTTCTGTCTTACATTATTCGGTACGAAATACACTCGCTAATATCGACAAGCTTTTACTAATGGGGATTTCTTATTAATTACCACTTACACATCTTTCATCTACTATTTGTATTTTATACAATTTTGTTTTTATTTTGTCTTTACAATATTACTTTTTTATAGCTAACACGTAACAATATCAAATAGAACAATTGCAATCGTTGTTGAACATGCTACTTATGGAATGACGTATTTTCGAAAAGAAACTTGTAAATGCCCAATATATCACAATAAAGTAGAATGAGAAAAGTAATAAATTAAAGTAAGTTTTACAATAAAAAAAAAAAGGTTTATTTTCATGATTTATACAAAAGTTTTAGGAGATCAAACATTTTAAAGATACTAGGCTAAATAAGTGACAATTAAATTCGCTTATTTTGAATTCGAGAATTATATTACATTTTTAGCTAATTAACATTTAAATCATGGAGTTTCGCACTTAAATACATACTCAAGCGCTTTGCAGATGGAGCAACTGGCAACTAGCTGTTTACATATATCTCATTCTAACTGCGCACCGTAGCAACTCTAGTTGCGAGTTCCTGTGATCGACAAGTTTTCAGTTGCTGCAATCGATGACTTTCTAATCCTAACTGTCGAATTTGCCGACAATTGCTGGGAATAATTTGTCGTTGTTGATGCTATCGACGGCGTCGATATAATAAAACAAGTGCTGCTTCTTCGATATCCTATTATTATAGATTAGCTATCAAAGTTGCTCACAGTTTGCCATAAAATTGCAGCAATCGGGGGCTATTTGATTGTAGCAACTGGCAACTTAAAAGAAAAATTTTAAAGTTAATAGTTCCCTCAACTAAAGTTGCTCCATCTGCCATGTCCTTTATATATAAAAGAAAAATAAAAAATGTGCCCGCGATTTCACTATGGATTGAACATAGCCACGCTTTTTCTTCAGACTTGTATACTCGTTACGTCAAGCACGTGAGACATGCTATAAAACTAACATATTTTTTTTGTAAATTGATTAAAATAAAAGATTAGCACTAATTTAGCCATTGTTGGAAATTAAAACGCGCAGACAAACGTTTGTCTACGATATATCTATCTATCTGTCTATCTATATGGTAAATATTTGAAAATTTAAATTCAAGACTTCCTTTATGAGTTTCTAGTAACAAATGCACAACCCAGGCGACCTTACAGCAAACCTAAGTTACACTTCTAATTTTATCTAAACCAAGTACCGTAAATAGACAATGTGGCAAATTTTAGGTTTTGGTTACTTATTTATGAAAAAACTTGATTAAACAATACACATAAATGAGCTAATTTTACAGACTCTATGCATTTTTGGTATAGCTCATTTTCTCAACTTATAAGAGTAGTAAGATATTGTAACATTATAGTGTTAAACTTTATCCATCAGTTCAAGGGAAGAATTAAAAATGAACTTTATGATTACTTAAAATTATTGTAAAAAGAAATGATCTCTTTGACAGTGCTAAGAACTATAATTATTGACCTTACCTTTATTTAAATACAACCTCATAGCACAGACAATGTATGAAAATAGAAATATCACACATTAGCCTATAATATTTATACTCTAGGACTTTACTTAAAAATCAAGTTTTACAAAAAATACAATCAGTAATCTAAGGCACTAAGTTACGAAAATATAAGTTAAGACTATCTCAAAATAAAAATATATCCCATCGGTGGGCATTATTAGTTTAATTAGAGTATACAGTCTTTTTTAATCAGTCTAATAACAAAAAACATTCCCAAATAACGAAAATATAGAAAAGTTGTCCGAAAAATTAAAAATAATAATAAATGCCGACGATATAAAAGCTTTCAAAATCACAAGCGCAGAATATTTAATATACTAATATGTAACACTAACATGTATGCAGTTTAAAATGCATTGAATCACATATCATGCCTTAAGGTTTGAATTTTTGCTTGGGTCAAAATCAAAGTTTATGGGATAATTCAAGCCCAAGTTAATAATTGTAAAAATAAAAAAGTTGAAATCATTTACTCTGTTTGAGTAAATGATTGTTCATTTTGCACTAAAGCAGGTCATAATAATACAATTGTTTGTGCAAACCATTCATAAACACTGAAATGTTCACAAATTTTACTATTATAAGAATATTATTGTCACACAAGCGGAAATAACCCACAAATCAAAATATCACACATGTCTGTATGTATATCTGCTGATACCATTTTGCATGATACATGTACACTACTCACTAAAAAGGCACATTACAATTATAGCTTTCATTATTAATAACACCTAATGGCTTGAAGTTAAGCATTTTATTTAGTTTTATGGCCAAATACTGAAACATTACCCAGAAATTGAGTGAAAACTAATATTTGACAACTCCATTATTTAAAAAAAAAAAAAATTTAGTTCTCTTAAATCTTAGTAGGCTTCATGATAATAATAATATATATTGTTCAATCATTAAAAATATTATTTGACAAATAGCAATTTGTAATGGAACAAAAAGGAACGATACATATTAGAAAGAATTAAAAATCCCTGAATCATGTTATTAAAACTTAAAAATAAAAAGGTGGGTTTCTTAATACTAATACTCACAAATATCTAATAAATTTGTAGAAAAAGAAAATAACTGTGTAATAATTCTCTTACCTAAAATATGACCCCAGGTGAACAGCAGAAATATTTTTCCATTTTGTATTGTGTAAGAGGTGGGTTGTTGCATTTTGCAAGTTTACATGCTAATACTTGATAAGAAAAAAATGGCTATTTATGAATTTAGTATGTAAACTTAAAATGTATTCAAACCTGTTATTCCTATTTTAATGAAATTAAAAGTTATTCCTGGGCATGCAAGTTCCTTAAAATATTTTCTTTACAGTGTATGGTTATTATAGTATTACTTACATGAAATTTTCTTTATATACAATTGTGCTACAGGTATTATAAAATTTGGTTTTCTTCTTATTTACCCATGATGTAAGTGAAGCGCAATAGATACACTCATTATTATATTAAATTATTCTTATTACACATAGTGTCATCAAATCTATATTTATTAAAAATGTCAATTAAATTGAGATAAAAAATTAAATTGACAATCAAAATTAAGGAGCACTCTAAAACTATTCTACAGTCAGTCAAAAAACATAAGGCGGGTAAGTGACGTCATAAACTCAGAGATATCTGTGCTATTAGCACTAATTATGCACAAGATGCATATACTTATATTATATTAACCAGAAATATTACATCACGCTACTCACACACTAAATCACAAATTTGCGTATCATCCTCTATTACTAAACTACTTGAGTCCATTGATTCATCTAAGTCTTTACTCTCTTTACTATCACAGTTAGAACCAAACTTTTGCTGTGTGTTGTGGTGTTTCAGATCATTTGTTACTTCCTCTAGCTGCATATGCTGATGAACACCATGTGCTTCTCCTTTAGTTGCATTGTTACATTCATCGGCATTAGTACCTGCTTCAGTATAATTGTCTTTGTGTTTACTTATTGAGTCATCTAATACATCACTTATATTTTGACTAGCTAACATTGCTGTTTGTGTCATCATCGAAGACCAATTCATAAAATAGTTTTTCATATTAGAAGCTAGAGCTGCCATTATCTGATTCTCTATGCTGGTAACATTTTTGTAATCTAGTACTTCTTGCATTTCATCTTTGTGTAATGTTTGAGGCATATTAGATTTCAACAAGTTAGCTAAAATTGGATTTGCTCTTAGTGTTTCCTCTTTTGAATTCTCACCAATACAATTTTTGCTAGTATTATTATCAAAATTTTCTTTCTCACTACATACATTTTCCGATAACGTTTTTCTTAAGACATCCATATCTGTACTTGGATTCTTCGGCATGTGGGTGCGTTTGTGTAAAATAAATACATCTGGATCTTTGAAACATTTGGAACAATCTGTACATTTATATGTGTGTTTAAAAATGAAATCTTGTGTCTTAGATTTCATGTTAGGCTCTTGTGAAAATGTATTCACACTTTCATTATTATTATACTTAAGCATTGAATCTTGAGTCAATTCAGTACTGATGTTATTTTTATGTAGCAAGTGCTCAATTTGTGACAAAGTTTCATTAAATTGCCCTGAGCTGTTGCTAGATCTAGATGTTGAATCTTCTCTGTTTGGGGATGCCTCTTGTTCTGAAATATTTATAAATATTAAATTATTAAGAATTTAGACAAGTTATTGTTATTTTTATCTTATCTTAGGAGGTACTTGTGTTGTAAAGCTTCGAAGACATAAGGATTTTTTTTTTGGTTATTATATTGCGATTTGCATATTAATTAAAGATACTAGAGTATGATTGTAAGACTACTATCTTCTCTAAAACTTATGTTTCTAACATAATCAATCAACCACTAGAACCAACATTATCGTAAAGACCAGATCAACAGGTGGCAGAATGCTTTAAATATTCTGAGAGACTATCCCAAAAAATTTCAATAAATGAAAATTGTTTATATTCATAGGTCTTGACTGGCACAAGGTGAACATTTGAATGAAATTTGAGCCAAGTTTTCCGAAATGAAATATACTAGCATATCTCTATGGTCGGTTTGATTTTCAAAGAGATATTGCATCATAGCCAACTTTAAGTGAACATTTAACTGTAGTGTGGCCTAGTGTGTGTAGTTAGTATGTGACTGCTCTGACGCAGGTCGAGTTCAATTCACACTCAAGAATTATATTTGCGCATGACACATATTTATCTTTTCTAAAAGGCCAGCAGTTATCTGAGACTCCTCCGGTATTGTGAATGTTCATGGACAGCGGTGGTCACTTACCATCAGATGAGTTGCGTACTCACTTGCCCCCTATTCTATATAAAAAAAATCCAAAACTTCCCCCAATTTTATTGCACAAGCATTAATTATAGTTCGTGCAATGAGGTAATAAACAGAAGATATCCACCATATTCAAAAGTGACCAGGAGGATATCATCAAAGCAATAATACTTGGAGATATATTTACTGTACACTTACTCATTGATTGTCGAAATACTACATTCTACAAAAAGAAAAAGCCAGAACTGAGAATAATTGGTAAAAGACACTTTTTTACAGTGTATATATAATATTTGTAATATAATTTTAGGTTATATAAAAAGTCTCCAGCAATTATTTTATTTCATAAAGGTGCTACTTTCATTTAAGTAGTCATTAATATTATAATAATGTATAACACATGGTACCTTTGCTATCTAATTATACAAATGACAATTTTTGATATTTTGCTGCTGAAATATTTGGTTCACTTTACATTTTATCACAATTTATAACAAATTACATGTTTTATCTCAATAGAGAGAATATACATATAAATAACAGAGATAGCATGTGCTGTGAGAACTTTGGGCTGGGGCTAGTTCCCAAATCTGAATAGGGAAATAAAGAACTTACAAAATTTCTTTTCAAAGAAAGATCCCACTACCAGGCATAGACCCCTTTGTAGGAAGGTCTCAGTTTGTTCTTTTAGAATTTTAGTAGTATAAATTCTACACTTACATATAAAATAGTTAATATACACTTAATTACTAACCATTATAGATAGAGGCCATACTGAGATCTCCAGCCCCAGAGGCTTGTATAGCCAGCATTGTCTGGGTGTAAATGGCTTGAGCTACTTGTTGCAGCTGTAAAAAAAATGTTTACATAAAGTGTATATAACAGAGATAGCAAACATTGAAGAATATCAATTTCCTCAGAGCTGTCCCCAAGTTTTCTAAATTTTCAAGAAAGAATTAGGTTACAAAAAGTGCCCTAGTATAGAGCTAGAGATACACTGTAACATGTTTCTAGCTGCAGCAAGAATAGTTTGGGTCAACTGTGGAAGGACCATGCCCAATCATGTATAAAACAAAAACATAACAATTATCTTTTATTTGATCAGTCCGGAGAAGTTAATGGTAGTAAGGTAATGCATTTCAGTACTCGGGGGTGACAATGCAACTGTATCTTGTACCTTTGTTGAGGATGGATACGTTATGGGACAGGCTTAAAATAGCAAAATGGATAAATGAAGATGGAGAATCAGATAACTTCTAACTTCCGATTTCCGGTAACTTAACGGTTTGCTGCGACGGCCGCTCTTCACTCATGCTGTTGCGAACAATCATTGAAGACAGTCTCCTTACTCCAACACAAAAGTTCTTAGCTTATATGATATGCTCACTTCCCAATTCACAATGTTAGATTGAAGCATCCTCCTGCTAAATGACTGAGCATCTATGGATGGCTATTACAGTGGTAGAGCTACATTGCAGTTTGTTTCTAGCTGCAGAATGAATGGGTCAGCTTGACCGGGATAGAACAACGCCTTCACAGAATACCAGTGTGAAACAGCAGCATAATGCTGCTGTGTTTTATCTGATGAGTGCAGTGATCTGGAGATCTTCATTATGTTGACGAGGCATTCCATCTCAGTCCGTAAGGGAGACAACATATCTGCATTACGATTCCTTGTCAAGGATGAATGTAGATGTCATGGGGTGCAGGAATCGCTTACTATCAGGTGAACTGTATGCTTGTTTGTTACTCAATGTAATAAAAAAAGACTAAGAACAATAGGGCTTTACTTTTTTTTTAGAGGGAATGCACTGATGAGCATTGATTGCTATTTTAGAGGGCTGTAATCAGATTGTACATGCTACTAAACACCATTACTTTAATAGTATTAATCTTCTCCTGCTGTAATCTGGGAATTTCTTGGCATTAGCAAACCTATTACTGTGGATTGTGGTCCTTCTCTATCTATAAACAATATTAACCATCAATTCCTCTCTATATATTTAATACCCTACAATCCATTCTCAAACCATCATTTCTATTGCATATATTCTCCTGTTCCTGCTTTTTCTTTTCTCCTTTTAGTCAGGATGAATTTAAAAAAGCAGTTTTAGCCATAAACTCCAGGGCAGGGTTGTGATGATATAAGAAGGTTTATGATTGTATAAATTTTTCTTGTAACTTTGGTTAGTATCCTTCAATTTAAAAGCTTTTGTTCATTCTCTTCCCAAAGTTCCAAATCCTGTTTTACCCCAATATTTTGTCTGAAATTCTAGAACCCGTTTGCACAATTGCAAATTCCTTACTGCCTTAGAATGATTGGAAAGGGCAATATGCCTCAACTTGAAAAAATATTATCAAAATTACTGTATTCACTGAATATTTTTTTATGATTTAGAAAAAGGCATTTATTAAACATAAATATAATGCACTTTAAATTGCAGGTGCTTATGGATGATGTCATGTACTAAGTTGAATCCTCCAAAAGAATGAGTTGCTAATAGCAATTGAGTTTTGTATCCTATTACCATGCAAAACCATGCACATAGCAACAATATAATGCTATTTTATGCTAGTATTTCATAGAGGGTGTAAGTTACTCCTCTCCTATTAAGTCTACACATTTAAAGTAGTTATTCTCTAGTAACTTTACTCCAGCAATAATTATTAAAAGTACTGCTGATAATTATATAAATACATGTAAAGAGAACTGAAATCACACCAAATGAAAGAGGTATGACTATATATATTCCTTAGGTTTATTCCTACCTTAGTTAAGAGTCAACAGTATAACATATATGTAAAAGTGTGAACACAGTACAAAGCTGTATAAAGGTGTTCACACTTTTTGGGTGTATTTACTTGTAATTGGCAGACTATGGTCAAGATATGACTATGTAAAACCGAACTGAGAGCAAGTTGTTACAAACCCAATTGCAATGTTAGCACAATACAATATTTAAAATGCAACATGTACTAAATGTAAGTAATTTAGGGGTAACAAAAATATTATTACCCCAATTATTACAATTTATATATTTATATATGTATATGGTGTATGTAAGTATATATATATATAGTGTATTTATACATGTATTATGTATTTAATATCTATATATTTATGTATTATTCTTTGCTTGTATTAGTTATTTTTTCTTCTTTTATTAGTTTATTGCTACACCATACTTATATCTTACCACACCTTGGGTTGACTGGTAGAGAATGCCTATGGCATTAAGTCCACCCTTTGTGAACTTTTAACTTTGTTAAGGTTAATGCAATAAAGAGTAAATAAATAAATAAATATATATAAATATAAATAGAACAACCAGCAATTCAGGCTGTTTTATATTGTGTTGGTTGATAATTTACAATTTTTTACCTGAGAATCCGTCATCCCAGTAGGAACATTCATAATTCTGGACCCTCTATTCCTAGACCTGTGGCAGGGTGTTGGAGAGTCTGATGGTAAATTTTGAGAAGGTACTGCATCTTTACGTAAAGTTCTCCATTGTCCTTAAATTTAAAACATTAATTAAGAACGTATAAAAGAATATTTTGTTCGGTTTATATGATCGTACTGATTGTGTATATATGTAGTGAGTGCACTGACTGATGAACTTTTACAAAAATCAAACGTGTCAAGTAGTATTGTTTACATTTTTACCTTTGTTTCTACCTAGACCCGTTATAGTGTAATCCTCTGGTTTAAAATGTAGACTACAAACTTTAGAATACTTTGTATAAGGTTTTCCTCTTTTTAGTATCTCATTCCAAAGTTTTGCCAGTTCTTCATCCCGAGGGAATTGATGAAAAGATACATTTTTCGCTTTGCCGGCCATCGATGTACAACGAGGTACAGTGCAGTAATACGGCATTTTTGAAATGTACAGAATAAACTAAAAGATTAATTGACATAACTGTTTAACTATTCTATCATTATTTAATTGGCTTCGAAAATAAAAAGTTAAAAAAACAAACAAAACTTGGCGTAACAACAGGCAAACGCCGACATATTTAAATCATAGACACACCAATAGAGATAGATAGATGAATGCATATTGGACAGATCACAGATTGTATGGTTTATGAACAGCATACAAATAACCAAAGACAGTGATCAGAAGTCTCACGACAATTTCGTTCAATTGGAAGTAAGATCACTCAATTTGGTTGGCTGTTCGTAGGGATAACAGCTGATTAAAGAAAAGTTATAGTTATAGCATAATTTATATGCTTTGCCTTAGAATAAACTTTCGAGAAATCTGCTATTCGTGATCCAGGACGGAATTGGCTGGCCATCCATCATGGAATGGAAAAACACCTAGGGTGGGAGGTAATCCTGTCATATGGAGATCATCCGTACATACCAATGGTATAGGATAGTAGGTAGTACTCGCGTGGGCATAGTCTCTTAATAAAAATAAATTTATAAAATAAAAATAAAGTTACATTTTTCCAAGGCAAACTACTGTCTTCCATAGTATTCAGTTTTGTCCAATACATTGTGATGCGTTGTGACCGCCGTTTCTGTAACCTACGCTAGGAGCTGGCAACGAGCTTATTACTGAACCTAGAGGAATAAAAAACTTACCAGTTGCCCCGATGATGGATGTTAAGTGTCATGTGGTGTGTGTGGGTGTGTAAAATGTGATATGAAACATTAAATTGTCTATTACTCGTTCACTACGAATCTCACTTCAAGTTTACCACAAATCAGTTCACTAAACACCAAGTATACAGGCAATTTGTGTATTATATTTTGTTCATATTTGCTGCACTTTGGTGGATGGCTTCAGGCAGCATGGTGGCAGTTATTAGTCTATCAAAGTATCGTCACCGATTCGAGCGCGCATAGGCAGCGACGATCATTCCCACGTCTATATGTCCCACGTTATAGACCCATAATGGTAATACCGACACCAAAGAGGAGCATCGACCACGTCCATTGATTATCTACAGATCTCATCGACAGAGATTGCGATACTTGGTAACTTCAATGTCCACCATATCGAATGGCTTGGCTCACGAAGAACTGATTATGCGGGAAGATCTTTTTAAAACTTTGAATTGGTATATAATCTCACACAATTAGTAACTTCACTAACGCGGGCTCTAGACGTGAAGGATCATACATTTTTCGGTTAGATCTGCTGATTTTTCATTCGGAAAACTATCAGATCTCCCTTTCGGCTCGTCGGACTACTGTTTGATTCGGATTACAGTGCTTCTCAGCTGCCCACTGTGGTTTTGAAAGCTATTGCTGTATGTGGCACTCCAGGTCAGCGGATTGTGGGGATTCAGAGAATTACATTCTATCTATGGTAGCAGATTTTCTTAGTATGGGATTATCCCAATGCCGATGCCGACCTTTACTTTCTTAAAAATTTCATATACTTCAATGAGAATTAGTGTTCCATGCTATTGTACTAGGTTCTTTCATTCTTCTTTCACAGCACAGGCTATGTTCCTTTTCGCTCTTCCGGAAGATGTCAAGAATGCGCCTAGTAAATATTATTTATAACTCTTCTTCGACAACACTATTTGAAGGTAAATAACATTTTCTCATGGTATTGATGTTAATGTGTATCCATATATATATAATTATATCTTAATCATTGTGTTATGTATGTGTTTATGTATATTTGTATATTGATATATACAAATATACATAAATATACATATTGATATTGCCTATTGGCTGAAAAAACTGAATAGAACGTAGCCAACAATTAATAATAAGTAGTCCAAATTTTTTTATCTATGGTCAATGGAAAGAAATCATATTTCATGTTAGAACATAATAATTGCCTAGTTACGACCATGAACTGCGTCAGAATTTTTTCCAGAATCTGCATCATGGATCTAAACTACAAACGAGAAAATCTATGTGATTTTATAATCTATATTTCTTAGTTTATGGTTTAAAGTAGCCATTTTCCTAAAAAGTGGGGAAGGGAAAAAAAGGTGAATACATGTCAAATATTTCAAGGCTGTAGTGTGATGATTCCGATTTTTACTAAAGTGATAACGATCGCAAAAATAATCAGTTTAACGATACGCGAAAGAAAATTAATTTGACATTTTATTAATGTTAGAAAGTTTGCACGCAAGCGGGAGTTATCACCGCTGCAAAAAAATTGACTTTCAACAACAAAGGTTGCAGCGAATTCGCGATGGGTTACTACTGCACGGTACCACAGTGTACATCGCTAGCCGGCAAGACCAAAAATGTTAAATTTCATCGATTCCCGCGCGACATTACAATGGCCGACAAGTGGAACCTTATTCTTAAACGCGGCAAACCCTACACAAAATACTCCAAAGTGTGCAGTCTTCACTTCACGCAAGCCGACTACAACGTCACTACAATGGGTAAGAATAAAGGTATTTGGGTTTTTCCATGTCTGGTTAGTATATTGTAGTGTTTATCAGAAGATTCTTATGAGTCATCTCCAATGATCGTATATTTTGTTAAGAAAAATAATCTGTGATCACTCCCCGGATATGACTGGTGACAAGTTGTTTGATTCGGTCGATTGTTTATTTTTTCATTTTGGGTATATTTGTGGGACATATTTTTCTTATTAGAATCTAGTACAGCATGACTTTTTATGTACAGGTGTTTATTTATGTATTGTTTACAAACATCATTGCTTTTCATACAAGTAAAATTTTAAGTTAGTATAAATACGTATCACGGATAATCAATATTTACTAGTGTTTGCTTATTTTAAAACCTAATATAATTATTTAAAGGTTGCATTAGGTAGATAGGCTCTTTTAGGTATAATTATGATTTTTGCATTGTTGTATGTAGTAATATATATCTATGGAAACATCCATGGAGTACAGTCATAAAAGTTTAAATTTTGTTCATTGTATATGAGTTATGTTACAAAATTTCATTTAATTTTATTACTCTTTTGCAAATAAACTTGATGGTACATTTTTACCATGAAAATCATATGATTTTTGTAATTAAATATAAATATTATATATATAATATTTCAATAATTATTTTGGAAGGTTCTAGAAGGTTGTTGGAAGTCTTGCTTGTGTTCTATACATATTAGGTTGAGCTTCTGGTTTTTAACTTTCTACATACCCTTCTGGGGTAGTATAAACAAATCCATGTGGAGTTTGGGTGCTATAATTTAGATGAAAATATTCCTTTAAATGTAAACCTTCTGGAGTAAGTTCTCGATTAGAAATTATAATAAGATAGCTTTATGGTTCTGTGTTGTAAATTATTACCATTTTATTCATCATCAACCTGAGGTTAGTGCACCGCTGGACATAAAGATCTTGGATGCTCAACTTTGTCCATTGCTAAATTTTTTCTTTTGTTTTAAAGTAATTAGGGCGGCAAATGACCGCATAGTTCTCCTGATGGAAAGGGGTCATTGTGACCCATGACATTATATCCATCCTCAACAAAGATTCAATATGCACATGCATTCTACACCCTTGCATCTATGGCTAAATTTTTATCTTTTTTATAATATATGGGGCAGCAATTGTGCACACGGTTTACCTAATGGAAAGTGATGACTATGGCCCATGATTGCATCCATCCCTGATGAAGATTCAGGATGCATATACATTATTACCCTTGAGGAGTGAGATGGAATGCCTCATTACCTGCTGGATGCCTACTTCCACCAAACAAAACACAGCAGTCATTCCCCAGCCTAACCTAACAGAATACCATGGTGTGACAGCTGATGGTGTGAGCGGGGATCTACTAGTAATGAGGCATTCAACCTCAGTCCACGGAGAGAAAACACATGGGTATCTTAAGTTTCTGTTGATCATGGATGTAGATGTTATGAGCTGCAGTCATCACTTACCATCAGGTGAACTATCGCTAATTTGTTACCTCTAATATATAATAATCTAAAATCTAATATATATTTTTTTTGTGTATATATATATATTATACAAAAAAAATGTTATGATCTGCAGACTATGGCTGAGGTACTTTTTAATTCACATAAGGTAGAACTTGACTATAATCCCACATGGCATAAGGCTATTAAGTCATTGATTGTAAAAGCTTAATAAAATCACTTATGTGTTGGGTGGATCAAAAGACACACATAGTTTATTCCAGTCCTTTCCATCGCTTCATCTAGTGCACAACCTTCTAATACTCGGATTGATGCACTACGACTTTTCCAAGTTTACTGTATACTATTGGATCCAGGTGGCTTACTATCATGCTTTGTTGTAATATATGATAAAGTAATATGTTCAGCTTTGGATTAATGATGGACTGTGAAATGGGGTCCTTTTACTGAAACTCACATCCATTATCTATATCTCCTAACTTTGATTCACACCACGCTTCTCATTACTGAGTGTGCGGGTATATCAATATTTTAGAATATTGAGAAATAAGACTTCAGCATGGTTACACCACCTATTAAAGACAAGCAAGATCTTAATCTTTATCATCACTACATAAACTTTTGGTTTAAATCAACTAGGAGAGCCTGCACCATGTTTTAATTTATAGAACAGGAAGATTAAATCTTAATCTCAATATTGGTAATAAGTTTCATTATTAAATGTAATTTATTTACTATTTCATGCCCATATTCCATGTAGTGTTTCTCCAAACTACTAGTGTTTAGCTGAAAACTGAATTTACAAATATGCATTTTATGTTTCCACATGTTGCTGTTGGTCTTATGACCTCAACAGCTTCAGTAGAACAGACTTGCGAATAGGGTATGGCAAATGAGTAGGGAAATGGCATGCCTTTGTATTTCTTAAAGGATAATAAAAGTAGATTGTTAAGTGGAAACCACTACATATACACATAACATTGACTGTTTACAGTGCCAGCTTGTCACAAAACATTATTTTAACAACTTTTATGGTGTCCAAATCACGTTATACAGATGATTTTAACTAAGATTACTTTTATTAATGGATAATGCTTGATGCTCAGACATAGGAAATAGGAATTAACAATTTGTTTTGGTTCCGTCCCTGAGGTTTAAGAATGCCTTCGTACCTTACAATGGGTTCCTTTCTTATGTATTAATTGTGTTCATTTAATTATTTAGGTGCTTTCCATTTAACACTTCAACTTTCACTGTGGCCCACAGTATACATTCATGTTAAAAAAATATTTAAGTGCTCTCATAGCGTGCTCCCTGTGTGCTATCTCATGATAATCTCAATAACTATTAAAGAGATCAGGTTTTCCCAATTTTTATGGAAGGGAATGTTTGTGTGTTTAATATATAAATATATTGTAAGGGAATGATTATGATATTCGTTATGTATTTTGGCAGACAGCTTATTGGGGGATGATATCAATTTTGCCACTTGAAAATATAAAAACTACGTCAGAAAAATGTAGATGGCGTCAGTCCTTTCTTCTTCATAACAACACACCAAAGACTCACAGGCTAATACTTATCATGGCAAACGAAAAGACGAATCACCAGCCATGTGCTACTCCAGCGGTAAACGGTAACCCATGCCCCAAGAAGATTACAAGATAAGAAAATAAACAATCCATGATCGGAATCCACGTGGAGAGTTTGAGAGGTGATAGACCTCCTAATTAAATAAAGTCGCTACCTTAGGGAGATTTTACCAACTAAGTTCGTTGTTCTCCGCAAACACGATGGCACATTGACAAGAGCTGTCTGCTAACAACCATTACTTTTATGATGACTTGCAATTTCCTCTAACTCCCAGTGCCTCTAATCCAAAAAGTTTACTGTATGGACTTTGACGCATATCACACCATGATTAGAGAACAATTCTCTTCTCGCATTGTGTCGACAATTGTTATGGTGGACCCACTCTGCAGTTGGTTTTTAGCTGCGGCATGAATGGTTCGTCTCGGTCGGTGAAGGACTACGCCCTCACAGAAAACTAGCGTAAAATGTAACAGAAATCAGCATAACGATTCTGAGTTTTGACTGGTTCAGTCGGGAGACCGTTATTAATGGTGAAGAGGTATATCTTAGCCCTTAGAAACGACAACGTGTCTGCATTGTGATTCCTTATCGAAGATGAATGTAGACCATCAGGTGAATTCTATGCTCGTTTGCCACCGCCACCCTTTATCAAACCGATCAATTTTTTTCTTTCATATAAAGTTATATGCAATACCTGTCGAAAATACATTACTGATTAATTAACGTCTCGACAAAAAGCTACTGACGCGAATTGATTGCCAGAGACTTCTGGTTAAAAGATCGTGCGTACAATGATGTGTACTACGAAAACTGCCACATTAAGATATTTTAATATATTTAAGAAAAAGGAAGCGTTCTAACCAGATTGATTCAGAATCCGATTCAACCCACAACGATTTGTATGACACTATAATAAGAAAAAATAAGATTCTCACCTTGTGTAACAAAAAATACCCTAGAGCGCTATACAAACAAACAATGCACATTGATGAAGGTACATTATGTACAGACGCGGAGAACCCGAATATTGTGATCGAAAATTAGCTGTCAAGTGTCAAAGCGGCATGTTCGAAACAGTCCGTAGTCTTTTTTAATAGCTGGATAGTATAGTTCATTGCATACATATGTGACGTTGAGGCTACCGTACGGGCTATCAAATTTAAATGGACTTACGTCAAATATAAAGGGAGCGTTAAAGCATATTTAATTTAAGACACGAAGCTGACTGTTCAGTCCATTAATGAACATAAAACTCTTCAGATGTTATGTAAGTGGCGGCGACTCTTCCTGCGTGTTCTGCACTAGAAACTGACAATCTCGCTTTGTTGTATGCTGAAGTACCTCGCTAATATACTTGGAACAACTAAAGAAAAGAATGCAAACGAGATGTGCAAATCCGGACAATTGAAAACTATCCGAAAGTTAAAGCAGGAGATGTCGAGATGCTAGTTCGCATATCATCAGCGTCAGTAATTTTGAGTACTTTTATTTAAGGATACCGCTACATCACGTCCGTGGTCCGTGTCCTTAGAATTGGTAAGGAATGCGCTACACCAAGTAATGTGAGGCGTGAAGCTCTAGTTTTAAAGGAAAACAGTAATTACTGGAATGAAACATTAGAGGAAGCCGTAGTATGCAGGTTTCCAGTCATAATTAGGAAACTTTTTGTATCTTTGTTTTTTTTTTTATATAACAGGAGTGAAAACTGAACATATAGTTCATTTTATGAATATGTTTTAAATTATTGTCATCGTGCGCCTTTTCTAATCCTCAGGAGTTGTGGAATAAATACATAGTTACTCGTATACGGCGGAAAATAACGAAAATATGGGGCGACAGCAGGGAAAAAAATATAAATTTGGAATATCTAGCCCAAAACGCCCCGAAAAACTGCTATCTGTACATGTACATTATTAGACAACTTAACTTTTACGTTCAGAATCTGCAGCAGCGCAAGCAACCGAATTGTTACTGCTTGGACATAAAAGCGTCATTAATGAAGTGCTACGGCCAAACAGCAAAATTGAAATGGTGCAATTTACTTTCTTTTTTTACGCTGCAGGAGAAACAGGTAAAACGTTTTTACTAAATTGATTGGTGTCAACAAGCGAGGAAAGAACGATCCGGAATAGCTGTAACTCTTAAAGTTGCCATTAAATCGTACAGACGGAGAGACATCGATTTGTAATTTCAGGAAAAATAGCGCTTGAAGAATAATGATGCATCAGTGTAATGTTGTGTAGTATGGGACGAATGAATAAATCGCGAAAAAAGATCATTGTATCCCTTAATATATATATTTCCTTTACAACTCAATTTGGACCGAAAATTATACCCCGGATTCGAATAAGTAAGGCACGTTATACTCCCAGGCAGCGAAGGTGCATTTGGAAAAGCCATGCTTTTTACATGGTCAACTTTACACGTTGTGTTCGCATACCTTCTGCATTTGCTTTACGTACTTTTGAATAAAAGCCATCATGGTTTTTACTATACGGTAGTTTGTGGTCGAATTGGCTTGATAAGGATAAATTTTCAGGATAAGGTTTTGATAAGTGCAATTAATTAATATTTGCAATATTCAAAAGTATATTATATTAGCAATGTACACAGTGGTAGAGCTACACTGCAGTTTGTTTCTAGCTGCAGAATGAATGGGTCAGCACGACCGGGGTAAGGACCACGCCCTCACAAAATACCAGCGCAAAATAGCAGCATAACGCTGCTATGTTTCGTCTAGTGAGTTTAAGGAATCGGAAACCTTACTGGTGTCGAGGCATTCCATCTCAGTCCTCAAGGGTGACAATGTATATGCATTATGATTCCTTGTCAAGGATAAATGTAGTTGTCATGGGTCGCAGGAATCACTTGCCATCTGTGGTCATGACTGTATGAGTTTTCATCTGTTACTCTCAATGTAATAAAAAAATAAACGTGTGCGCTTTGCACGGTGAATACAAGAAGCTAGGGACCGCAATTACTAGTCATACTAACAGTTTCGATGTTCGCATTTTAATGAGCCTTGCTTTTCACATGGTCACATTTAAGTGTCGTGTTATGCACAAAATCTTCATATATGAAAGAAAAACAAAATACTGTCTCCAGCGGTATCAAATAGCGCTCTTCTCAGTTTATGATCGTGTCTCTTAGAATCTTAGAATAGATTGGTAACTCATGTAAACGACAGATCGATATATTAGGTCTTTACCTATGGAGTTGCCGATCTTCAGTATTGGCCATTTCAAACCAAAAAAAGTTTTGATTGGCTGTGAATTCTAAATTCAAATTAATTTTGTTTTAAAAACATGACATTCTTTTTACAAAGTCTGTCTTTTGTTTATTGTTTAGCTTTGTATTTTCATTACGTTTGAACATTTTTTGTCATAATGAATACTTTAAAAATTCGTGTAATTATGAAATATGAGTTCCGTCGTGGCAGCAACGCGGCACAAACGGCACCTAACATCAACAACGTTTACGCAGGGAACTTTACAAACGAACGCACAACCCGTTATTGGTTTGCCCGGTTCCGTTCTGGAAATTTTGATTTGAAAAATGAACCTCGTGGTTGTCCGGACACTTTGGTCAACAATGATGAATTAAAGGCGATTGTGGAAGCTGATGATACTCAATCTACAGCCGAGCTGGCAGCAGCTTTCTATGTTAACATCAAAACAATATTGGTCCATTTGCGACAAATTGGCAAGGTCGAAAAGCTTTATAGACGGGTGCGCCACGAACTTAACGATCGCCAGCGCAGCGTACGCGTTGAGTCCTGCCTCGCGCTGCTCAACAGGCACAGAAATGAAAGAATTTTGAACCATATTATTACGTGCGACGAAAAGCGCATTCTGTTCGACAATCGAAAGCGCTCAGCAAGTTGGTGAGATCCTGGTTCACAGCACCAAAGCAATCCCTAAACGAAAAATGACCTCTAGAAATTTAATGGTCACTGTTTGGTAGTCTAGTGCCGGTGTGATTCATCACAGTTTTTACCAAACGGCATGAGCATTACTGCAGATGAGTACTGTGAAGAACTGAAGACAATGATGGAGAAGCTCGCACAACTGCAACCAGCTTTGTTCAATCGGTCGTCCCCGCTGCTCCTACACGACAACGCGCGACCCCATACTCCACAACAGACAGTCTCCAAGTTACAAGAGTTGGGGTTGGAAGCTCTCCCTCATCCACCTTACTCACCAGACCTTGCACCCACCGACTATTACTTTTTCCAAAATTTGGACAACTTTTTAGCGGGAAAAAAATTCATATTCCGAGAGACAGTACAAAATGCCTTTTTTTATGCCGAGTTTATTGCCTCCCGTTCAGCTGATTTTTACAAGAAGGGCATCAAAAAACTACCAGTGCGTTGGCAAAGATGCATCAATTACATGGGTGATTTCTTTGAATAATAGAAATAAAAAACACAAACTTATTTCATACAAAACGGCAATTTCATAGGTAAAGACCTATTATTGTGGGAAGCACAAAATATTTTAAAAATATTTATAGAACGGCATGTCGATGTGTAGTTTAAAATCAAGATTAACAAGATGGTAAACTTTTCATAGCAACCATGTACGTAGGGTATGATTGTAAAATCAGAATATGTTATGTAACATTTGATACTTATGTAACACTTTTGGTACTTATAATATACTATATTAAAATTTATTATTGAATTTGAAAATTGCTCGCAAAGCGGTGCCGGACTAGCCTGCTTTTAGTAGGCTGCTGCTAGTGGAAATATACTTTGTTCTGATGTTAGTAGGGCTGCCTACCGGTCCAAATATATTTTATTCTTGTCAAAGATAAGTACTTAGATGCATTTTTATGTGAAGCCTAAAGAACTTATTCACCACGTTAGAAGTACATTTTGTCTTTTGGGTTTAATTGAGATTTAGAATTTTGGATGACTTGAAAGCAGATTGGATTGAGTGCAGCGGTGGTGCAGCAGCAGTCTACGCGCCAGCTTCGCAGCATCGTCGTTGTCTCCCTACTCGGCGGGCGTCCCGCTCGTGAGTCTAATTAGATAAAGTTGCAGAGGTCTCTGGACCAACAGCAATACTCACACACAAGAAAAACAAGCTCTTTCATTCAAATTGTTTTTATCACATTATTATATTCATCTATCATATTTGGTTTTAATAAATACATATCTTCAATGTACATTTAAAGTATAAATTGGTACCACAATACTTCACTACTTCTATACGTATGCACAATAATGAAATCCGGTTTTCCACTTTGTTTTGTTTGATAAATTTTCCTGTGAATCGTGACTTAATATGTATATTAAGTACTTATTTAGATCCAACTTTCGTATGAACAATAATAGAATTGAGATCGTATTGATAGGAGTTTTATTACTTTACTTGCAATAGTACTAACTGGCAACAGTTGTTTTTCAGCAATTTCTAGGGACTTGAGGTTATGTGAAATTACCGTAATAAACCTGTATATTTCGAATCTTCTTATATTCAAAACAAAAAATGTCACTAATTATTGTACATTTAAATAAATATAAATTTTGTACATATAAATAAATATAGTCGTAATTGTGTACCATTATTGTCAGGCTTATCATGTTTTGGAATCATTATAGTAATATTTGATTCTCTCTAAACTATTTATTTTATTTATACGTTTGAGTTCCTCAAGTTTTTTTTTTGCAGTTGTTTTAATGTCTTTGTTTTTTTGAGATTGAATAAAGACCAGACCCGTAGTGTTTGTTTGCTTTAATTTGTCCGATCCTGCTCCAAAGCTTTGCCCTTGTTATTTTACACAAATACACGTACAATAATATTGCTGACGAAGCGTTCCATCTTGGTCATTAAGGGTTGCAACCCATTGCATTGTGATTCCTTATCGTCGATGAACGCGGGTGCCACGGGATTTGATTTGGACCTTTAGGTGAACTGTGTGCTTGTTAACTATGTTTGCGAGAACCTCGCCTGGGTTATTTGAGACGTTTATCTCACTTCTGTTTCATAAAATTTCTTTTGCTTTTCCTATACGGTTCGGGATGAGGTTTCGTTAGGAGTTTTGATGATATTAGACTTAAAACGGCCACACACTTGAATGTAAAAGATTCCTACGGTCATGACATTCACTCTCGGAAATAATAAATTGAACAGTAATGCAAATGCCTTGTCACATCCAACGTTTAAGATTGAATGCCACGCCACGAATAAGATAAGGTCAGTTTAAATTTTTTTTAGACACTAGACTAAACACTAAGCCACGCTAAGCCACTATTTTACGTTGGTATTTTAATATGCAGCTGCTGGCAAATAAAAGAAATTCTTTTTGTCGTAGTCTTGTATCATCGCGTTACGTTAGAGTCGAAATATATATATAGTATTTATGTGGTAAATAACGTGTTTCAATACGAATCAGTGCCGAATAATAAATATCATCGTGGTTTCGCCCAATTGTTACATTTATCCGTCGAGGTATGACTTGTAAAAGTAATTATCTGGGGATTCAAATAAATAATATCCATAATCTTTTTATCTTTTCATTTTATTACTGGATAGTAATTTTACAATTCCTCTATTTTTATTTCAAAATTGTGTCCGTGTTGTAGAGGCACCTACAATTACTTATTTACTATTATTACTTAATTTATTAGTTATTTACTTTGTGCAACATATGCGGTAACATCCATCCTTTGAATATGATTCTTTTGGAATGACACAGGACTTCAATACACTTAGACCTGAAAACTCTAGTACCTACTTACTTTCCTTACGTCTGGGATTCAATAGCAATATTATATAAGGTATATATATATATATATATTATCATTCGCGTAATTTGAAGTTAGAATAGAGCTCTTCTATTGTGATAATTGCCGAATCTTTGAGGTTCTCTAGGAGTAGATTCATCAATGAATAAAAAAAATGTTATTCGTTATAAATTACGAATTCATCTACTGAATATTGCTTCCATTATCTCCTTTAAGTTTTAACATTTACTAAACATAATAAACATAAACTGCACCTCGCAAAATCTGTCAATTTTTTACTAAAACAGAGTCGTACTATTTAACACCTGACACTAACTTATTACTAATACTGCTACTATGAGGACTAAAACGGAACGTGAATGGAATGTATGCTTTACTGTCACTAATTATATACTTGTATATGTCTTTATAGAATTATGCCATTTTAATGAGTGGGTTTCTGTAAAATTTTCTGGACAGGTTCGGGCCAACTCTTTGTGTTGGAACCAGTTTGATCTGCTGCGCTTCACTCTGTCACGGTGTGTTTAATTTAAAAAAGAACATTATTTTCAGGACAATGGAAAACGTTAAGCAAATATGCGGAACCGTCACAGAACCTTCCCAAGTTGAACCCAGACGGATCTGTAATGGTCATCCGTAAGAGCCGCACCGTTAAGTACAAGGAGGGAAGGAATGATGAGAGTGTCAGGTAATTATAAACTAATGCACATATGCTTTGCCCTCAACGTATACATATATATATAAATGAGAAATGATACATTAAACTTTCGTTTTAAAGAAACTGTCAGCACTACATTTTTTGCCACACAAATTTTGTTATTAACAATACGTCTGTCTATATTAAGATTATTTCCTTCAAAACATTAAATAAAGTTAGTAGTTTGGAGAGTCCTCCAAACTTCTAACTTTATTTACTGGAAGTTCTGTTTCAGTGTTATTAGCAATAGAAGATGATATTTCTTGTGTGTGTGATTTACTTCTATACCTGTGCCTCGAAATCAATATCCTCATAAGTCTTAATAAATCACCATCATCATCAGCAATAACTTCAATGTCAGGTAGCTGATTAGCCGCTTCAATGTTTCATCCATATTTGGCTTGTCTATAGTCTACACATTGTCAGATGATTCAAATAAATGCGGACATAACGTTTTGTCAACTCCTTTTCCTTCTGGGTTCATCTCATGAAGCAGTAATATTTTTTCAGTTTGCAATATAACTGTTGAAATCACTACGATTATTGTGCAGCGGAGTGTATTATTTTGATATCCAGCCTAAGAGGAATCAATAGCTGTGTTTGGTTTTGATTCCATGTTTCATTTTACATCCACGCATTTTTCTATTCCAGAAATTAAAGCGCTTCCTTTACGTATAACGTTGCTATTTAGGGAGACGGTGGGCGGTAGAAGCTTCTTATTGATCTCTCAATACGGTCTGTACAGTTGGGCCTGGTGCCCAGCTGCTTGTGTGCGCCGATCGTTTTCGCTAGGCCCCAACCGAAGAAAACGGTTCGAGTTGGTGGAGACAAGTGTCCTCCCATTGGGACTGTACGGGGAATCTCACCCCGTACCATAGCCAAGGTTACGTTCAGTGGAGAACGCTGCGCATACCGAGCGAATCCAGCACACCTGGTCACAAGCCTGACCGCCGCTACCCTAGGGTTATAGCGGTGGAAATGCGCTTTCTCTCGCAGTTCTTAGGATGTTCCAGCGAGATCGAAGCTCCGCAACAGCCGCTAACAGAGATCACTATTTTAGGCACGTCCCCTCCTCTCGTATCAGTCTTGAGCAGTTGCGCCACGAGCAGGATTTAGGCAGGAGTTGGATCTCGATCGTCCGACAGCCCCTCCCGACATACGAGACCCGATTGGCTAGCCCCGAAAGCTCGCGTAGTGGATGATGACAATGTATCCACTGATGATGACATTATAATCGTCTATCTTACTTTCTTCTTCGCTTCAAAATTAATGTTTCGCATAGGTGCTATAGTAGTAATAATATTCCAACAATTTCAAACATATACAAAAAGATTGTCAGAGATGCAAAAAAAAAATACGAGAGATATGGCCCTTGGACAGTGCAAGGGGAATCACCCGCTCGCCGCTGCCCACCGCGGACGTAAGACTAGGTAATTCCGCTATGACGTAAACCGAAACAATTGAGACATGTATGAGGAACAATGTCTTTTTGCATTTGTAAGAATTATAACACTAAAATACAGGGCTTCGGCTTAGTTAAGACTCCAGATTTACATATTACATCTGTCAACCATCATTTTTAATAAATACCATGTAAAGACCTCGCTATATATCGTCTAATAACATTTGTATGCAGTATAACTCCTAACAAACACACATATGTCGTCTCATTGCACATGCAAGAAGTTGAAGCTTCTAGCACAACAAACTTAATTAAAAAATAGTAGACAGTGACGTGAAACGCGACTGAAGAGACGTTGATTGCACGGTGTCAAACGAACACATGGTCTATTTCTGCCGATCATCATACATACGGCTTAGCGACGTGACTTACAATCATAACAGATGCCCACGGGAGCGTGTCAGGGCGGTTCTCAACGTCCACAGCTTCCGGTTGATACGCATACCAAAACCTCGGACGGTCAGTAGTCATCACCATCCATTCTCCACTCTGGAGAATCTTTCGATATCTAGGGAACTGGCAACTTGGGTGCCACTATCAGATAGGAACGTGATCAGTGCAGAGCGACACGCTCAGTTTATGAGCGCTTTGTGTAAGTAAGAGAACCAAAAACTTCTTAACCAGCTCACGGACCCCTCTCAGTTCCGTGAGCCCTGTGTCGGATGAAGCTGTAAGAGCAGCATAGGTTAACAGCATCAACAGAATCTGGACCCACGGGGGACGTTCATCGAGGTATGGGGATCAGATGGTATGGGGATTTAAGCGTATAAGTAAATTAAAAGTACTTGGCCCTAACCACCGCGGAATCGGCAGCGGACCTCTGAAGGTATGTGGTTTATGCAGACCTCGAAACCAGCGATAATCAATATGATTCATAATGCAGATGCTTTGCCCGTCCCTGAGGTTGATAACAAGGCCTTAGCCTTGGTAAGAGTTAATAAATGAATGATTAGACTTAAGTTGTTGCTATAGATATTTGTATTTTATTAAAATTAAAATAACTCTAATAAAGCTTGCGATTTAAGTTATATAAGTACATATATGTAGGAGGTTTCAATGAGAACACCTTGTCTTTGTAGAAAAGTTCATTAATAATTTTGTCTACCCCGTTACAATGATTACTCCCTCATCGTCGTTCTTCCCCTCATAATGCCGTCCATAGACAGTGCACTCACTCTCTAGAACGAATGACAAAGGTCACGCTTCGTTCAGAAACTATATAATCTTACAAATCGGGCGTTCTGCTAATCAGTCTGAGAACTGAATATAAAATAACAAACCCTACCCACTATGAGGCTAAACCTATTTACTCAATATATTAAACAAACTCTCAATCATAAAAGAACAACTCTTGGACCTATACTTAATCCTTGACCTAACCTATGATTTGACCCTCGCATACAAAGTTAAATATTCATACAATCACAAATCCTAAAATTAATGTTAAACTTGACACTTTTCTGAGCAAGTGCTTGACCACGATCCCACCTGATGTTAAGTGGAAATGCAGTCCTGGATGGTAAGGCGCACTAGCTCAGTAAATGCTTATTCACTCTAATCTTGTAAACACCCACATTGTAATCGGAGGGAAAGACAGACGCCTCTCGGGAGCCCTTGCGCTGGTTACCCATATATAGAGGTCTCGACTGAGAGCCATAAGCGCTCGGTCACCTCTCAACCCGGTGAAACTGTAAAAGCCCTGGGGCTAAAAGCGGCCATCATCCCGAAAAAAAAAAAAAAAGACGGACGCGGGCAAACTATTCCAGCCCTTTGCTGTACGAATAATGAAAGACCATAGCACAAATGAAGCATAGTGCTTCGTTTGTGTTTTAGGGATGTTCACAACAAAAGGATGAAATCCAGCAGTGCTTCGTGAAGTCCGATGGTGGAACGGGGATGGGGTCCCTACACTTTGTATCAGTAGATATCGGCTATCTCACACTTCCATCGTAAAACTATGTATATAATCCTACATATATATATATATATATATATATATATATATATATATATATATATAAAATTGTAACTTCAATTTTGTTAAAAGAGTATACCGCGCGTCACAGTCTTACACGTGTCCCCCCCCACGTGTCCTCTCGCCTAGGGAACAAATACACTGCAAAAATTAATTAAAACTATTCTGTAAATTTTTTTTTTTTAGTGACAAAACAGAGAAATGGTCCTTGCATAACCAATCCACGCTGCCGATAACCAGTCCAGCAGACAGAATTGTACCGATAAATGAAAGTTCAGAAAACGTGAGTATTACATATACAAGAATGATAGTGTGTATGGTTGCTGAACAAGTGTTTATTGATCTGTGAATTTTCATGTGATACTGCCTGGCCTGGCCTGCCTTAGGGCACATCATCTGGCATCAGACTAGGGAAAAGGTCGACGAGTTAGATGAGACTGAGGAAACGCGAACAAGATTAATGGAAACAGAGTCGTCCTCTCAATCCGTAAAAGCCCTCGGTCTAACAGTGGCACATCAGTCATAAAAAGATATAGTCGTCCCAGTCGTCACAGTGGAGATACTATTTTTTTTAAAAAAAATCATTCGATCATAATCCTCAGATGTATGCTGCGGTAGATATATAAACGTGAATTATGTTTTAGATAAGTTTTTTTTTAATTTCTTATTTTAAACAATTAATTTAAA
The DNA here is from genome assembly GCA_029286865.1 of Teinopalpus imperialis. Classification (NCBI taxonomy): domain Eukaryota; kingdom Metazoa; phylum Arthropoda; class Insecta; order Lepidoptera; family Papilionidae; genus Teinopalpus; species Teinopalpus imperialis. Next base: position 6,957,594 of record JAGSMU010000004.1, read on the forward strand.
AAAAAATGTTGTCGAATTGGCTCAACGCGACAAGTATACCGGTGTAAATAAGCTTTTTTTTTTAATATTTGTAATATTCACAATAGCAATGTAAAATAGGAACTTAAAGTACATGTGTTTAGCATGGCCACAGACTAACATGGAATGATTTATATTCCATGTTAATCTTAAGTGGGTTTTTTAGTTTAATTATAAAAATATCTGGTATATTTTTATAATTAAACTAACACTGAAAACTGTGCTTGGTTTGTGCAGTTCATCTCATAGATAGTGACAGAGGCCCATAGACAATAGACAAATGTAAGATGCCCATGCTTCGTCAACAGTAATTGGAGCTCACACTCACAATAGGAAACAGGACCGTTGTACACAATATCTACGTATCTAGTAATATGTTCGGGTGTGGTCTTACCCCGATCGTGTCGATCCCGTTCATCTTACAACTAGGAACTAGCCGTATCGTGACTCTGTACAAAAATACTGCAATTGCTTTGCGTCGTCAGTCGTTATTTCCTTATGTGACTTATGCATCATTATGAACTTTCGTATTTTCCAAGCGATAAATGTTAACCGGCACTTTACGTGCATTCGTTAATTAATAATAAACTCTACCATTATTATGATTTTTCGTTCTGTAAAATAGTATAAAATATATTATATTTTTATATATTATATAATATTACATAAGTCTGCTAAGGGTAGAACATAACGTGTACACCCGTGGACATACATACAAAGCGTGTGAATTTTGAGGAAAATGCAAGAAATAATTAACTTTAAGAAAAAAAAAGACGTACTAGAAAAAATAAAAACGATTAAAAAAATATAGCCATACTGAATCCGCAAAACGGAAACTCAGTGTTTGGCACTAACCAGGAGTAGGAGGATTCGAATATATCAACGCGTCCCATGTTCTAGTCACTAACCCGTCGTATTCGGTTATATATTTAATAGAAACGTACTAAAATGTCGAATCATTAACCTTACTGGGTCCTATTTCTAAGTTATGTCATCGCAGTGTGTCATTCATTTCTGTTTACCCTCAATTCAGAAAACAAAAACAGATATTATTTTTTAATTTAATGGATAATTAGACTGAAGCTATAAAAATTGAGGACAAACATTTATTCATTATATATTATATAAAATTATTTAGGTTTTGTGAATAAAAAAAAAATGGTTATATATATATGTATATATATATATATATTTATTTATTATATATCAATCAGAGTATACCTTAACCATTAAAAAAATGTATATATTGTAAGTACCAAAATCAAATTGGAGGCCGCCGGTATAAGGTTATACGCGATACCGCCATGTCACTGGCCGGTTCTCTTCAGTCCATACAGATAGAAGCGTCGCTCGAGTTTCTTGCACCACTTCTTCTCCAGCGCCTACGCAATCCGAAGTGGTGGTACAGGTTAATAGCGATATTAATTTAGATCAGGATCCGAAACGAGGTTCGGCCCTCTCGGGCACCCGCGAGTCAGACGCTCTCCCGAAACAGGGTAAAGGTCCAAGCCGAGGTTCCCCCTATCGGGAGCCCTTTTGCTGTTTACACATGTATAGAGGTGAAACTGCAAAAGCCCTAGGGCTAACAGCGGCCATCAGACCGAAAAAAAGGCCGCCGGTTTCGGGTATCGATTATTCTTCGATTAGTATTCGAGTTTTATGGGGTAATGTTAATATATTACATATTAACCTAATTAAACTCGTAAATGTATATGTTAATGATAAAGTATAGTAAAGTACAGTTACTAGGTATATGCCTCCTTTAGAGTGGGGATTTGACTATATAGTCCGTCACGTGGATTGGCGGACTTTGCCTTCGGAGATTTTCAAATTGCATATAGGACTCTTTCGTTGGCGTAAGTTTGACTATGAATAACGACTTCTAATATAAAAAAATGCATATTCTTTAATAATTATGTTGAATATAAACGATATATCATTCCAAAATTTAAAAAAATACTTTTTGAATGTCAACAGTATCGCATCAACAGCGACAATGGAGCTATTTGATTACCTTACAATATCTCCCCACAAGTGACATCCGAGTGCAAAGTGTTAAAATTTCTTTGAATAAATTTTATAATCATACACATTACAAGATTCCACACCATGGTTGCCTCCATAATACATATTATATGCATGAAAAAAAAACCAGTAATAATAATATTATATGACTAAAGTATAATTCTGCGAATTTTATAACATACATTAAATGTTTTAAATCAATAAAATAAATATTAATCTTAGAACAAGTGTTTAAATTATAGAAGTCATAACTCAGTCTATTCGAGTGCATTCTAGTACTTTAAAATTATCTTTATTAAATATACTATTATTTCCTAAACATTCAGATTACTAATTATTTTTTTTTTAATTTTATTGTGCACACGTTTTAAAAAGGGGCCGTACAGGGTTTAATGCTATAATTAATTCTCAACCAGTAAACCCGTGGTGTGGAGATAAATTGATGCAGGTGCCGTGCATACATTAAAAAAAATCTTATATACGAAAGTAAACAAAAATGTACACTGTTATATAAATATATTTACTTGTGAATAGCAATACATAATTAACTACATAAATATAAACAGATCATTATTTTTAGCTAAGATTACATGTTGTAACCGTTATCTAAAAACGACGACGAAAAATATTCATTGATAGCAGACTTCTTTAAATAATGCTTCCGTACCAGCCTTTTTAAAAGAGAGCTTATTGTCTTAGGTATTGCTGTACCGAATAGTACGTGGTGAATAATGACACTATATCTTAATAGTATAATTATTGCATTTGTTAATGAATGGACTTGTAATTGTTGCTCATTTTTTCGTTGTCATTACGAGTCCAATGAGCTCTAGCACGTTAATCAATTCACAGTACCAAGAAATATATATATGACTTTAACACTTTTCCCGTTTGGTTGCATCGTGTTTTGTTTGGTCAGTGAAAGTAAAATCTGAAATCTTATTACTGGTAACGAAACATTCATAAGAGAGAATGACGGAATGAATCATGCATGGGCCTCTTTATGAATCGTAGAAATTAATAGACATCAAAATAAATGTGTGAAGTATATCCAAAATATTCTCATGGCAAATTTTAAATGAATATATAAATATTACAGCTTGTGGAGCGCTTGCAAGCGCTCAACGCTATCGCGAATAACATCTACCCACATCAACAACACAACGATAACCACAACCAGAACCAAGTGCCATTAAGACCGAAGAAACAAGACGCCTTCATGCAGACCGACCCAATACTCTCTGAAGAGGACGACACCCAACCCAACAACAGTTATAGCGAGTCGTCAGAAAAATCATTTAGCTCGGATCAACTCGACACATATTCAGTCCAAGTATCCTATCAAAAGGAAACTGAAACTTATGATGGTCAAATGAAGAAATACGAATTGCCGAAAGACTACACAAAGGCAAACGAAGACTACATCCCACAAACAAACGAGGAATACAACAAAGAAGCAGAGAAGTATGCACTTGAACGGAAATCCCTAAACGGTTACGAGAAACCTACAATGGATCCTATGTACCAAAAGCCGGTTATAGAGAACGGTTATCAGAAAATCCCTGAAATATACGCCTACAATGAGAAGCAGGATTTTCAAAATCGCAACGACAACTATATAGCCTACACTAATGGATATTCAAACAGCGCGGAGGTACTTAGGAATCAGCAGCACAATCTACAGTTACTTCAAGAGCCTCATAGGATCACAGAGAACCAGAATTTCTTTAACGAAAACCATATAAAACAAGAGATAGACTTTGGCACGGAAGACGACAAATTTTTGTATGAACGCTCGAAGGATCAGATAGGTAACTACATATATATATATATATATTTAATTTGTATAACTTATATCTTCGCTACAAAAGTTTACAGGCACTAAGACGCGAATTAGGAGATTCCAACGAGAACACAGTTCATCAATCATAATACAAATGCGTTGTACTCACGCATCGTATCATGATATGTACATAATTATCTTGTGTGACTAAGATTGAATCCTTTTCACTAGTAGTAAGATCTCTGGTCTCTTTCTTACGGCATACAACAGTTTACTATTTTGAATCTATTTTTCATAAGGCTAATTTATATTTGAGGCATAAAAAAAAAATAACCAGAATGGCCTTGACATTCAAATTGACGCGTATAGTATGTCTTAATTATGATTTTGATATCTTACGATTATTATAAAACCCAAGTTACTTACACATAGATGTAAAATGTCTATGTAATAATGTATACCTTAACCGTTATGTAGCCTTTATGGAAAAATATACATAGTTTCAACTATATGGCAACAAATTTCTACAGATCCAAATACTTTGTACAACGAGGGTCAGAGACATCTGGAGCAGCAGAGACTACTGGAGCACTTACAGCATCAGGTTAAACAGGAGCCGGATTTAAATAATGGTGAGTGTTAAATAATTGAAAAAAAAAAGAGAGCTGGCGTGTAGTGGACAATATAAGAAAATCGATCCAATGGTTGGGCTGCACCCTACACTGCGTTTACCAAAATAAGATTGCCACTTGATAAACTTTATTACCCATCAATTGATTATATTGATGTAAACTTCACATCTGTTATTAATTAAATAACTGAAAACATATGTTTCTACATAGAATAATATTTGCTTCATTATTATAATTTGTCTGATTGTATTAATTATTCTGTATTTATTTATTATTTTATATATTATTTATTTATTTCTTACATAAAGTGAGATTATTTCTTTAAAATAATATATGTCCATGTTACGCATCATTTTTAAATAAAACATTTTCATTTCTTCAGGATGCGAAAACGTTTTGCAGCCACAGGGAAGTCCGTACTATCAGGCAAATGGACAAAATACAACAGGTAAGGGAAATACCGAATTCAACTCCATTTGTGAGTAATTATAATTATAAAAAAAAACCGATATTATTTATCTGTATTACTTCTTATAAATTAAATTTTAATTATATTAAACTTATTATTAAGTGAAATGTATGCCCGTTTGTTAATCTCTTGTTATTATGTAATAATTGTGTGTTCGGCATTTATATCAGGCTACTACGAGCAGATATCAAGACCGGGGCCCGAGTTACTCATAGCCAAACAGAACGCGTTAGCAGCACACACGCAGTTATGTAAGTGGAGGATATTTTAGTTGCATTTTGCTAAGTAGTGGCCATAGCTTAACAGTCCCATAGTTTTCCAATTGGCTTACGTAGAAAGGAAGTCTTAATCCATTTATTTTTGCTAAAGTGATGATTAAAATCTCTCTTGTAGGATTTTGTATAAAATATTTCGGATCAGCTTTAATTCTTGTTACTTGCATGTAAAAAGAGTTTGAAGTGCACATATATATGATTAAAAATATTAAGCCTGGAAAATAATGAATAAATTGAACATTTTTATGCTTAATAAGTAATTTCTTGAGAATTTTTATTAGCTGTTACAGCTTCGCATGCCTAGATATAGATATAGGTATATTAAAATAAGGCACGTAGTTTGTGTGATGAAACAATAGCGCGATTCAGAAACAGTGCTAAAGCCATCTATCGAGCTTAGATGTAAACTTATTTATAATATTTTTCCTAAACTTTATCTAAGAAGCTTTCATATTGAATATTATGCTTCTTTCTTCAAAAGTGACGAACTTCCCATATGAACTTTCAACCTTCTTCACCTACTTAGGGGTAAAATTTTGAAAACGCCTAAATACGTATACATTTATTTTTAAATAGAAGCAGGTATATGAAATTTCGTGTTTTTACTTTGAAAATTACGAACTTCCATACAACCGTTGATCCCTTATTTTAACCCGTTAGGAGTGGTTTCCAAAGATCTTTACTTAGTGAAATCTTACAACAGAAAAGGTATCTTCTGCCAACATTTCAAGTTCGTACCCCCAGCGATTTAGGCTTTGCGTGAATCAGGTCAGTCGGTCAAGACAAGTAATTATATATGTCTAGAGGTTCCCAGACTTTGCATAGACCACTTTCAAAATTTAGCTGGTTCCGGTGGACCCCCTGCAGCTACATTTCTACCATATTCCCAAAACTCGAAATGTGGAATATGCAAGTTTATTCACGTAACAGTCGTTGAGGTTCTTGAAACATTATCTACCTAGATTAATGGGTGTAGTCAAGCCAACATTTTAGTTCTTCACTATCGAAAGCAAATAAAATTTTCGTCGACCCCCGCTTACGAATTGCGAACCCCCATTGTTTTGTCACGCCAACGTAGATCCACGTCGAATGTTCCGTGGACCCACCTGGGGAACTAAGGGTCTAGATGAATAACTTACATATTTGACCAGTAGGTTATAAATTTTCTTCGAGGAAAATCTGCCAACGAGGAACACATACATATCTCACCACCGCAACATGTACCCCCTCACAAAATATCAGTTAAAAAATAACAGCATAATGCTTACGTGTTTTATATAATGGTCGGAATTGGGGAGACCTGATTGATGGTATGAAGGCGTTTGATTGTAATCTTGATTATTTCATCGACTTGATGCATATGTTTTAAAAAAAGGATGGTCTATGTAGGCGTATTAGTGTCGTTGAATTTACCTACCAACAATATTGAAAAAAATTTTTTATGATTCTACTAATGACGACTAAAAACGTTTTTTTTACAGGGCAAAACACTATGAAGAGACCATTTTTCTACAGTGAAACCTCACCGTACCCTGGCCCTCAAGTACTGCATAGATATGAGGTATTGAAATTTCTTTTGCTTCCGTCATAAATATACACACACTCTTGAATTCAAATTTACTGTATTTGGACACCCTTAGCAGGTGGATTGGTAATCGTTTAACTGTTAACATACACGCTACTGGTCTGTATCTGGTCTAAATATATGCGCATGTTGCATTTGCCATTGCCACTTCCCACTTGCATAGGTCTTTACACCATCCATAGGCATGGATGTAGATCAAGTAACTCAAGATCGTGTATCGTGGAAATATCTGACGAAGGCTTTTGGGGTAGAACCTGACTATTCGGCCTCCACTTCAATAGTTCTGGCCTTCGTGTCTTCGAATTTTTCTATGGGATCGAACTCTTATTGTTCGCGCATTGACTTATCACTGTGTGTTAGATGGGGAATAAGTCTAGGAGGACACAAGAAAACTAATCCAATCGTAATACAACTCTCACTAATAAAATATTTTTGTCCGAATGCCGGGTATATCTACGGCAGCGTGGAAACCTGCCGTGTTAATTCTATTTTAGAAAGGCGATGGTGGAATCGACTTCGGCGCGTACTTTAAAATGTAACATGTAGAACACCGAGAATAGATGCAGGTATCCACCAGGGATAGGAAATATTTTATTAAACAATTCGCAAGTAAATATTTGACGCATCGTATCCAGTTAATAATATAGAAAATGCAATTGTTCATAACAATCCTTCATATGATTTACCAACAATCACGTTGAAACACAAGTTATTTTGAAGCGTGGATTTGCTTTGCTCATACAATTTCATTCAACAGTCAAAGCCAGAATAAGTTGCTGCTTGGTTAGCATTACCGGTGACGCATGCATCTTTTTCTCAAAAATTGTTTGTCTCTCTCTCTCTCTCTCTCTCTCACACACACACACACGCACACAAAGCTCATTTATCTTAATAATCCAATATTTTATTCGCTTTAATGAATTACAACACTAATTTATCTTTTTTTTGCAGGATGTTACGAGACTTCTTTAGTGAGATGAGAGACATTCCAAAGTTACAAAATAATACTGTAATTGTATAGAAAACACATGAAAAAATATCTAAACGACGACAATCTCTCGACGGTAAATGTTTTTATTATATTTTATTTTTATTATTACTATTGTAAGTTAAAAAAAGTCCCTTTAGACAAATATTTACTGCATACAAATTTGGCGCTTGTTTTAAATTAAAAACTACTATATTTTTTTAAATGCGATAATGAAATGATCATTATGGTCAATGTGAGTTGGTTATTTTACTGATATTATTGTTGAGTTATTTCACAAGGGGTTTTTATTTTATTTTTACCTTGTATTTGCGATGGCAAAAGCCAACAACAAACACGATGAAAATGTATCTATTATAAAATTGTATAAATATTGTATGAAAGTTCTATCCACTCTTATTACGTGATACGTATGTGTGTTAGTCATATTTATCAAAATTTTAAATGTCACGTTGACATTTTGATTTTGACATGACCAATTGTGTCATAACAGTAATAATTTGGTTATAGTCTGTGCAACATTTAAATGTAAGATTTTAACTTTATTTTAAACTACACTACTTATTGTATGTTGTTTTAACATTTTTTTATTTACACAATTTATTATTAATATATTTTAGTTTTTAATCTGCATTTTTTATATATCAAAACACATTCGCTGTTTATTGCACACCGCGGTTAAAAAAACACGCGATTTATAATCTTTAGTCACCCGCTAATTTTGTACAACTCTAAAAAATAAACAATTTCTTTTCTATTTCTATTTAACAATTCTGAAATGATTTAAAGGTTTTAATTAAAAAAAGAGAATAGATTTTTTTAAAAAAGGAGTATATAAATAAACATATTTGTGACTCAAGAGCGTACGACGTTAGCACTTCTGAATTGTAAATTTTATTTTCAAAATCTATTCTTGAATAAATAAAAGTATTTTAATAAATAATTTGACAACATGACGAACTTTAGCTGCACTAATTCCCGAGTGTGAGAGGTGCCAAATTTACTTGACATATTTTTTGTTTTTTTTAAAGTTGCACAGGTTATAAAAGCGGAATATATTGTGTTGTTGCCATTTTTATTGTAAATTTTCAGATTATTTTTTAATAGTTTATCGTTCGCTGGTTTAAAATTTTCTGCATTTATGTCGTTTCACATAAATCGGACAACCCTGTGTTATATAAGAAAATCTTTTATTTGTTTGTTTTCTTTTATTTTATTTAATCTATACTTATGCGTCGTAAAACATAGTTACCATTAAGTAATTTCGATATATTTGCATTTTCTTTATATTTACAGATTTTATTTCTATTGTGATTCAGGAAAAAGTGAATTATATAAAAATATTTTAATTTGTTAATCTCATTAATATATTTTTTAACATTTTTGACAAGCAAAAGTCAAATCTACTCGTTCAATATATGTCTATGTGGCAGTGCCAAGGAGAGTGTTCACGTTTAACCTATAATTTTTAAAATTATTTTTGTTGTTTTTATTAGTTTTTTACGATATACTAAAGGATTTTATGGTCACGACATTTTAAAAGGCAAGCTATAGTTAGGACTCACTGGTTAAGAAGCAAAATTCACAAAATGTTTTAATGAATCCTGTAGTGTGTTACGTAAACAATTTTCTATGTATTGTGTTATTAATTGTACATTAATTGCATTGGTAAATACTAAAAGGCTTAATACGGGGCACTCTTCGTAACTGTATTTGTTTTCCATTTATTCAAGATTTTATTATTTGGTGCAAATAAACATATTTTATTGCTTCAGCAAAATATTATTTTCGCATTTTTAGATGTTTTCTAAAGATAATATTTTGTTTTCAATTCTCTCATTATAGCAAAAAATAAGGCGCGAATCAAGCAAATGTAAATTAACGGTGATCTTGCGGTAAAAATGTTACAAAACAATTAGGGAAGTGATATTTTATCGAATTTACGTGGCAATTATAACATTGACGAGTAAATCTTAGCATTTAAGAATCGTTTTAAACAGTTTCGTTTCGTCACAATTATATTTTTGTTAACTTGAAAAGTTGGTCTTGCCAAAGTTTTGACGTTTCGGTTTTGTAATATTTGTAAATGAAAACAACGTCAAAGTCTTAATGTATTTTGGTAGATTTAAAATAGGATCGTTCTTAAGGAAAAAAGACTTTGATGTTAATATATTATCTTAATTTTTTGGTGCTCGTTATGTTATTTTTCCGAATTCTCTTGCATTTTATCTAGTTATTTTATAAAGATAATGTGTATATGATATTTGAGTACAATGTTTTAAAAATCGTAGTACGCACATATTGTAGACGGATCGCTAGAGGTTTTTTAAAGATTTTTTTTCTAGATTATGAACATTTTATTTACCATAGATAATAAGATAGTAATAAGAATGTGGGATGGTAGGACATTTGAATAATGCAAGAGCGTGCACAATCATATTATTTTTTATTAAAATTTCTATTCGAGTCGCTTAAAAGCGTTTTTTTTTCTTTATTAATTACACGGTTCTAGTTCGATTTGTGAAAATTGTAATAAGAAAAAAAAATATAGAGATATTTAAAATACGAGAGAAATAAAAATGTTTATATTTTATAATTTGTACGCTCTAAACAGACCAAAGCTGTGAGTTAATGTAAAGATCGTTGAATAAGAAATAATAAATGCTTTTGCGCACACATTGAATTGGCTTTTTATGGTATACATAATAATAAATTAATTATTGTTTCATTCTATCAAACTTCAATCAATGTAAATTATAACTAACCCAGTGCAATCATAAGAAAATGTTGAGACTTATTAATATCATTATTTTTTTTTTGTAAAAGCGACCCGACGCCCAAAATTGTTTATCCCTTTCGTTTTTTGTTTTTGTTGTCCTCACTTATTTGGGTATCACTTATTGTATTCGTTATATTGTGAACGGGTCATAGAACAAATCTATTTGCAGTATTATTTAACCCTTTTAATCCCTAAAGTACAATTAAAAGGTAAAATTTACTTACATTAAATGAACACTATAAAGATTGATTGAATGTGTGCATTGGATTGCATTACGCGACATTCATATGAAAAAAATGTGTCATTTTGACTGTCATTGTGTTTGTACGATAATTTGAATACGAAAAATTATATAATAATATATAAAAGTTATATGTATATATAAAATAATATCGAAACAATTTTTTACATGATAAGTCAAATTCGCAGAGACATTAAAATTTTTTTAATCGAAATAAACTTTATTTAAGCAAACTTTTATGTAATTTCCATCATTCTGCAAGATTATATTAGATTCATAGATAAGATATGTCATATATATTCAAAGATTTATTGGAAAAAATATAATTTTCAGTCATTATGTTTTGTAAAATAATCATAACAATAAGTACAATTCTTATTTTTTTTCATTTAATTTTTTTTTATTATAAATAAAATATTATTATTTTTCATATGGAAGTCGCGCCGTAGTTCATAAGGAGAGTTGAAAGATGTTAATTGCTAGATACAACATTTTTGTTTATATATTTTTTACAGCTGTGGCCATTTTCAAATAAAAATAAGTGGAAAATCGATTATTATTTTATTTCTTACTATATTATACTATTTTTGAATGAAAGATAAAAATATTATAAGGTAAAAAACCTTACAACCTAGTGCCAGGTACCCTACCTGGCAGCGGAGTCTCAAGTCATGCCTTCGTATCAAAGTTGTTTGTTGACCATAAGTGATTTTTGGGAATTATAATTAGTAATAATATATATTTTATTTGAATGAAGAAAATTTCACCGGGTTGAGAGGTAGACCGAGCCGAGACTTAGTTGGTAACCAACCAGCACAAGGGCTCCAGAAGGGAAGCCTCGGATTGGACCGTTATCCTGTTGCGCGAGAGCGACTGACTCAAGGGTGCCCGAGAGGGCCGAACCTCGGCTCGATCATTTGCTTCTGACTATGGATTATCTAGATTTACATTACAATTATTATTAACTAACTGCCCCACCACTTCGAATGCGTAGGCGCTAGAGGCGGCGCAAGAATTTCCAGCGACGCTTCTATCGTTATTGACTGGTGAGAACTGGTCTGTAACATTGCGGTTTCGCGAATAATCCTTTTGTTTGCGACACCCTCGCCGTCGGCGGGGCGGTATGAAGGTGCAGTATATGTGTGTAGTGTTTTATGCAGGGAGGGTTTTGGCCTGGTGGTCGCGTCATTGGGGTCCGCGAGGGCGTGCCTCTGTCTCCTTCCAACTCGGAGGATATTCGAGATGGGATTGTAAAAACGGCACACTCAGCCAGTTTGCGTATATAACGGCTGAGTCGAAATATTGGCGGGAAGCCTGCTTCAGGTACTGAGCTATGATCGGGAGCCCAAGATTCATGTGTAGATTTTCATTACGGAACATGAACATGAACCACGGCGCACCGGTGGCCTTGCGCATGAAACGTTTTTAAATTACTTGAATGAGTCGCGGGGAGGCGTGCGGAAAGACGGGTCTTGCGTATGTCATTTTGGGTCGCATGCACGCTTTTTAGAGTTTTTAGAGATTTTATTACGTGGGGACATTTTGCTAATTTTATATTTCAAGTATGGCGCCTAAGTATTTGACTGACTTCCCAGGGGATTGGATGATCAAATAGATCTATGGTTGGGAGATGCGGCTCTTTGTTGAGCCGAGAGAAGTACATGGCCGCACTTTTGGCGGGGTTAACATCGATCCACCATTTCTGGAACCATTTCCCTAAGGTGTTGGCTGCGGATTGGAGGCGTTTACATATGGCGTATGGTTTGAATTCAGACATGTAGAGGCCGGTGTTAACGGCGATAAGGGCTAGCTCTACACCGCGAGTAGGCGGTATGTCGTTGATGTTGAGTTTGGAGAGAATGGGACCTAGGACAGAGACTTGTGGTACTCCGGCTCGAATGGGGTGAATCTCGGAACGTGTTCCCTGAACACTGTATCGAAAGGTTCGATTTCGGAGAAAATCTCGTATGATTAGTACGAGTCGATCTGGCGCACTGTATAGGTCAGTTTGTATATGAGCTCGTTGTGCCAGACCTTGTCGAACGCTTTCGCCATATCGAGGAAAAGCGTCCCGGTTTGGTAGCCCCGAACAAATTTGCCGTGGATGTGCTCCGTGATGCGGTGCACTGGATGTGTGCTGTGTGTGTTGGGTGCGAAACTCGAACTACTCATTGACAATCTGGCATTTAGGGCATCTTCTGGTAATGATGGCAGTTTGTTCTATTTATTGCTATTATGACATCAACTGTGCAGGATATATTATAGATAAATATAGTGATAACTAGAAAAGTCCTGGTCGAAATTATTTAATATTGTAAGATAAAATGAAATTTTATAATTTCTAATATTTACGCGTATTCCATTGTTTGGTTGTGGTTATGATTATTTAAACTTTTTATTTCACAATTATTTCAGTTTTTGCAGCATTCGTAGAAAGAGGGGAGGGGAGCTGAGGTGGTTTGATGTGGTCCTAATGTCAGTTGTCACGGGCTACCGTCGGCTAATAAATGTAAATTTTGCACCCAATCTAAGCTAATAAATCTATGTATATAATCTATAAATCTTAATATTTTGATATTGCAGTGAAATATATAAATTAGTGTTATATTTTATTAATTCAAAACTAGCGGAAGCGCTTAGTGATCTTATTTATTCAAGTTTAAAAATGTCAAATTTCAATAGCCTCACGAATCATGGGAAATTTGTGGGAATTGATGTTTATTTATCAAATCTGATGTGATGCTGAGACCAATTTAAGGTACGATCGGTGCTTTCAGACAGCCGACTTCCTGCAGAAGCGTCGTTTCAAGTGCTATATATGTAAATCAACACATTTATTTCAGAATAAGATGAACAATTGTTGTGTTATATATATTGTGTACTTTCGTCTAGTAAATGGAAGAATTATAGTATTTTTTTTTATTTATTCAGTTATTTCCAGTAAGTATACAATCTATCTATTATCTACCTTATGAATTACTGTTTTATATTATCATATAAATAGATAGAGTTAACGATGGTAGCTGACTCTGGAAATTGTAATATATATATATATATATATATACATATATATATATATATATAATAACTACAGCTATGTTTACTTTTGAAATGGTTAGTAGGCCGTACACTAGGGATGTTACGGAGGTTCGATTCCGATTCTGAAAGGTCGGAACTACCGATTGGTATGACACCTCCGATTTCGACTTCAGATCCGGTAATATTGAACCGGAGCATTTCGGTCGAAGCATACATAAGGGGCGGCGAAAGCAGACCGTCGGCGCGTTCAAACATGTTTATAGTATAAACCGGGATTCCCCGTACGACATGTGAAATTTTATTCATGTGGTACGGGGAATCCCGGTTGCGGGGAAGATAGTCGTTTTCTTTTATTTTGAATAATACATTTCGTTTTTACCTCCGTGTTCGTGTCCGATTTTTGTTCTGATTCCGGTTCTGGTTCCGATTCCGAATCCGATAAAACTAATTTAAAAACTTCGATTCCGATAAAACCACCTCCGTTACATACCTACCGTACACATTATTCGAATTAGCTCACGGACCCCTCAGTTCCGTGAGTCCTGTGTCCGATGCAGCAGTAAGAGCCGCATAGGCTAACAGCATCAACATCAACAGAATCTGGATAGTCGAATTAAAGAAGAGCTGCGTTGGCAAGCACTCAACGCTGGGTCCCATCCTGTAAGGTGAGTGTTTTTTTGTGGGTTTAGAACCGTGCTGATTTTATATTTGGTGGTGACGCTTAAACTCATACTTGCATAGCGCATTTCCCGTGACAACTTGTTGTAAAATCGTTACGACGTACATTGACTGTAGTTAGGATTTCAACTGTATGTGACGTTTAAATAGTTCAGTATAATAACCTCCTCGCTCACGACCTTGGTATCCATCGGAGTTAATATAGAACCTAGATGCAAATAACAGCAATATTTATGTGTATCCAATATTTATTTATAGGTCCCATTTCTGGGCATAAAGCACATGGCAACACGGCCCCTCTGCGGATTGACGTCAGATGTTTGCTCGAAATATATTTGTTTCTAAGACATAAATCTGGTTCTAGGGCCATACTCAGATTAGATACTTGCTTACCATGGAATAGCACTGAAATGAAACGATGTAACGTGGCAAACAAAATTTAAAAATTAAGCGTTCTTTGTTCTTGTAATTTAGTTAGCGTAATTTTATTTATATTCAGAATAATTAAACCGAATAAAGTATTCATTAATTTAACTTGCATAGAGCCACAGGTCAGTCTGCGTTTGAGTGAACTGTATCAATTATTGTTCATTGAATTAAATTATTAATTTCACAAGTCAACGGTAACTACCTACATAGTTATGTAGTGCCATATCTAAGGTTCTAGGTTTACAAGAGAGCTGATTAAAGTTTGTAGGCCCAGTCTAGAGAAATTATATAATTCTGTGTAAATATTTATTGTTATTCAATAATAGTGTAAGATGCTAAATGTTAGATAAAAAAATATTTTCTTATTTTTGTGCATTCCTTGAAAACCTATAGATAGCGGCTTCTACGTAAATATTTATTCGTTAATGTATTCTTTTTTCAATTTAGACCGATTTTTAAACATACTATACAATTTCAGAAATTTTACATTGGATACGTCAAACGTCACAAACACTAAAAAACCTATTATAAAACTGAGAATACTGAGACCACTCGAAATAATCATGCTCGTCATTGACGCAACGTTTGAAATTTCGGTGGTTTCGCGAAACGGCGCGCTATTTTAAAATAGGGTATAAAACTTCATGTATAATTTAGAAAAATGAAATATATTTATAAAAATGTAAATCTGTTAACAGTTTTGAATTCTATTTACTCGTTCTAAAACTGAGAAACAGGCCGATGGTGAAAGTTGCCTGGCAGTTGCTTTTTCTAGAAAATTTGAACTAAATAATTCAGGGCGGTAATTCCTTAATTAAATATAATTCTCTAGTTATTTTTTATATGCAGCTTAACAAAAACCAGTAACCGGTTGATTCATTTTATTGTATTATAATTTATTATTTATAATTATGCTTCTATTTTTTGTTTGTAATCTGTCATTGTTTTGTTATCAAAAATATATCAAAAAGGAGATGAAAAAATCCATACAGATTCTTTTCTGTTACGGTATTTTAAACAACTGATAAATTTTGACGTTAAGAGGAGATTTCATCATCATCATCAGTTTGTATATCTGCTGTTGGAAATAAAACTTATTTAGAACTTTTGCCATCAGGCATTTAATAATAATTTACCATTCATTTCATAATGAGCCGGAATACAGATATTGTTATTAAACGAAGATCGAAGAAGTCTGTCATGAGATGAACCGAGATATTGGAATTCATCTTAAAAATAAGAAAGGTGATGGAACACTTAAAATGAAGAAGAGAATTACGCCTTTGTTCTATGTAAAGCCAATAAAGCTGAGATCAATATTGGAAGATATTTTCGTATTTACTCAACTTAAATATGAATCGAATGCAACTGCACTAAATAGTGAACAACTGTTCAACAGGTGAAGAACATGGGATAGGTCCGTCACACATCTATAATCAATGATAGGTAATATTAAGCATGTTTCAGACAATAAAGAGACTGAAACGTGGTAGTGAATTTGCGGTTATATTTTTGTTTGGCCTTTGTGTTGTCAATTTGAATACCAAATTTTTTCACAGAACTATTAACTGGTATTAAAATGTTATTGTAATAGATGAACGAGAAGGTAAATTTAAAATATTTGTCTCTAATTAGCATTTTCACGGTACCTACGAGCGTCGCTTGACATTTTGATGATTTGACGGTGACTAAAAACATGATAACCAATCCTGAATAGCATTTATGTTACAATTTAGTTTGTTAATCCCACTATGAAGATGTCGAAAAACAAGATTGTGGACTTTGGGTAGAGGATGAAGAAAGCTTTCTTCCAAAGTGAAGGATATAGTCAAGGGAAGGTGCTCTAAAATAATAACAATCATAAACCTACTTATATCATCATAACCCATTGCCCTGGATTTTAAGGCTAAAACTGCTTTTTTAATTCATCCTGACTAACAGGGGAATAGTAATAAGAAAAGTGCAGGAATAGAGTGCAAAGAAGGGAATAGAAGCAATGGTGGAGAATGGATTGTACGATCTATTGTAGAAGTGGAGGTGAAATTACGGTTAATATCGTCTAAAGATACAGAAGGACCACAATCCTCAGTGATTGGTTTTCTAGAAAATTTGAACTAAATAATTCAGGGCGGTAATTCCTTAATTAAATATAATTCTCTAGTTATTTTTTATATGCAGCTTAACAAAAACCAGTAACCGGTTGATTCATTTTATTGTATTATAATTTATTATTTATAATTATGCTTCTATTTTTTGTTTGTAATCTGTCATTGTTTTGTTATCAAAAATATATCAAAAAGGAGATGAAAAAATCCATACAGATTCTTTTCTGTTACGGTATTTTAAACAACTGATAAATTTTGACGTTAAGAGGAGATTTCATCATCATCATCAGTTTGTATATCTGCTGTTGGAAATAAAACTTATTTAGAACTTTTGCCATCAGGCATTTAATAATAATTTACCATTCATTTCATAATGAGCCGGAATACAGATATTGTTATTAAACGAAGATCGAAGAAGTCTGTCATGAGATGAACCGAGATATTGGAATTCATCTTAAAAATAAGAAAGGTGATGGAACACTTAAAATGAAGAAGAGAATTACGCCTTTGTTCTATGTAAAGCCAATAAAGCTGAGATCAATATTGGAAGATATTTTCGTATTTACTCAACTTAAATATGAATCGAATGCAACTGCACTAAATAGTGAACAACTGTTCAACAGGTGAAGAACATGGATAGGTCCGTCACACATCTATAATCAATGATAGGTAATATTAAGCATGTTTCAGACAATAAAGAGACTGAAACGTGGTAGTGAATTTGCGGTTATATTTTTGTTTGTAATCTGTCATTGTTTTGTTATCAAAAATATATCAAAAAGGAGATGAAAAAATCCATACAGATTCTTTTCTGTTACGGTATTTTAAACAACTGATAAATTTTGACGTTAAGAGGAGATTTCATCATCATCATCAGTTTGTATATCTGCTGTTGGAAATAAAACTTATTTAGAACTTTTGCCATCAGGCATTTAATAATAATTTACCATTCATTTCATAATGAGCCGGAATACAGATATTGTTATTAAACGAAGATCGAAGAAGTCTGTCATGAGATGAACCGAGATATTGGAATTCATCTTAAAAATAAGAAAGGTGATGGAACACTTAAAATGAAGAAGAGAATTACGCCTTTGTTCTATGTAAAGCCAATAAAGCTGAGATCAATATTGGAAGATATTTTCGTATTTACTCAACTTAAATATGAATCGAATGCAACTGCACTAAATAGTGAACAACTGTTCAACAGGTGAAGAACATGGGATAGGTCCGTCACACATCTATAATCAATGATAGGTAATATTAAGCATGTTTCAGACAATAAAGAGACTGAAACGTGGTAGTGAATTTGCGGTTATATTTTTGTTTGGCCTTTGTGTTGTCAATTTGAATACCAAATTTTTTCACAGAACTATTAACTGGTATTAAAATGTTATTGTAATAGATGAACGAGAAGGTAAATTTAAAATATTTGTCTCTAATTAGCATTTTCACGGTACCTACGAGCGTCGCTTGACATTTTGATGATTTGACGGTGACTAAAAACGTGATAACCAATCCTGAATAGCATTTATGTTACAATTTAGTTTGTTAATCCCACTATGCAGATGTCGAAAATGTTGGGGTAAAACAAGATTGTGGACTTTGGGTAGAGGATGAAGAAAGTTTTCTTCCAAAGTGAAGGATATAGTCAAGGGAAGGTGCTCTAAAATAGTAACAATCATAAACCTACTTATATCATCATAACCTATTGCCCTGGATTTTAAGGCTAAAACTGCTTTTTTAATTCATCCTGACTAACAGGGGAATAGTAATAAGAAAAGTGCAGGAATAGAGTGCAAAGAAGGGAATAGAAGCAATGGTGGAGAATGGATTGTACGATCTATTGTAGAAGTGGAGGTGAAATTACGGTTAATATCGTCTAAAGATACAGAAGGACCACAATCCACAGTGATTGGTTTTCTAAAGCCAAAACATTTATGAAATTTCCACACATCGGCAGAAGGACAATTTTAAATAATTAATGCTATCAAAGAAATATCGGCGTTTAGCGGCACGTGTCATCTGATTATATATCTTTCTAGCCCTCTTAAATAGTGACCAAAGTTTAACAGTGCCTTACCTCTTCAAACGAAGAAAAGCCCTATTCCGCCTAGCCATAGCCATCCGTACTCCCCTAGTCATCCAGGGAGCAGGAGGACGCTTCAATCTAACATTGAATTTGGAAATGAGTTCATTTTAGCTAGCTTGGACATTTTATCGTCAATGTCCAACAGCTTTCACCTCAGAATCTTTCATTATTAACAGAAGAAACATTACAAGTAAAAGCTATGAATGGCTGGACAGTGCTTTTTAATTTCACCAAGAGGTTTAAACTACGACGTTTTAATACGAAGCGTATATAAGATCGTATCTACAAAAACCAAAAACCTTTAAATTTTTGGCGACATTATCAGAAGTTGTAATTATAAGTTCAATCAATCAGGGCATCGGAGTTAATATTATAGTGCGTAGGCCGCAACAGGAGAATGTATAGATTAGCCGACTTAATGATGCGTTGAAGCTTTTTCGAGAGCGAAGAAATTTTTCTACAAATCAGTGTTGAAATCAACCATGATTAAGCAATGAGTATACACACTGCAAATGTTAACGAGATTATATCTTCTATCTATAATTGATGGAATTTGCTTACCGTGGTCGAAATTAACTAGTCAATATTATTATCATATTTGTAGCCGAATCCACTCACGGAAGTAAATTATGTAATCACGAACAAAACGTTTAATGAAGAATATAGAAATTCTGGAAAATTATTCTCTATCTCCATACTTAAATAGAACATTTTAAAAACAAGTTCTTTTAAAACATATTCTGAAATTGTAGCAAAACAACGTTATCGTATCGTCTTAAATGGGATTATTTTGTTTCTTAGTTGAAGGTATTATTCACTAAGTTGAGC
Organism: Teinopalpus imperialis; assembly: GCA_029286865.1. Classification (NCBI taxonomy): domain Eukaryota; kingdom Metazoa; phylum Arthropoda; class Insecta; order Lepidoptera; family Papilionidae; genus Teinopalpus; species Teinopalpus imperialis. The sequence goes on from JAGSMU010000004.1 coordinate 6,977,560, forward strand.
ATGTATTTGTGGTTAAGAGTATCGCGTTTAATTTGCTGACTTTACCTAATAATGACATGAAAGTCATGTGCTGACAAGAAATGCATGTTGCTGTTAGGTACATTGATGAATCAAATTGCGATCTTTAAGCGTGTCATAGCAAATTATTTATATCTGAGGTAACACGAAACATATTACGAGTTCGATAGATTTTTTTTTCAAAGTATGTACATATATTATGTTGTATGTTGTTAATTTGACGTCGGGTAAAGAGATAACTTGGTTAGACACTTCTTCGATTGTTTTCTGTACGGTTTCTTCAAGAAATATAGTAATGACGAAAGTAGAACAAATTTTTTTTTATGTGTTTTACAATGACAACACTTTTACATTAAATTATAAGTAGTATGACCATAAAAGTTTCCACGTATACAAGATTTTAATGTTATAAACAGAAAATAATAAAAAATAGAAAATGCTACGTAACAGGTTCGAACCATAAGCTATATATATATATATATTTAGCTTATGGTTCGAAAATATATATATATATATATATATATATATATATATATATATATATATTTATATGTATATATATCTAAAATTTGAGTACGTTGTTCGAGAGGTCAAAATATTAGGATGAATTCTTCGAAAGTTGATCATGCACCAGCCTTAGTCCTGCAGTGACTAATGGCATAAATTGGGCGTGCTCTTGGACCGATGAACAGTTCAGAGAACGATATTGCTTAAACTGTTACACAGATCGATACAACCAAAACTATCATGACATAGACGATACGATAACGTTGTGTCTACAACATTACGTCACGATTTTAATGTTAACAATTTATATTTGGAAAGCAGCTGAGACTGTGAAACGTTAGAATTGTGGCATCTGTAGAGCATAGAATGCATAAATTTTCTTTGGAACGTCTCACGCTGATTAATATATGTAACGATCATATTAATAAATAAAATCTAATGCAAATTTATTCCTTACAAGATTTTAGAAAAATTGGTATTTCTTTGTTCCTTAAAACAAGTACGTCTTCGTCCGTATAGAGTATGAAACAAATTCGATAAGGTGCGTTGCCCAGAAATATTTAAATTTATAAACGTTGGTTTAATCGCATTGCCAAATAAGAGACGATTTCCAAAACAATATTATTCAGATAAAGGATAAATTAACTAAACATAGTTAATTTATTTAAATTATTTCAATATTGTGTTACTCTGTATGTGGGTTTATTTTACCTTCATATTTTATAAATTGCCAATCAGGTTACCATATAAAGCTGACCGAAAGCTATGTATGACACTGGCCACACGTTTACGTAGTAAATTGCTAACTGCTTCTACCCATTTCGTTCAATGAACAGTAACACCAGGACTCTAGGAGTTAATTAGTCTGAGGCTAAAACAACTTAACATTAGAAAAGATTGAATTACCATATTTATAGATAACCCCGCCATTAACCCAGATAAGCCTGAAACTAAAATTTTCTGAAAATTTTGAAAAAAGTTACATTATTTAGTTTATTAGATCTTATACAACATAAAAAAAATTATGAAAAAAAAATTAAGTGTAAGGCTTTCAGGGAAACAGCCGTCCTATATGTAGGACAGTAGGATAATAAGAGGAAATAAAAGACCATTTATGACAAAACAGAATGTAATCAAAAAGTGTAGTTTATTAGATAACTATTGATTATATTACCCATTGTTATATGTAATTTACTAGATTAACACTATTTATGAATGATATGTTTCAAAACACTTGACACACACTCTAACATCACATTTCTTGCAACGTGTCAAACATTTTTTGTGACATTGACGACAGTGTGTTTGCTTTGATTGAGGAATAACCAGATGATTCATTTGGTCTTTACGACTATCAGCATGTTCATGATGGGAGGGTCGGCTAGGCCCTCTTTTGGCATTTTTTCTGTTTGATTCAATCAAAGCAATTGCTACCCTTCTGCGAAAGCCAAGATGATCCAGTTTTCCATGATTTATTTTATATAACTGCCATGTTCGGCAAGATCAATCATGTGTGTGAGCAACGGCATGTACCATTTCTTACCTCGTATACCAATTCGGTAATGTGAAATATTTTCATCAGACCGATCCACTCCTCCCATATATTTGTTATAGATGGACACCATATGTGGTTCTTCTATGACAATGTTTCTCTTTTCACTTTGTGAGAAGCGTTTGGCAGATTCTTTAGGATTTATTCCTACAGCATTAGAAGCAATACTGAATATATTATTGTCATGCCATTTAGCAATAATGAACGTGTTGTCATGTGTCGTTCTGTAATCGACAGCACCACGTTCCTTTTTTTTCAGTAACTTCGATGTAATCAGAGGACAACTAGATGTCCTGTTTTCTCGAACTGTCCCAGTGCAACGAAGGCCTTTCTTTGTTATCTCTTCCAGCAAGGGCGTCCCAGTAAAAATTATCAAAAACTACGTGGTAAGGAAGGTCGAAGCCACGTGAAATCAGCACATCGCAAAAAAGTGAGAACAACGCTTGCACCCAGCCCCAATTCTTTATATATTGGATTGCACATAGTTGTAGCACCTTGGTATGGTTCCATCCATAAAACATACCCTAACCGTGTAGCACCAACCCAAGCTTTGAACCCGTACCTAATAGGTTTACCTTTTATGTGCTGTTTGCAGCCATGTCTACCATAGTAGGGGATCATGGCCTCATCTACACTGTAATGCTCTTCAAGAGGAGAAAACTCTAAGAACTTTTTATTTAGAAGTGTAACTAGGGGGCGTACTTTTGTGTATTTGTCTTGCAAATCCAGATTATCATTGACATGAAGGTGGCGAAAAATAAAGTCAAATCTATCTCTAGTCATAGCCGAGCTGATCAATTCATTCTTTGTATCAGGGGAGTTTTCCCAATACATTCTTCTACGGGGGAGCCATGAATAACCACTAACCAACAATATGCCGATGAAACATTTCATATCTTCAGTGGTTATGTCTCCAGGCAAATTCTTTTTGACAGCATATTTATTGCTCTCTGACACCAACAACGAAATAACATCTTCATCTAAGAAGTTTTCAAACCACTCAATTGGGCGCTTATCTTGGCAAGCGCCTTGAACATCTGGCCAATTCACGGGATTTTTTTGCCAAGTCCCGTTTTCTCCATGCGTAGGTACGCCTACGTTTAGTTCGACCTGTAGAATCAGAAGGTTCTTCTTCTGTATCACTCACCATAATCTGCCCTTGAATCATTACTTCAGCCGGTTGAAGCAGAATGTTTCGTGGCAAATTATTCAAAGTTACATTATCTTCTTCACCCGAATCTTCGTCAGTGAGACAGTCAGGATCAACAGGAGGAGGTAGAATACATATCAGTCGTTCTCTATAATCTTCTTCATTATCAGAAACATTTTCTTAAGCATCTAAAATTTCATGCGCAGCTAACGGTCTGTAAAGAAAAAGTTGTATTATTGTACTAAAATCATGTATATTATCCTACTGTCCTATATATAGTACGCTAGTATTTGTAACAAGTTATACGTAATTTATTTATATTATTTTGCTAGAATATTTATTTAGTACAAAAGTTAGGTTATCAACTAGATATTAACACAGAAAAAACAACTCACGAGTAAAATATAACTTTTTATACATACCTGTCATTTGCCATGTCTGCAACGCACTTTTATTACACACTTATAAGGTAAAATATAAGGTAAAAACTGTTAAAATAACTGTCTTTTTATTTTTTCTAATAAAGCTGACACGTTTCTTACTGCAAATCATAAGACTAAATAATCTTAGATAAAGAGGGTATTCTGATATTTTTTTTTATTTCTACTGTCCTAAATATAGGACAGTAGGCTTATCTGGGTTAATGACCTGAAGTTATTTAAATAAAATTTATAAAATTACAAAGACAAACGAAGATTAGAATAACAAATATAAAGAATAATAAATATGTTTATAATAAAATAAGAAAATTGGTTTTTTATATATTATTATTATATGTGGTTTTTTTACAGCATGACAAATTGAAATTTTGAAATTAATATGGTTATATTAGGTCTTTACCTATGAAATTGCCGTTCTTCAGTATTAGCCATTTCAAACCAAAAAAAAGTTTTGTTTGGCTGTTAATTCTAAATTCAAATTAATTTTGTTTTAAAAACATGGCATTCTTTTTACAAAGTCAGTCTTTTGTTAATTGATTAGCTTTGTATTTTCATTACGTTTGAACATTTTTTGTCATAATGAATACTTTAAAAATTCGTGTAATTATGGAATATGAGTTCCGTCGTGGCATCAACGCAGCACAAACGGCACGTAACATCAACAACGTTTACGAAGAAAACTTTACAAATGAACGCACAACCAGTTATTGGTTTGCCTGGTTCCGTTCTGGAAATTTTGATTTGAAAAATGAACCTCGTTGTCGTCCGGACACTGGTCAACAATGAAGAATTAAAGGCGATTGTGGAAGCTGATGATACTCAATCTACAGCCGAGCTAGCAGCAGCTTTTGATGTAAACACCATAACAATATTGGTGGATTGAATGATTGGTGAAGAATTGGCAAGATAAAAAAGCTTGATAGTTGGGTGCCCCACGAACTTTACGATCGCCAGCGCAACGTACGCATTGAGACCTGTCTCGCGCTGTTCAACAGGCACAGAAATGAAAGAATTTTGAACCCAATTGTTACGGGCGATGAAAAGTGGATTCTGTTCGACAATCGAAAGCGCTCAGCAAGTTGGTTAGATCCTGGTTCAGCACCAAAGCAATGCACTAAACGAAAAATGACCTCTAGAAAGTTGATGGTCACTGTTTGGAGGCCTAGTGTCGGTGTGATTCATCAAAGTTTTTTACCAAACGGCTTGAGCATTACTGCAGATGAGTACTGTGAAGAAGACAATGATGGAGAAGCTCGCACAACTGCAACCAGCTTTGGTCAATCGGTCGTTCTCGCTGCTCCTACATGACAACGCGCGACCCCATACTCCACAACAGACAATCTCCAAGCTGCAAGAGTTGGGGTTGGAAGCTCTCCCTCACCCACCGTATTCACCAGACCTTGCACCCACCGACTATTACTTTTTCCAAATTTCAGACAACTTTTTAACGGGAAAAAAAATCAATTCCTGAAAGGCAGTACAAAATGCCTTTGAAGAGTTTGTTGCCTTCCGTCCAGCTCATTTTTACAAGAAGGGCATTGATAAACTACCAGTGCTTTGGCAAAGATGCATCGATTACTTGGGTGATTACTTTGAATAATAGAAATAAAAAAGTTTGAAAAAAAGTACTTTAACTTTTACTTTTTATTTCATACAAAACGGCATTTTCATAGGTAAAGACCTATTATAAATATGATTTGTTCATCGCATCAAATTATATAATAAAGCAAAAAATTCTCTATTTTTCATAATTTTAGTTGTTTCAAACTGGCACACAGTTCACCTGAAGGTAAGTAATGACATCTACATCAATATAGGTTCTATAACTTAGAAATTAGTAACAGCGTGGTTCGACTTCTGTTAAAAAATACTATTTATTTATTTGTGTTATTTTCTTATTACATTGAGAGTAACTAAGAGCACACAGCTCACCTGATGGTAAGTGATTTACATACATCCTTGACAAGGAATTATAATGCAGATGCGTTGTTACTCTTCAGGCCTGAGATGGAGTGCCTCGTCACCAGTAATAAAGGTCTCCGGATCTCTACACTCACCAGACGAAACACCTCAGCGTTATGCTGCTATTTTACGCTCGTGCTCTCTGAGGGCGTGTTCCTTCCCCGGTCGATCTGACCCATTCATTCTGCAGCTAGAAAAACTGTAGTGTAGCTCTACCACTGTTAAATAAATAATAAACATACAAATACATAAATAAATACGTCCGTCTATTTTTTCGTCTCTAGTCCCACTTCCGCCCCGTTGGAAATCTCCATCACCTTGTTCAGAACAATGTGTTTTTTCTTTAGTAATAATACACAAACACTTACAAATAAATTGGACAATTACTTAATTTAATTATTAATATCAAGCTCATTTAAGTAACGGGCTTTCTCGCTATTGCTGACAAAGGCCGGTTCTCACCAGACAATTATGATAGAAGCGTCGCTGGAGTTTCTTGCGCCTCCCTCTCGGGCACCCTCGAGGCAGACGCTCTCGCGAAACAGGGTAACGGTCCAAGACGCGGCTCCCTCTCCGGAGCCCTTGTGCTGGTTACCCACTAAAAGAGGTCTCGTCTGAGTGCCACAAGCGCTCGGTCACCTTTCAACCCAGTGAAACTTTAAAATCCCTCGGGCTAACAGCGGCCTACAGCCCGAAAAAAAAATCACGCTATAGTTATATCATCTATCCTTATAATTCAGGTGCATGCATGGTACTGCACAGTCGTTGTCATTCCGCAGGAGTGGAGTATTTGGAAACACTGTGCCATTAAAAAATTTAGGTAACCGTAATCTAGAATAAATTCATCTTACAGCATACTTACTGCTAGAGCTACAATCGCGTCAAATACTTGCCCATTTTGCAATGTAAGGAAGATACACCACTGCCTTTTAGTACTTTCATGGGATACCTCGTTATCAGAAGTAACGTGTACGGTTTTGGCGCGTAAACTAGATACACCCGCGTGTTTGGGCGGTTCTCACCGCTCACAGCTTCCGATTGACTAGACAACAGGTGGCGTCCGTCAGGGGCTAGGTCCGCATACCTAAACCTCGGACGGTCAGTAGACATCACCATCCATTCTCCACTCTGGAGAATCATCCTATAGCTAGGGAACTGGCAACTTGGGTCGCACTATCAGATAGGAACGTGATCGGAGCAGACCGACACGCTCAGTGTATGAGCGCTTTGAGTAAGTAAGAGAACCATAAACTACATAACCAGCTCACGGACCCATCAGTTCCGTGAGCCCTATGTCCGATGAAGCTGTAAGAGCCGCATAAGCTAACAGCATCAACATCAACAGAATCTTGACGGTTTATTTGTTATGCAGTCCCTTGTCTGAGTTTGATGAAATAAAACCTCGAGTAAGTACATCTGTCTCTATTTCCCCATTGCTATATTTCAAGGTCGGTGTTTGAAAAATAAGACAATGTCTACAAGGTAGTGATCATGAAACGAAAGATCGCATTAACACTTTAATATCCTCTATTCCGAACGAACCGCTTAAATGACACATTTCCCTTCTCAGATGCAATAAAATTTAAATGTAAAGTTAGAGTAAAATATAAATATTATTCGTTTTCTGGTCTGGTTTAGGTTCAACATGCCCTTGACTCATGACGCAGAAAAATAATTGTACGTAATATATTTCCTGTTACTTATTATATCTCACATTGTGGCAACTGAAATTCTTTCATCAATAAGACTAAATGTAATATAACAATAAATAACGTGAAATGTATAGGTTAACTACAATGTATATATAATTCCTCTTTTATTACAATTTATCATTAAACTGACGCTATATTACAATAATAATAATAAAATAACAATTAATATAATAAATTTCTTTTTAATATGTGTTACATTTATTATATCTAAGTTGGTTAAAATATTGTTGTAAGTTTCTGTTGCATTAAAAATAATTCATTATTTTGAATAATAAAAAAGACGAAACTGTATTATTCGTCAAATACGCTAGTACATTATTAATCAAGTACTAAAGTTTTAATTATAAATTGTAAATTAATAGTGTCCTTAAAGTCTAGAAGATGTGTCGAATTTTATTCATCTGACACTTGATTTTATCCGGGTTGGAACATCCCCTTTGCATAACATGTTATTTTGCATGCGTAAAATAATACGTACACCTGTAGATAAAAAAGCTTTAAAGAATACATTTAGATGACAAATGTTAAAATAATGGTTTGGTATGTACAATAGATTATTTGTGTTTATTTGATGTTCGTGTCCTGATCTATTACAGCAATAATGTATAATATATTAATAAAAAAGTAACGATAGATATGTAGCTTATACTTTTTAAATAAATATGTGATATTCAATTATTATAATAATTTTAGACAATAGCATTTACTTTTTGATTTACCGTTTATAAAATAACAAAATAACTGATTCCGTTCTAAAACATTGGCCGCAATTATCAAGTAAATAATTAAAAAGTGTAGTCTCCGGGTTTAGTGTGTGCACTTGTTCACCTTTGACTTGTATTGTTTTTTAAACGTTTCTATAATATGCGTTTGTTTTTTACCTTGTTTTGATTTACTTGGGTCTATTTGGGCAGTCGACGTCCAACTGTTGGGAAGATTGGACGTGCACTGTTTATGGTCGCTTAGAATTTCAGTGTTTTTTTTTAAAACAATTGTATAATCGGTATCGAGTAGCAACAACTACTAAGGTAAGTTATTTAATTATTATATTTTAAAATTAGGGAAATAATTATGCCGAAATAACAAACACTTAAATGTATATATAAAATATAATAAAACAAAAAATTTAAAGGTAAAAAAATATACGAACTGGTCTATATTTCATTTAGTGTTTTGTTTTGTGTAAAAGTAAATAACGTAAACTTATTTAACTATTTATTTTCAACACTTAAATAAAAATAACCTTGTCATTAATTAAAATAATTACGGACCCATAAATAGGCTGATGCTTGATATGGTCTTCTTCCAAGATAGGATTGTTTATGAGATTGTTGATCGCATTTTTAGACGCTTAGTATCATAATTGGGAGAAATATCAACCGAAATTTTATTTATTTTAAAACATGTAAATCGTATAAAATACAATTTTTTTTTTTTCTTATAAATTACTATATATATATATATATATATATAAATAAATAAATTTATATATATATATATATATATATATAAATAAATTATATATATATATATATAATATATATATATATATATCCTATAAATTCCTACAGTAAGTTTTAAGTTTTACCGGGGTAGGACCACGCCCTCACAAAATACCAGCGTAAAGTAGCACCAGAATGCTGCTGTGTTTCGTCTGGTGAGTGTAGGAATCTAGAGACCTTTATTACTGGTGACGCGGCATTCCATCTCAGCCCTCAAGGATGACAACGCATCTGCATTAATGATTCCTTGTCAAGGATGAGTGTAGATGTCATGGACAGGAATCATTTGCCATCAGGTGAACTGTGTCCTCTATCGTCAATCTCAATGTAATGAAATTGTTATGTTATGAAATTGTAATGGCTAATAATGAAAACAGAGTTAGAACAAGGCGGTTTTTTTTTGTATATACATAAATATGTCAGTTATTACTGGTCATAAAATTGCAGATTACCATGTTATGCATTACGCGTAATATTGCAAGTAATTCCTTTACTAATAAACTAATTAGCAACTCAACCTTGCACTCGGTTTTGAATGATGCGCGATGTCAACGTAATAAGAAGGATTTGTATATATGGCTGAGTTTAACATCTTCATCCGCGGTGCGTTATGGTCAGATTTTCTGGGTTTTCAGACGTTGGTTCTGGTTTAGATTCACAGAGGAACATTTGTGCAATATTTAAATAAGGTAGAGCTACGCTACAGTTTGTATCTTGTGCTGCAGAGTAAATGAATGGGTTAACTAGAACGGGGTGGGATCACGCCCTCATAGAATACCAGTGTAAAATAGCATCATAATACTGCTGTGTTTCGTCTGGTGAGTGTAAGGTTTCGGAGACTTTTATTACCGGTGACAAGGCATTCCATCTCAGTCCTCAAGGGTGACAACGTATCTGCATTATGATTCCTTGTCGAGGATGAATGTAAATGTCATGGGCCGCAGGAATCACTTACCATCAGCTGAACTCTGTGCTCGTTTGTTACTCTCAATGTTATGAAAAAAAAAGAATACGAATTATCGTATTTTTATAGGTGTGATGTATTTAAGTCCCGTGTTCCTGATATTTTATCAGAAAGTGTAAACATTCCACCGATCTTATCGGTTTAATATGTTGCATATTAGACTAAAGAAAGGGACAATGATTCTTTTTGAGAGAATACTTCCGGTACTATAATATTAGACTGTTGAATTATATTAAAATCACCATGTCGCTGTTTTTGAATTAGACCAAGGGTACCTCATGAAAGTCTTGCGGTGTCAATGGAATCTAATTCATACACATTCTGATTATCTTTGATGCTATGGTTGCTTATGCTTCTATTGCTTGTATGCTTATGGTTCTTTAATATTTGAAGTTGTTGAAATTATGTGGTAAAATCGTGATATCTCTGATTTTGAACTTGATCAGGGGAACAACACGGTTTGCGGTGTCAACGCAGAGTTACAGTGCAAGTTTATCTTCTTTATTTTAACGTGGGTCAATATTCCGCGATTGTTTTTATTTATTTATATCAGATGTTGTTATTGTAGAGTGCTCCTTGATCCAAGAATAGAGCACAAAACTGGTTTTCTTGTGGAGCTGCTTTAGTATAAATGTTTATTTTTTTATAAAGTAATCTGAGATGCATGAACTCGATTATATTTTTTAAAAAGGAATGCTAGCTGTGCTATAATTACTAAAATTCCGGTTAACCATTCCAACTAAGCTTAAATGCTTATGCCAGGAGATGGTTCACAATATACAAATAGTCGAATTCGTACCTACGACCCTAAGTTGCGCAGAACGCACCCTAAACTATTGACACTTCACAATATATAATAATAAATAATAATATAAAATTAGTTCCGGCAGAGGAATTTACCGCGACTTTGTATACAACTTACATACTATGTTCATATTGACAATAAGAAATTTATGTTTATTTAGGTACCTCCAGAAAATAGCGGTCGACAAAAAATATGCAATCGTAGATGTTACTACACTCGTATTATACTCGTACTCAAAATTAGTAAACGCAGGACAATTTAAGCGATTGCGAAATCAGTTGAGTAATTAAACTTGCGCAAAATAAAAAAAACTGGATCGCTTATAGCTAAATTAGTTCAATGAATAGGGATTTTTGCTCTACAAACGGTGGGATAGAAAAGATTTTTATTTATGTTATTTAGTGTTGGGCGTGATCAAAAATCCCAGTTTGTTTAGGCTAGCTTTATTTACTGACTCATTCATTTTGCAGCTACATTGCAGTTTGTTTGTAACTGCAGATAGAATGGGTCAGCTCTACCGGGGTAAAATCACTTCGTCACCGAATACCAACGTAAAATAGCAGTATAATGTTGCTGCGTTTCGTCTGGTGAGTGAAGGGATCCGGAGACCTTTATTACTGGTGATCAGACATTCTATCTCAGTCCTCAAGGGTGACAACGTATCTGCATTATGATTCCTTGTCGAGGATGAATGTAGATGTCAGGGTCCGCAGGAATCACTTGCCATCAGCTGAACTCTGTGCTCGTTTGTTACTCTCAATGTTATGAAAAAAAAAGAATACGAATTATCGTATTTTTATAGGTGTGATGTATTTAAGTCCCGTGTTCCTGATATTTTATCAGAAAGTGTAAACATTCCACCGATCTTATCGGTTTAATATGTTGCATATTAGACTAAAGAAAGGGACAATGATTCTTTTTGAGAGAATACTTCCGGTACTATAATATTAGACTGTTGAATTATATTAAAATCACCATGTCGCTGTTTTTGAATTAGACCAAGGGTACCTCATGAAAGTCTTGCGGTGTCAATGGAATCTAATTCATACACATTCTGATTATCTTTGATGCTATGGTTACTTATGCTTCTATTGCTTGTATGCTTATGGTTCTTTAATATTTGAAGTTGTTGAAATTATGTGGTAAAATCGTGATATCTCTGATCTTGAACTTGATCAGGGGAACAACACGGTTTGCGGTGTCAACGCAGAGTTACAGTGCAAGTTTATCTTCTTTATTTTAACGTGGGTCAATATTCCGCGATTGTTTTTATTTATTTATATCAGATGTTGTTATTGTAGAGTGCTCCTTGATCCAAGAATAGAGCACAAAACTGGTTTTCTTGTGGAGCTGCTTTAGTATAAATGTTTATTTTTTTATAAAGTAATCTGAGATGCATGAACTCGATTATATTTTTTTTAAAAAAGGAATGCTAGCTGTGCTATAATTACTAAAATTCCGGTTAACCATTCCAACTAAGCTTAAATGCTTATGCCAGGAGATGGTTCACAATATACAAATAGTCGAATTCGTACCTACGACCCTAAGTTGCGCAGAACGCACCCTAAACTATTGACACTTCACAATATATAATAATAAATAATAATATAAAATTAGTTCCGGCAGAGGAATTTACCGCGACTTTGTATACAACTTACATACTATGTTCATATTGACAATAAGAAATTTATGTTTATTTAGGTACCTCCAGAAAATAGCGGTCGACAAAAAAATATGCAATCGTAGATGTTACTACACTCGTATTATACTCGTACTCAAAATTAGTAAACGCAGGACAATTTAAGCGATTGCGAAATCAGTTGAGTAATTAAACTTGCGCAAAATAAAAAAAACTGGATCGCTTATAGCTAAATTAGTTCAATGAATAGGGATTTTTGCTCTACAAACGGTGGGATAGAAAAGATTTTTATTTATGTTATTTAGTGTTGGGCGTGATCAAAAATCCCAGTTTGTTTAGGCTAGCTTTATTTACTGACTCATTCATTTTGCAGCTACATTGCAGTTTGTTTGTAACTGCAGATAGAATGGGTCAGCTCTACCGGGGTAAAATCACTTCGTCACCGAATACCAGCGTAAAATAGCATCATAATGCTGCTGTGTTTCGTCTGGTAAGTGTAGGGGTCCGGAGACCTTTATTACTGGTGATGAGACATTCCATCTCAGCCCTCAAGGGTAACAACGCATCTTCATTATGATTCCTTGTCAAGGATAAATGTAGAAGTCATGGGCCGCATGAATCACTTGCCATCAGATGAACTATAACTATAACTATGACTAACAATTTTAATATAAAAAGCCGAGCATGTTCGGAATCCATCGATTCTTGCACACATTTTTTTAATTAAAAATATAAAATTTGAGGCATTACTCTTGTCGGCGGGTACTGAGCATCTTTGAAGGAGATGCTCTTACGGAACGCGGAGATCGCATCCTGTCTAGTGGTTACAGGCCACAATATTGGCAGGCGGCGGTGGCGTATAAAAACGGGAAGTGGTTGGGGCTTGCCCCTTTTTGGTGCAGTCGATGACCGGCCGGTCATCTGGGCGTAGACGCGTAGCGCGGCCCTACGCGGGCTACAGGGGCAGAAGCTGGGGTGAGGGCGGTGGCAGTTCGCAGTGTGGGCAAGTTCGTTTTTTATCATGCCCATTTTCTCACGCATTCACGGGGGGAGTTCATTATGAAGGCTGGTTAAATTAGTCACTGGCGTGGGTTGCAACAGGCATACTAGGCGACCGCGACCCCAGGTTTCACGGGGGTCCGGTATATTTGGGTTAGGTAAGGTTTAGGGTAAGTGGGTTTAAGTTAAGATAGGGAAAGGACCACGCCCTCTTACAATAGTGTAAAATAGTAGTATTAGGTTGTTGTGTTTAGCATGGTGATTGTAGGAAACTGGAGACCAAATTACTCGTAACGAGACGTTCCATCTTAGTCTACAGAAATGACAACATGCGAGTGCAAATTCTTAGTTTTATTAAATTCTAATTCACCCTTTACAAGGAATTTAATTGCCATTTCTGTTTTTTTTTCTCAAACATCTTAGTGCTGAAACCCTTTGTGCGTACAATACTTTCCACTTTAGTCTTTCCGTAGTAATGCATGTGTTCCGCAAATGTTCCACACGTGGATGCAGTAGCATTGAAATATACAAGGGGCAAGGTTGTAGTGTTTGCTCCGCGTAAGTAGATGACCTCACATCGTTTTCACAACTCGTTCGAGATTGTTTGCGTTGAATTAAATTTGTTTGATCACACTCCATTATATTTGCGCTAACCGTAATCCTAATAGAATAATTTATCGTAATGCGCCAACGATAGAGCAACGTTTATCGAGGAAGGAAAAGTAAAAATTATCTGCTATGATATTTTAGTTTAAAATTCTCATTATACGTTGATAAGAACAGCCCCTGGTTTTTCTGATGGTTTTTGGAACATAATTAATGTAACGTCTCCTGTCCTGATCCTGATCGACCGTACGTAACCGCACTGCGTTCGTATTGAATCTTTTTGCTCCGCTTGACGTCAGTCTGGCCCTTAAAAACTATCACCACCGTAAATGATGATTCGCTGTGTCTTTGTATGGACTATATACAAATATATGTCCTGAACGTCATACAACATAAAATAAATTTTCACGTGTTTCGTATGCCACTCATTCATACACCCGATAAATCTAAAACTATCACCAAATAGATAGAACCACCCGTGAACAACTACGAAGATATATTTATACTTATTCAAGGCGGTAAGCAATTTATTGCGCTGTTTTATTGGCTTTTATATTCGAGCCAACAAACAGTATGAAAATGACACGGTTACTATATGGAAACTATTATATATAATATTAATGGGATATGCCTAAGTATTGTAGTCTTGTTAGGTCATAAATATAGTAATCACAACTTATAAAACATTGATATCACTTTTGTCAAGGATTCACTTTAATAAAAGGTTCACAATATGACACTAAAAGGTTTTTATTTACTATTAACTTTAGAAATATATGTTATGAAACTACGGTTCATAAAATCTTTAAGACATGCATATAGCTAAAGATATGATTGACCCAAATCGATACTACTGATAGGTTGTTTTTCATGCCTTAAGAAATTTAAGCAAGTAAAAGATTAAGCAATTATATGAAGGACAAAAGCAATCTAAATAATATTCAACATACATTTGTAAACACTTGTCTTTGTTCGGTTTTCGTTTTTGTCTTTGTCTTTTTTTTTCTTCTTTTTCTTGTCTTTCTTTTTCTTTGTTTTTTGTCTTGTATTTAGGAACGATAAATATAAAGTTAAATTGATTTAACATTGCGATCAATGGACATAAAACAATAATACACAATGCATCCTCGACCTCGGATAGTAATAACATATGTTAGGACTAGTGGTGATAACGAATACTATGAAAGATAACAAAAGGGGTAAGAATTGTATTCGACTTTACTTGTAATGTAACTCTTGAAATTGTCATTCGTCTACCACTTGTAAGTAGTAGCGTAGAATCTTCTAACCATAGCCTTATTATTATTATATTAATATATGAAGCTAAATTGACTTAACAATGCGATCAATGGACATAAAACAATAAGACACAATGCGTCCTCGACCTCGGATAGTAATAACATCTGTTAGGACTAGTGGTGATAACGAATACTATGAAAGATAACAAAAGGGGTAAGAAATGTATTCGACTTTACTTGTAATGTAACTCTTGAAATTGTCATTCGTCTACCACTTGTAAGTAGTAGCGTAGAATTTTCTAACCATAGCCTTATTATTATTATATTAATATATGAAGCTAAATTGACTTAACAATGCGATCAATGGACATAAAACAATAAGACAATGCGTCCTCGACCTCGGATAGTAATAACATCTGTTAGGACTAGTGGTGATAACGAATACTATGAAAGATAACAAAAGGGGTAAGAATTGTATTCTACTTTACTTGTTATGTAACTCTTGAAATTGTCATTCGTCTACCACTTGTAAGTAGTAGCGTAGAATTTTCTAACCATAGCCTTATTATTATTATGTTAATATATAAAGTTAAATTGACTTAACAATGCGATCAATGGACATAAAACAATAAGACACAATGCATCCTCGAGCTCGGATAGTAATAACATCTGTTAGGACTAGTGGTGATAACGAATACTATGAAGGCTAACAAAAGGGGTAAGAATTGTATTCTACTTCACTCGTAATGTAACTCTTGAAATTGTCATTCGTCTACCACTTGTAAGTAGTGGCGTAGCATTTTCTTACCATACCCTTATTATTATTATATTAATATATTATATTTTATTCCAAATTCGATATTTATACGTTCACAAACTTAGGCTTTTATTACATAAAGTTACCAAATTAAAAACTGGGTGTTTTTATGTGGGGACTCAGTCGTATCGTATAATAGTATCAGTTATAGATACTACTATACGATAATACAATACTATACTATACTAAAAGACTATGATAATACAAAGGAAGTAAGATATATTTTTATTTGATACAATTCAAGCATAATTGGCTCATGTGAATAACCTACACGACATAAGTTATGTATAGATCAAATAGAATCTTACTTAGATATAGCAGCTAAGCGTTTTCGAATCACGGTATGGCCCGACATTTAAAATACCAGAACCTAATGAACTCTTATATTTACGCGAACACAAACCATATATTAAATAAAACGAGTTATACGGATTTCAGCGCGTTTATTTATAACTTTTTTATCTCGACGTTTCAAGTACTTCGGTAGTACGGCCTAACAAAGAACAAAAAGTACAAATAAGTTAAAATTAAAGCGATAATATCCTTATAATAATTAGCTTTATGCAATACCAGAAACTCAAATGCACTTAATGGATATTACGATTCAGAAAATTTTGATAAATTAATGCTTTAAAAACCATGATAACACATTCAGACATTGAGAAGTATATGAGGAAGAGAATTGTAATCATTCTAAATATTTTATTATAGGCAGTTTTTTAATTTTTTTTTCCCAAAAAGAAAAACAAAAAATAACCTATAGTAATTGGTAAAAATAGAAATATATAAGAAGGTATCAAATAAATTAAAGTTTTAAGTAGTGTTTTTATTATTTCTCTTGTGCGTAAAATGATGTTTCATCTAAATAAAACTATAAAACCAACCGTGATCCGATTCTGGATTCCATATATAGATTAATACAAATAGAATGGAATCATTCAACTATTTTATAATCCATATTAAATTAGTATCACAATTTATTTTTATTTTCAATGTTTAAAAATTGGCATATTTCTTTATTAATAAGTCGTTTGCGATATTCGATTTACATTAGCTTATTTTCACTCCATTTACAAGTATATCCGTTATTCAACATGTATGCATTTTAAAGTTCTTTTTAAACCAAAACTACAAACTTTTAGACGGAAATTTATGCATTTGTTTACTATTTCTATTCTACCAGGAAACATGTCATTGCCAATTTAGAATGTATTTACCATATAGTGAAAAAAAAATGGCCTCAAATATTTTTGGCGGTGGACAGGTTTCAGAACGATCAGAACGGTACATTATCTGTAGTTTTATCATTAATTAACTCCAGGGTAGATTTAATTTCATTACAAATATAAATTAAATAACATGCTTACTATATTTTTACGACATTTTTTTATATTTTATATTAGCAGTTTTTACATGTGGAATATTTTCTAATGGCTTATAAAAAGCGGTCCTGAAATTGACCCTTATTTGATAATAGCAGTTCTTTTTGTTTATTTCGACCACTCCGAAACCTTCTTGAGATGACATCATTACTACAAGATAATAGGGCTTTAAACATTTCCGTAAACACAGACTCACTGCTGTGATAAATGTCGTTAATAATAATAATGTTATTAATTTATTTAATCCGTCAGAAGTAACTGACCGAGCCTAGGTTCGGCCTTCTCGAGCACCCTCGAGTCAGTTGCTTTCGCGCCCAAGGGTAACGGTCCAAGCGGAGGCTCCCCCTCGGGAACCCTTGGATCGGCTTAGTTACCTAAGTGCTCGGCCTTTCAACCCGGTGAAGCTATAAAAACCCTCGGGCTAACAGTGGTCATTAGCTAAAAAAACAGATTCGCCATCCCCTTCCCTTGGCATAAATGTATACGTGCAATATGGTCTGAGAAACGTTCCGTGACTAACTAACCCAGAGTCCGCGATGCATCAGCCAGATACTCTAACCGCTATACCACGTGGAAACCAATATGTATATATATAAATATATATATATATATATATATATATATATATATATATATATATATATATATATATATATATATATATATATATATATATATATATATATATATATATATATATATATATATATATATATATATATATATATATATATATATATATATATATATATATATATATATATATATATATATATATATATATATATATATATATATATATATATATATATATATATATATATATATATATATATATATATATATATATATATATATATATATATATATATATATATATATATATATATATATATATATATATATATATATATATATATATATATATATATATATATATATATATATATATATATATATATATATATATATATATATATATATATATATATATATATATATATATATATATATATATATATATATATATATATATATATATATATATATATATATATATATATATATATATATATATATATATATATATATATATATATATATATATATATATATATATATATATATATATATATATATATATATATATATATATATATATATATATATATATATATATATATATATATATATATATATATATATATATATATATATATATTAAAGTTTTAAGTAGTGTTTTTATTATTTCTCTTGTGCGTAAAATGATGTTTCATCTAAATAAAACTATAAAACCAACCGTGATCCGATTCTGGATTCCATATATAGAATTTTGTTCGGTGCAATTCCTACATAACCTGTCCATGCCGTAATGTAAATATTTCCCCATGGAAATAAAGACGCGCGATATACCAACAAAAATTTTCTCTACTCATGTTATATGCAACTTGAAGATGCTGAATGCAACAGTAACTTGTAGCGGGTTACAAAGCTGTTAATAATGTACACTGCTATTTTGATTTAATTTAAAGTTTGTTTAGTTCGTCCATATATAGATTAATACAAATAGAATGGAATCATTCAACTATTTTATAATCCATATTAAATTAGTATCACAATTTATTTTTATTTTCAATGTTTAAAAATTGGCATATTTCTTTATTAATAAGTCGTTTGCGATATTCGATTTACATTAGCTTATTTTCACTCCATTTACAAGTATATCCGTTATTCAACATGTATGCATTTTAAAGTTCTTTTTAAACCAAAACTACAAACTTTTAGACGGAAATTTATGCATTTGTTTACTATTTCTATTCTACCAGGAAACATGTCATTGCCAATTTAGAATGTATTCACCATATAGTGAAAAAAAAATGGCCTCAAATATTTTTGGCGGTGGACAGGTTTCAGAACGATCAGAACGGTACATTATCTGTAGTTTTATCATTAATTAACTCCAGGGTAGATTTAATTTCATTACAAATATAAATTAAATAACATGCTTACTATATTTTTACGACATTTTTTTATATTTTATATTAGCAGTTTTTACATGTGGAATATTTTCTAATGGCTTATAAAAAGCGGTCCTGAAATTGACCCTTATTTGATAATAGCAGTTCTTTTTGTTTATTTCGACCACTCCGAAACCTTCTTGAGATGACATCATTACTACAAGATAATAGGGCTTTAAACATTTCCGTAAACACAGACTCACTGCTGTGATAAATGTCGTTAATAATAATAATAATGTTATTAATTTATTTAATCCGTCAGAAGTAACTGACCGAGCCTAGGTTCGGCCTTCTCGAGCACCCTCGAGTCAGTTGCTTTCGCGCCCAAGGGTAACGGTCAAGCGGAGGCTCCTCTCGGGAACCCTTGGATCGGCTTAGTTACCTAAGTGCTCGGCCTTTCAACCCGGTGAAGCTATAAAAACCCTCGGGCTAACAGTGGTCATTAGCTAAAAACAGATTCGCCATCCCCTTCCCTTGGCATAAATGTATACGTGCAATATGGTCTGAGAAACGTTCCGTGACTAACTAACCCAGAGTCCGCGATGCATCAGCCAGATACTCTAACCGCTATACCACGTGGAAACCAATATGTATATATATATATTTAAGTAGATGTATATACATATACGTTAGTTCACAAATATTCAGAAACATAAACATATTTTTGTAGTAACAATCTCTTTCAAATAAAGGAACTTGCGTTAAACTTGCACCGGTATCGTTTAATTACTTTAAAAGGTAATATGGCTTGTTAACTGTTACCAGTAAGGTTATGTTTTGCGTCAGTGTAAACTGACCTTCTCCACGTTCAAAATTATTACTATTAATTAAAAAATATTATGTTATTACATTTTTTATTATCGAATTAAAGACATCATTGAGAGATAAATTATACTAATAAATCGTCTTCACAGAACGATTATTTGGTCATTCTTCTTCATGGCTTTCAAGCGTCGACTTTTCTACTTTGAATAAAGTTATTAGTACAGTTCGTTTTTAATTTTATTGTATTAATCCTATAAGTGCAAATTGATAGAGGGTTGTAAATCAGCATTTAAAATTGCGATTAATAATTAAACACATGCCGGCAACGAGGATTTGATAACTTGCGCCATGAATAAGTGCACAGAAAGTATCTGTAGCTCAATATTTTTTATTTAATTTGAAGGTTTTTTTTAAAGAAAGAATTCTGGCTGCACTCCGACTAAGCTTAAATGCTTGTGCTAAGATATGGTCCATGACAATAGTTGAATAACGAATTCGTAACTACGACCTTTAGTTTCGCAGACCGTACCCTAAGCCTATTAAATTGACTATTTCTACGATTCTTCTCGACCACGTCGTTATTACGAGCCGTTATACAAATACTGTTTTGAATTGTTATAACTTAGAAATGCAGTGACAAAACGCTTACATGTTGGTTAGATTTACTGAGTACTGCAACGGTAATCTAATTTACATGTTATGTGCCATATATATATATATTTAAGTAGATGTATATACATATACGTTAGTTCACAAATTTATTAATTATTCAGAAACATAAACATATTTTTGTAGTAACAATCTCTTTCAAATAAAGGAACTTGCGTTAAACTTGCACCGGTATCGTTTAATTACTTTAAAAGGTAATATGGCTTGTTAACTGTTACCAGTAAGGTTATGTTTTGCGTCAGTGTAAACTGACCTTCTCCACGTTCAAAATTATTACTATTAATTAAAAATATTATGTTATTACATTTTTATTATCGAATTAAAGACATCATTGAGATAAATTATACTAATAAATCGTCTTCACAGAACGATTATTTGGTCATTCTTCTTCATGGCTTTCAAGCGTCGACTTTTCTACTTTGAATAAAGTTATTAGTACAGTTCGTTTTTAATTTTATTGTATTAATCCTATAAGTGCAAATTGATAGAGGGTTGTAAATCAGCATTTAAAATTGCGATTAATAATTAAACACATGCCGGCAACGAGGATTTGATAACTTGCGCTATGAATAAGTGCACAGAAAGTATCTGTAGCTCAATATTTTTTATTTAATTTGAAGGTTTTTTTTAAAGAAAGAATTCTGGCAGAGCTGAACATTACTTACATTCCGGTTATGCACTCCGACTAAGCTTAAATGCTTGTGCTAGGATATGGTCCATGACAATAGTTGAATAGCGAATTCGTAACTACGACCTTAAGTTTCGCAGACCGTACCCTAAGCCTATTAAATTGACTATTTCTACGATTCTTCTCGACCACGTCGTTATTACGAGCCGTTATACAAATACTGTTATGAATTGTTATATCTTAGAAATGCAGTGATAAAACGCTTACATGTTGGTTAGATTTACTGAGTACTGCAACGGTTATCTAATTTACATGTTATGTGCCATATATATATATATATATATATAAATATATATATGTATATATTACTTATGCTTTTAGAGCTTCACCTAGTTGAAAGGAGGCCGAGCGCCTTTATTAATAGGCAACAAGCCCAAGGGTTCCCGAGAACGAGCCACGGCTTGGACCTTTATCCTGCGTATGTTAGCTAGTTAGTTAGTTGCCCCCATAACTAAAGATAGCGAAGGGATAATGAATGGTTTTCCGTGTAATTAATAAGATAATATCCTGATCGATATGATATTACTTTTATCAATAGTACTAAAAGGGCCCTAGAGTCGTATAATTTATTAATAGCTTGTAATTTGTCTCAACAAGTACATATAACGACAATCCGCGAATCCTGTTGTGTTGTTTCCGCCATCCCTCCTTATCCAAATATACTTCAGACCCTCCAGCTCTGTGTCTACACTGTGGCTCGAAGCTCGAAGTATTACAGCCCAAAACATTCAAGCTTAAACAAGTTTCTACCCATAACTCTATCCTTAGCTCTGGTTTAAGCTTAATACTTCAACATCGCTTTGTTAAAGTTTTATATTTGTATCCTTTTTTTGTTTGTACCATATATTATTTAATTACAAATCGTTTCTCGTCTGTTAGAATGTTTTCTCGTGTGTAATGACAGAGTCAGATATTTCGTATATAGCGACTAAAATAGGACTTTGGTCTGCGGAGAACTAAAAGCTTCCGTATACTGTTCGCGCACCAAACTCACTCTGGAGGACGGGGTTTTAGTGAGTGTAAGTCCTATATGGCCCTCTCGTTCTCCCATCCCTCCAGACTCAAGGTATCTTTCGAATGTTTCGCTCAGCTGAGGATGATTTAATTTAAATTTAATCTATGTATATATTTTCGAAGAACACTTACAAAAGATGTGTGAATTTATCAAAATATTAAATTCCGTAAAGTATCCTCGGCTGATTCAGCTAGATTTGTAACCTCTGTTAGGGGCCAGTACAAGTTCCTGGCCCTTAATAGAGATTATATTTCTTTATGTTCTTGAACTTTTCTGAAAATATAGATAAACGTATGTTGATATACAGATTTTAATTGTAAGATTCAATTATAGTAGGATAGTAATTTTATTTTATTATTCCCCAACTAAAATCAAGATCACAATAAAAATAATTATTTGTATTTTGATCTTGGTTTTAGCCAGTGTCTGTAATGAATTTAATTTGATATTATTATTGAAAAATAAGTCTGAAGATAGGAATCTGAAGAAAGATTTGCATTTACAATTTTTTTTTTAAATTGATAGCAAGTACAACGGCTGAGAAGTGATTTTTTTGATTTCAAAAATATTCAAAGTATTTTAGTTTCATTATTTTTTTTTCTTAATTAAATGATAAAAACCTTTATAATTATTTTGTTTATTAACGAGTTCATTCGTCTTTATGAAGTCATAACCAAATATTTAAACGTAAACATAATAATCTGAACATGTTAAGAGTTATGAAAAAAAAAGTTCCATTACTTTATTAAATTAAATTGTCTGTGGAGTTCCCTATTAAACAAAGTCAAGCCATGTAACAATTCAAAAAGTAATTTTTTTAAACGATATGAGGCAATACACACAGATTTGTGTGTACTTTTTATTGCGCTTAATATTATAATTAAGTGTTTAAAATATTTATATGATATTGAGGATTATGTTACGGCCTGGGCAGAGATGAAATGACTAAGTAATAATCGCAAAAACACAATCCTAATCTAATCCGTGTTTTAGTGGCTTTTGTAAATCAGATAACCAAAGACATTTAGAAACAAATTTAAATGTGCGTGTACTCAACCGTGGCTTTACGAGTAACTACTTTCAAAACTCCAGTGGAATTATCATTTGTCACCTCTATCAGGAAGGGTCCATTCCGGTGTTTATGCAGTTATGAAAATTAGATATTACTAGACTCGACTACTTCAGGTCTCTTTCATAGGATCATGTATTATAGGATAGTGTTATTGGCAAAGACGTGGACATTAAATTAATATTTAATCTTCAAAAAACAATCCGGCTATTTACGAACCAAACCTCGAGCTTAGTTGGCTCAGAGAATTTTTTTTATAAAATAGGTGTTACTAGGGTACAATACACTTATAACAATATTTTGTATATTTGACAATATATTCATTCATATATGAATAAACAACGATAAACTTATAGATCCAAGTTTTCTTCTCCATATAGTTAGTGAATACTTTATGGGTCAAGGTATTATTTTATATTATTATTCTATAAAAGGTCTCTTTTATATTTATCACTTCATTTATTTAATACTAAAATTAAACAAAAATATTTTACTTTGTAATTCATAATATTTTATATAAGATTATTTGATCGACACAAATACTTGGAATTAGAATACGTTGATTGTATCTAATGTAGGATGACAAATCTAATGCGAATATAAAAACGTAAAACTTCAATACTTAATAATTAAGGAAGAACAACTTTTGAGTTTCTCGCCCGCTCTTAGCAAATATCTGCATTCCGAGCTGGACATGGGAACGAATAGATGTGTCAAAAATGCTTTTTAATGGTCTATTTGAAATAAAATAAATTTAGTCTGTTCACAATTGACGACGATGAAGTATTTCAAGTCAATTTCAACTATGGAGACATATTTTTATTACCTAGATTACTGTAAAATATATTTGACGCTGTTAATAAATGCGCAAACACAGCAAAACAAGATCACAAACACACGTGATACAGTCTTCCCTAATTCAATGTAAAGGAAGGGCGATGGGATCGGTGAAAGGCTCTGCGGTGTTAGCAGTGCAGAACATTTGTTTGTGAACATTACCCAGACCCAAATACCATCTGTTTGTATTGAACAAATATAAGCTCACCCTTAAATTGGCCAGGACTCGCGACTCAGCAACAAGGTCACTGAGCCAACCTTTTTCAAATTGTTAAGTAAAAAGTTGAAGTAAAAATTTGATAATTCATTTTGTAGAATTATAATAAATTAAAAACAATAGTACTTTAGTAAGCAATTTGTAGTTTCGTTTGCACTTCATCAACTGACGATTTGACGTGGAGATTAATATCGCGCCATCTACAAAATTTTCGCAGTGTGTTTACACTAACTATAAAAGTCAAGGTGAGTTGTTTAACATTTGCTCCTTTTGTAATATCTGCTTCGAGATCGTTCTTATGCATCTACAATTCTGTCTGCAGCTTGTTTCTTGCAGTATGTATAGGACGGTACGAAAGGGATACGCTCGTAGAATATTAGCAGTGAAATAGCAGTATGTGTTTCGTTTGGTTAACATAGGGATTCGAAGACCAGGTTGCTGGTTCATTATTCATTTATCTTAGTTATCAGAGGCAACGCATGTGCATCTTAAATCTTTGTGGAGGATTCATGTAGGTGTTTAAGCGTTGAATTTATCACCTACCGTTAGGGGAGTATGTTATTCCTCAAACCAGGATTTCATATAAAAAATATCAGAACAACTCTGGACTTTAATTTTACTAATCACACGGTGGTAGAACTTCGCACTTACTTTTAGCCTCTTTTGTAATTAGAATATTTGTACCTTGGTAGAAGTTAGTGTTCTTTTGCCAAGATTTGTGGTTTATCAAATGTTACGTTATGATGCGACCGATTTAAAGATTGTTTTTTTATTACATTGAGATTAACAAACGAGCACGCAATTCACCTGATGGTAAGTGATTCCTGCCCATGCCCATGACATCTACATTAATCTTTGACAAAACAACAATAATACAGATGCGTTGTCACCCTTAAAGACTGAGATGAAATGCCTCGTAACATCACCAGTAATACAGGTCTCCGGATCCCTGCACTCACCAGACGAAACACAGCAGAATTATGCTGCTATTTTACGCTGTGAGAGCGTGGGGCTACCCCGGTCGAGCTGACCCATTCATTCCGCAGCTAGACACAAACTGCAGTGTAGCTCTACCACTGTAACCTAACCTCAAGAACTCAAGTCACCGTTAATGTCTTTCAGCGTAGATCTTACCTAAAATTAATAATTATATGCTGATGGTTTAAATATGGCATGCGGACGTCAAATACCACATTTCCTCCCTTATTATAATGATGATCGAAACATCGTGAATTGAGACAGAAAAAAAAACGTTAACCAAATGCGATAAAATATCTTAACTGATGTTTTATTAAATGTTATATTATTTATGATTCGCGTATTTATAAGTAATCAGCAGCTTTTAAGTTCATTAAAAATATAGACTCTAGACGTGTTTACAAACTTTGTTACACAAGTACTTAGACATGTTGAAATATTAAATTGAACGGAATTATACTGACGTTTTGTTGATGTTGTGTGCGGGTGTTGGAAAATTTTGCGCTAATATGTTAATGTTGTATGAGTTAAATCATTATTCCTATATACACGTAGAAGATACGATATTTATTTATTTAAGCTTCATATACAGAATGTATAAAGGCGGACTTAATGCTTTAGGCACCCTTCACCCTTTAGCACCCTTTTTCTCCACCAGTCAACCTTAAGGTAATGCGGAGATGATATGAGGTAAGTGTATGATTAAAAATTAGCAGTGATTTATTTATGGGCGGCGGTGATCACTTACCATAGGGTAGGCTGTTTGCACGATTGCCACCTGTTCTATATAAAAAAATGTCATGTCAACAATGTCAAGGAATATCTAATATTAAACTAGTCCTATGTACTAGTCTTATACTTGTGTTATCAGTGGTAGCCACTTTTGAACTTGTCTCTAGCTGCAGGCAGCATTAATGCGTCAGTTCAACCTGAAAAGACCCACGGCCTCATTGAATACCAGCGTAAACTAGTAAGGTTTTTTTAATAGGTGGCAAACGAGCAAGCATTTCTCCTGATGGTAAGTCATTACCACCCATGCTGCTGATCTTTAAGAAACGTGTAGGCTAATTGGTGACGCAGCTGAAACCAATCTGCTCAGTCTTGAACACAGACGTAAGGCTTAACACAGGTAAGGTAAGGGCTAGCCTTTCAGTGTTTTACAGATAGGATTTTGGAGAGTGTGCTCAGATATTACTCCTAATTCCCCCATCCCCGTTCCACCATCGGACCTCACGACGCACTGCTGGATTTCATCCTTTTGTTGTGAACATCCCTCAAACCCGAACGAAGCGCTTTGCTTCGTCTTTCATTATTCGCACAGCAAAGGACTGGAATAGTTTATCCGCGTCTGTCTTTCCCTCCGATTACAATGTGGGTGTTTTCAAGAGTAGAGTGAATAGGCATTTACTGAGCTAGTGCACCTTACCATCCAGGACTGCATTTCCGCTTTACATCAGGTGGGTTAAGCACTTGCTTTGAAAGTATAAAAAAAGAAGAAAACATCTTTTGGTTTTTTATCTATAATGTATATCAGTAATGTGTTATTGGCTAAACAATATTACATACAAATGTCCTTTGCATATGATTACATTACATGATACGTAATATTTCGCATCACGTTTCAGTGTTCATATATCAAAATAAATATACATAATATATGTGTAAACTGTTAATTTGTCAGGCATGGTTTCATGTTTAACGCAATGTAATGATTTTAACAAATCATAAAATAACTTATAATACATATCCGAATAAATAATACCAGTGTAATAAATGATTTTGCCAGTACTGCACTAGCATCAGATGTTAATATACTCCTAGTAAAACTTTATTGCTTCTCATAAAAATATATGACTAAAACATTTAACTATTGGTTAAGCATAACTTTTACAAAAAATTAAATACTAAAATAATCATGATAAATAAATCTTTAGTACGTTCACTGTGTGGTGTAACATGTTGGAAGCTAAAAGATTGAAGTATTACAATCCGGGACACTATATCGCAACAATTTTTAACCCGAGCTTAATTTATGAAAGTATAAAGTTGTTTCATAATGTATGTGAAATTAAAGAAACTGGAGATTGTTAATGGTGACGGGGCAAGTCTTCAGGTGTGACTACATATCTGTATCTTAATTTCTTGTCAAGGATGAATGCTGTTGTTATTAAATATCATAAATCAGATTATTAACTTTCATTGCCCGTGCGATACATGAAATTCTTCACTCAGCTTCTCAGTCTATTAAACAATTTATATTGACAAAGAATATTTTTTGAATATTTCAAAGTTTGATTTATTCTCGTCGTTCGACTATTATTTTGTTAATG
Source organism: Teinopalpus imperialis (assembly GCA_029286865.1). NCBI lineage: Eukaryota > Metazoa > Arthropoda > Insecta > Lepidoptera > Papilionidae > Teinopalpus > Teinopalpus imperialis. The sequence goes on from JAGSMU010000004.1 coordinate 7,005,439, forward strand.
TTATGTATAATTGACTTATCTAAAATTCAAATATTTCAGTTTGTAACAGACGCGAACGGGTCAGCTATGCATAAATATTTGTAATAAATCTGTGAATTTACATTATATTTTGGTGTTAATATTTATTCTATATATCGATTTTGGTATATTTTTTTAACAATGCCATGATTCATCGAACAATATACGTATAGTATTACCAATAGGTGTAATTCGTAATATAAACTTTTAAGTAATAAAGAAAATTTAAATGTATTTCTTCCATAAATGGCCATTATTAAATAGAAAAAAACATATTATTAAATGATGAGATGGCCAATTAATACAAACATCATTGTCATCTCATCCCCATTAATAGACTACTGCTGAAAAATAGGCCTCCATAGACTGTCACAAAAACGTGTCATATTAACGACGCACAGTGGACAAACAAAACGTTGTGTCATTTTCATCAATTTCCATTCGTATTCAATATTTTTGAATCAAACTATTGGTTTTCGTGTATTTGCGTTCTATATGTCCCATTTCCCCGACTCTACATACTGACCTTCCATCGATTTTATTGCACATGCATTACAAAGAGAAAGAGACGGACGTATTCCTAGTCTTTTAACATATAACCAGTTGTTGTCTAAAACATGTCTCAAATGGAATCGGATATCATTCATTGACTTTGGTTACGTGGAGGGTGCGTTTTCATTCTATGTCATTTGTCACAATCGTTATTCACTAACAAGCAAGCTGTGTGTGTGTTTGTGACCTTCAATATTTTATATAAAAAAAAAAAAAAAAAAACTATGTATATACTATATCCTCACAGGAAAAGAACTTTCCTGTGAGGATATAGTATGACAGACGGGACTGCTTTGGACCTAATGTACGAAAACGTTTTCTATGTTTTTTGTTAATATAAATTAATTAAATCAAACGTTTCAATGTAGAATGAAATGTTTTGAATTTTATTATATATAGGCGTGAACTGATGATTGTAATCTGACACATGATATATTTCACTTACAATTCTTAAATCGACCACCCACATTGTTTTTTTTTAAATATATCGTCTATAACATGTTATGGAGAGCATAATACGTTTCTTTACGGCCTTAAGTAAATATTGCAATTTGAAGGTAACGTCACCGCGCATACTTCCCTGTAAACAAAAAATCATGTTGCAAAATTATTAAAGTCACGTATTGCGGTTTAAATAAGGAAGTAAAATGCTTGTCATAAAGTAACTTATATATATATAAGGTCGGTTTCTTGCGCCATTCTTCTCCAGCGCCCACGTATTCCGAAGTGGTGGTACAGATAGCCAATAATAATAATAGAGATATTAATGTAGATAATTCTTAGTCAGAAGCAACTGACCGGGAGGTTCAGCCCTCTTGAGCACCCTCGAGTCGGACGCTATCGCGGAAATGGGTAACGATCCAAGCCGAGGCTCTCTTGGGAGCCCTTGAGCTGGTTACCCACTAATAGAGGTCTCGACAGAGTGGCATAAGCGCTCGGTCACCTCTCAACCCGGCGAAACTGTAAAAGCCCTCGGGCTAACGCTGCCAACAGCCCGAAAAAAAGGCTTTGTCGAAGATTCGTATTGTCGCTACAAGTGGTTGTCTTTGGAAACGTGAACCACCGCACGAGCTCGAATGTCTATAGCTTCGACATCTAACAACATTTCAGATTTAATCAAATGTTTTTGAGAAAGAAAATATTTCTTTATCGTTACTTTTACCAAAAGTAATATAAGTGAAAATATATACAGCGACTTAAAAACAAATTATAAATCAACTGATTAAAATATATAGAATAAATAAGGCCAAATTTTTCGAGTTAATGTTCTCGGAGTTTCCGTAATGTAGTGACAGAAGTTTGCCGTATGCGAAAACGATCTTTAGTCGTTAGAATATGCCACAAATTATCGTCTAGAGATGCTTTAGCCCTATTAAGTTTTTGTTTTGCATAAACTAATGTTTTATGTGATCAACTGGTTACAAAGTGGGTGCGAGTTGATATTGATTGTTGTATTTTTATGTTTGGATATAATTATTTTTAATCATATGATTATTTAAACAAAAAATGCCTAATACAACAGGAAACCATAATTTGTAAACGACGCATATTAAATTTTAAAAATAAATTTAAATGTATATTTGTTTTTTTTTATCCATCTATATGTAATTGTTTTTGTTATTCTTTTTTTTATTTGATATATGGGAACCCTGAAATCCAACATCTTCAGCCGATGCTCCGATTTTTACCTGATATCAGCTGAGGAATAATATTTGTCTTTCTTCCGTTTTTACCATTAAATTTTATTGTTCCAAAAAAAGCAAAAAAGGTCTATCGTGATATGCGATATAGTTTTATCCTGTATTTCGAGTAGTCTGGCTTATAGTATTATGTGGCTTGGTCGCAGATACTATTTTAAACTGTTAGAATATTTTGTATAACACAATTTATCGGTTTTTGGGTTCCGCATTTGTTAATGTCTCATGTCCACTACAATGTATCTTATCGCACGTACTTTAAATCGAATTAGGGAAGGTACTGACGAGTAAATACCTATCTGTTCTAAATTAAGCTAAAATTCTTTTATCATCTCACCTCCTGCCGTTGGTTAGCAATCAAATATTCCTTACTGATGCACAATTTGGTTTTCAGGCTGGATGTGCATTTTTTATCCAATGTTTTTTTACATTCATTATATGTGGAGGAGGAAAAGTGAGAACTAAGGGCACTATAATATATTTTGCTAGGTTGATATTATCTAATAAATACTCACCGTTTACTCTTATAATTTTACCGCGGTCGCAAGAATTCCTAGCTTCTACTGGCGCTTTTTTGGAAAGGCTTTTGTCGTGCAGTAGAATTGTAATACGCGTTTTATATCTTGCAGTATTCATAACCTGGGCATTACTCATAAGTTATGTTCCAAACAAAGAAAGTAATTGATGTTTGTATTTCACAGGACAATGGAATTCTCATCGAAAGAATCTCCCTTAAGGGAGACGTCGTTGACACGTGAGAAAATGGAAAAATGGGTCACCGCGCAATCTAAAGGAGAAAAGATCGAGATTGACGTGTACGGAAAACCCACAGAGCAGCAGCTAATGGAGTTGGAAAAAGTCAGAAACCTTAGCAAAGAACTGCAAGACAATTTACACGTAAGTTTGTTATTAGTACGTTAAATAAATAAAGTATATAGCAGCGATACTGAAATTCAACGATGCTAGTGAATTCTATTGGTTTTAGCAAAATTGGTTGTTCACAAAAAGAATACTCACCATTGATATTATAAATATGAGGATAGGCTAATTGTCTGTCACATTTAGAACTAAGCTTAGTGTAACTAATACTATATAACGAGGATGCAAAGAAGTAAGAGAATTACCAATCGGTAAGGTAAAACGCAACCTGAAATAGGGTAAAAAGACGTCAGATATTTTACATATATTATTTTCCACTGTTTCCCTCAAGAAGCTTATAAAAAGTGGAAAAGTAATATTACCTATTAATAAGTATAATTATCATTGAATGGTAAGAAACCTCAATCATAACGATATATTTTTTTAATTGCCTCAGAGAGTTACTTCAGGGTTTCTTCAAGGTTTTAGTGAAAAAGTTTCCTTAACGCAAAAAAGGAAGTAAAGATATATTTTTATTGTTTATAATTTGTATTTACTGGAAATTGAGTATTGAGTCGCATTGCAGTTGTTGCATAAAGCCAAATATTTTACTTATTTTCATTGTATATGGAAAACTATTTTTTAATTACGAGAATCCGTAGTATCGTATCGTCAAGTCTTGCTACGTTAGCGATATCAGACATAAATTATTTACCAAATCAATCAAATGATATCCTCCAGCTGTTGATTTTTTAGACTTTTTTTATAAACTCTCTGGTACTAATACATACATTACAATACATTTTATATTTACATTTTTTATCGTTTTGATGGTGACAAATTAGTTCACATAATGGTAAGTAATTCCTGCGACCCCTGACGTCAATACTCCTGAGAACTTAGAGAATACCTCGTCATCAGTAATAATGGTCTCCGGTTCCCCACACTCACCAGACGAAACACAGTAGCGTTGTGCTGCTGTGTTTTGTTTTTATGTTATACTTCGGTAAGTATTTTATTTACATATAATTTATTTCCAAATAATACATAAAAATCTTTTTTGGGTATCAGTCTAAATCTGAATAAGATCTGTTTTACTGTACAGATAGGGGACTTTTCATTTTAAAACTTCCGCACCCTCTCGTGCGGGAATCTTTGTGTTAGTTATTCTCTAAGAAAGGTCTTCGCTGTACGCCCTAAGCGCTCGGCCACCTTTATATCCGGTGTAGTTGTAAAAAACCCCGAGCTAACAGCATCACTCATCCGTATCATTCTATTAATCTATTACATGTATTTTCTTGCGATTGACCACCAAGTTTCATTTAAAAAAACAGAAATCCAATTCAATTCGCACTACCTCACAGGAACTGGAAAACACAGTACGCAATGACGACGTCGAAAACGCAGCCATGAACCCGACCGCACCAATTCTTGACTATTCAGAAGACCACGAATTTGTATCTGCTAACAAACTCCATGACTATTACGCCGAAGAAGACAAAGAAGACGCAAAGGAGGAAGAGAAGAGAAGACTAACTAAGGGTAAAGCGCCTATGACTGATATACAGAGGTTTTACAAGGATCAGTGTGTGTTTTTGACAGGTGGTACTGGATTTTTGGGTAAAGGTGAGTGTTTTTGTGTGTTTTGCTTTTAAACGCTTTGATATTTCGCCTTGCATAAGATTTAGTTTAATTAAACTTAAGGTGTCTTAAGTTCTCTATCGTTGTATACCAGCAAACGTCGGTTGAGGTGATTAATGGGAATACTTTAAAGAAAACGGTTAATATTTTTTATATTATATTTTATGAAAGCTCTATATTATATATAATTTAATCACCATGTAACCAAATAACTATCAGTCAATAGCTTTGTATGCCAAATTAAAAGATCGCAGGTCCGAATCCGTCACTTGACGAGACTTGACTTGGTAGTGACCAAGTGTCAAGTCAATTCTCAGAAAACTCATTTATTTATTTTTAGTTAGGTATATGAAAATAAACTGGGTATACGATATTAAAATTGTATCAATAATTTTAATTATTTATTAATATATCGTACTGAAAATATATTTTTTTCTTAGTTTATTTGTAAAAAAAAGTAAGAAAACTCAAATATCAAACTCTTATCGAAAGTTTCCCCGTTAGTTTATAACTGGATTTGTAAATTTTGACAAAAAACAGTGTTATATGTGCAATATAATAGTTTTGTGATAAAAACTTTTATGGAAACCCCAAGAACTTATGCTAAACCTTATTACTTTAAGATGTCACAGAGACGCATTAGGTGATGGATTGATGCCACGTTAGGTGCAATAAGATAAGAAAGAGATTTTTGAACAACTACAATGCAACCATACACTAAGATTTATAATCTATGTAGTATATTTTTATGACATTTAGGATGATAAATAATGATCACATCAGTTCACCTGATGCTTATTTTTATGTCCCGTGACATGAGTTAATGTTGTCGTCTTTGTGCTTCGGTCTATATCATGTCCGCGCAATCGATAATATTATATCGTCCCCCCACAAAGATACCGCCATGATCGAAATCGATAATACTTCTTTTATATAACCCTAATTAGTGTTTCAGTAAACAGGGTCAGGTCAGCGTTCGCTGTCTACCATGTTAAAGGCTTCAGAGATTATTATTTATTCTTGACAGAAATTTCATCATTATATTTCATACAGATTAAGTTTTTATACAGATTTTGCCCTGATTACAAGGTGTGTGTGTCAATGCATGCTTTATGTGTGTGTGTGCTTTTCATATTGCGAGTTGTTGTCATTGTCAATCATTACGTAAGCGCAACTCGTTTATTGTGTAATTGACTTAAAACCAGTGTCATATACATTCCGAACTATATTAATGCAATTTTAATGTTTCATAAGTACCTCTTAGAAAAAGAAAAACTTCGATAAAGTAAAAAAGGTAGATTTTACATCATACTTTCGCCTCATCTCCTACGTCATAAATCTTGAATTCTAGGTTGCAATCTACGTTATCATATTTCGAAAAGTTTGTTTCAACAATTAAACTATAAATATTAAAAAAAAATGATAGATTTGACCGTAAAGCAATCTAAATGCGGTAAGCAATAATTTGTCTGTTGTTTGGACTACGGAAGGACGTGGATGAGCTTCTGATTTGCGTAAACACTTACGGCACTAAAACATATCCTGCTCAGTTGATGTCATCTGATTATAATTGAAATATATCGCCAAAGTCGAAATCAAACACTTTTTTTTAAGTTTTAACAATGAGACGGACATAAAATGTTTGTAAGCGATTTAATGTCCAAAAGACCTTTAAGTTAATCAGCAACAAGCTACGTTTTTGTTTAAAAAATAGTAAGTACTTAACGTCGACAATACGGAAATTAAACAACTTTAAATTTTTAAAGTAACATGTTATGGAACGTGTAGGTTTTTTTTCCATAAATACTTACTCAATCATAACTTTGCTCTATATAAAATTGCAAAAAAAGGCTCGCATAACAATATCTTTAATCACAAATATAGAACGTATTTTCACATATTGTGCACACCAGCTGAATCTATCGTTAGCTGTTCAATGCTATAGCATGCTACACTCACCAGGCAAAACACAGCAGTATAGTGCTGCTGTGTTTTGTCTGGTGAGTGTAGCGATCCGGAGACTTTTCTGGTGACGAGGCATTCCATCTCAGTCCTCAAGGGTAACAACGCATTATAATTCCTTGTCAAGCGTGGATGTAATTGTCATGGGCCGCAGGATTCACCATCAGGTGAACTGTATGCTCGTTTGTTACTCTAAATACAATAATAAAAAAAAGCAGACTAAATCCAGAAATTTTAAAGCGCCATTTTACATTGATATTATATTAAGGCGTGGTGCTGAACGTTTTATAGTGCTGCTGACTTTAATCTACGGTCTGGTATATTATTAAAAAAAAACGGCAATATGTTTGTTTTGCATGGTGTGTCTTTTATTGTGTATTTTGTTTTTACGTTATTTCGTGTGATGGGTTTATGGCATACGGTAAGTAAAGTTTTTATATATAGTTTTGTTATGATGTGCATATATTTTTATTAAATTTAATTGCTTTATTTTTTTTAGCATTGTGACGGTCTTTGTTGTGTATTAGAGCCAAATACTGAAATGAAATAACTCTTTAATAGAAACTTGAATGTTCAATGAAAATTGCATTAAATTTACTCTTCAGTTAAATTTATTGCCTTTTAATATTGTAACAATGGTAAAGTCACCTCTCTTCATCTCTCATCTCCTTCTCACCCTTAAGGACTGTGGTAGAATGTCACGTTACCGCTTATTACATATCCGGTTCTCTTCACTGACCATGCGGAACACAGTATCATCACCGATAGTCTGTGAGGGCGCGGTCCTACCCCGGTGATGGTTAAAGTAGAAACATCAGACAGACCGACATTTAGTTCGACTACAATACTTCTTATATTTACACGTATACTCTACACATTTTCATCTTCAAAAGTTCTTTGTTTATTTTTAGTATTTATACATATTTTTGTGCGGTGAGAAAATCACATTCTACAGAAAATGTTTAAAACTATCACTGGTAAACCATCTTTAAAAAAGTGAAAGGTAAATATTTTTATCGCAGTTTATAGTAGATCTTTCTTAGAACTTGATCAAATTTACATGACAATAAAACATTCTAAACAGAAAAAAATATCCAGATCTTCTGCATCTTTATTGAATAACACCTGTTACTTTATTGAATTCGATAAAAAAAGATAAAGATTTCCACGCGACTCCACTGCGGTTTGATGGTCTTTACATGTTTGCAATATTTTTTTTTTATTTCTTTCCATAATTAGGCACATGGTTTAATTGCAAAATATATTTTACAATATGCTATTAATAATATCGTACCTACCTGAACTTGACCCTAGGCGCGACATCAATTATTTTGCTAATAATTATCGTAATGAGTACTGATTTACGATTGCTTCTTCGGTGATAAAAGACTTTATAAGGAAAACTGCACATTAAATAGATATTGAAAAATAACGGCCGATTGGATGTCTCCATATCCACAGTTCTATGACTATACTACCTTCTATAGTGGGGTAGCATCTGCCTCGGCTATCCACAGATAATTTATGATTATATCCTATAATTCCACTGATCAAAATCCATCTACCCCACGTATAACGATCTTGGACCACGTGTTTCGATCTTCCTTCGTACAAATTACATATCTGCCTCGTTATTATGTAAAATACACATAAACAAATGTAGCATAAAAAAAATATTCGATATGACTTTTCAGTACAACATCACAGATTCATTGAAATTATAAATTTAATAACATTTGCTTATTTGCGTAAAACGTACTATGTATAAAAGTTTTAATACATTTAAAGGGTGCATGAGTAGTAGTCATTTAAACCTATCCTTCTTTTTTACAAATACATTACAGTCAGTCAGTCACACAAAGTAAGTTTTATTCAATATTGATTTAAAAAATAATAATAAAAAGCCAAGTTCTACCAATAAAAAAAAAATGATTTTACTTTTACAGATGGAAGGATAAGTCTCAAGGCGAGTCGCGTTGTGGAGAAAGTAATTCTTTGAAAAAGTTATTTGTGTTTTAAATGGAGTATTTATGATATGAAGGGTTTTTTGAAATTGATTGTTTTTATAAATTGTAAGTGTATTAAATTTTTTGTGTACTTTGTTTCTTTTATTTTAACCTTGATTGAATTCATAATTATCATAAGAATTCCGCCTACACTGCTCAAGGAAATATCAGCAAAGAAATATAATCTGTCTATTGTTACATATGATATGTTATATGTTTTAGTGGAGGTATCTTGTTTACGACAAGAAATGACAAATGAGGATACAGTTCACCAAATGCTAAATGTTTCAAGAAGAAATTATAATGCAGACTAAAATTGAATATTTGTCTTTAGTTATACGGTCTCCGTCTCCTTGCTTGTCCAGGCGGAACACGTACTGTGTTACTATTTTACGCTAGTATTCCCAGGGCTAGGTTCTAGCCCGCATGAGCCCAGTTATTTTATAGCTGTATCGTGTTTCTACTCCTTAGACGAGATATATTTACAGAGCCAGGTCTTGTTCATTAGTTGTTCCGCAAACACGACCCTGGGCCACCTGCATCCATCGACATTCCGGAAACTTGCTTAGTACAATATTCTATTGCCGTGAATTAGGTAAATTAGTATTAGAAGATTTCGTTTTTATATTGTAATAAGGTACTGTATGCTAGTTACACAATAAATTTTAAAAAAATCTAATTAAAAATAAACCAGAATATCAAAGAAAATATTTGCACAAGGTCTTTGGTCTTTTGGTCAAGGTTTTATAATGGCAATTCAACTTAGTCATCTCTTCGTCGCAATCATCTTAGGTCGGATTTTTATAAATTATTAATTATAGATGTTGCAGTTCAGTGAAGAACGGTATTTCAACATTTAAGAGTAACGGGTTCGAATAAGAAAGTAACAGATGATTATATAAGGAATAATTTGACTGTACATTTTAGTTTTTTGTTACTTTAATGAAACCTCCATTCGGCCCCAATGTGAAATGGGTGATTAATCACGTCTTATTTTATTAATCTAAGGATGTTAAACGAGCACACAGTTCGCCTGATCAATCAAAAAAGATTCAAGATATACATATACGTTCTTATCATATACGAACCCACAAGGATTGACATGAAATGTCTCGATACCACTAATTGGGTTTCCGCAATACACTTTCAAATTAAAATTCATAATTCACTGCTGACAGCGACAATTTCGTTTAAGTCAATACTGAGTATCGACCTTAGGTTGCCTTAACAAGCGAAGATCCGGAACACTGGCCTATCATGGCTCTGTAGTGTTTTTTTTTAATTTATCTGCAGGCTATGCAACAAGTGAACTGTGCCTAGCACACTTCATACCTTAAAATAAAAAGAACAGGCTCTGATACTGTATGTTTAATGAATTGTTTCAAAATCAAGATCAAAACTGGTTTAGTGCTGGTTTTTACTTCATTCCGCTTATACTTTTTTTTTTTTTTTTTACAACCTTAGCCTGTTTTGTGGCAAACTGCATGAAAAATATTATAAAATACTCTATTTGCTTGCTCTTTCTCGTCATACACGTAAGTAACTATAGGAATGTGCCAATGATTTGATAAAAGTCGACAGTTTTTTTTTACATGCGTATGCGTGGCCTGGTGGAACTTTTATTCACTGCATTTCTTTGTCTCACTGCGTGTATAATTTAATTGTATTAGTAAAATTTCAATAATATACATAAGAGATAATATAAGAGCAGATAAAAGCGGCAATATTGGAATCAAATCAAGGCCAGTCCAAAAGAAGAAGTTTGACCAAAGCAACAATATTGATAGTTTTGATATAAGTCTACTAAAACGCGAATAACTTCCTTTTATGATAGGATGAATGTTCATCGGTGGCTAAAATTTTTGCATTTAGAAATAAATAGGCACACTGTTCATCTGATGGTACGTGATTCCTGCGGCCTATTACATCTACATTCATAATGAACAAGGAATTATAATGCATGCGTTGTCACCCTTAAAAACTTAGATGGAATGCCTCGTCAACAGTCATAAAGGTCTCCGGATCCCTTCACTCACCAGACAAAACACAGCAGCATTATGCTGCTATTTCGCGCTGGTATTCTGCGTGGGCGTGGCCCTACCCCGGTCGAGTTGACCCATTAATTCTGCAGTTAGAAACCAATTGCTGCATAGTTCTACTACTGGTTAATAAATAAGTACTCTGAACTAAAGGATGATTTTAAGAGCACGCTTTCGATAGGTATAGGTACAAATATTTTTCCTAATAGTTAAAAATCACATTGTAATAATTAATCGTAATCGACTCTGTGAAAATTCCAATGAGTGTAAGCGAGACAGATTAATAGGAAAAATTATGCCGGGATGATTGTTATGATAACGGCCGTACTTTAAATAAGTATGAGTCGCCATTTTTATTACACGCCTTTATGACCTTTTCCTGTATGTATGTATATATATATATATATATATATATATATATGTATATGAATGTAATGGAATCTTTCAATTCAATTTCCATCCACTTCCAGGCGTAGTGCCGATGATAGTTATTTTTTAATTATGCATGTATTTTTAGTTTCTGAAAAGTAGAAATTATTAAATTTTGTACTTTTTATTTCTATATTAGAAAATGATTACAATTTTCAAATAACTTTTATGAACTGACATTAAAAGGCGACCGTTTGTTAAGAATACAATATACAAAATCTAAAATTCAAAATTCTAAATATCCTTATAATATCTTAAATAAAATAAATTAACAGCCTTAACAATAAGCGTTCCTTCTTAGTGCTTAACAAATTAGTCAGTTACATATAGTTCAGTGCGATCGCCACTGAGACCCTTTAACCATAATGATTTCCTGATCAATCACGACCACGGCAATATCTTCGGTTATGTGGTACTTGTACTCTTATTAAGAAAAATAATTACGACGAGAATCAACGACTATGTAAACAGTACATTATCACGGATCTTCATATGGTTTCCATGATATAACTTCGCATTAAATGACAAGAAGACATTTTGTCTTCTTGTCAACATTTTGTTTGGAATTTCCCAATTCAATATCAAGAAACAAAAGTTTAGTTTGAATATAAATTACGTAAATTTAAATAATGCAGAGTCAGTTGTTATTTTAGGAATAATTCAATATTCAAATTTCAATGGAACGATAATTTGTTAGCTCTTGTGGCTGAACCGTTCAGCTGGACTGAGTTTTTGTAACCTATGCAATTTGGAAAGTGGAAGATGGACTCATGTTGAAACTCGTCTACCTCAGTTACTTCTTAGTATCATGTCATTTGATTTATTACAGGGAAACGATGCAACCATAAAAGCAATATTTATCCTTTGAAAAAGAGCCACTCTGGCTGAGAGATATTTTTATTTTATTACTTTCATGGTAACGAACGAGCACACAGTTCACCTGATGGTAAGTGATTCCTGCGGCCCGTGACATCTACATTCATCGTTGACAAGGTATCATAATGCAGATGCGTGGTCGCCCTCGAGGACTGAGATGGAATGCCAACGTCACCAGTAATGAGATTTTAATAAGATGATGTGAATGAAGATGTATTGGCGGTTCCATCACAATATATTTATGATAATATTTTTTATAGTCAATAAAATATTCAAATGTATATCCATTAAGATCTTCATAAATATCTTCATAAATAAAGAACAGTGATGATACATTATAAATACTGGAAATAAGGATAAATTTATAAGTGTTGTATAAAATTTGTGAATTTATATAATTATTATTAGCCCCATAAACGGCAAAGTATTTGCAGTATTACGTCATTAAGCATTTTTGACCGGTTACTTATAAAAACGGGCCATTTTGCTGAATTAAAATGGCTGCATTATAAAAAAAGAAAGTCAGATATTATTTTAGCTGAGATATTACTTTATACCTTATCGTGCACAAAGCAATGCTCCTCCAATTCTCCGATGCCTTATACTGAAAATAAACTTCCTAACGTGAAATTTAATCAACCGACTTCAAAACGTTTGTACGGTTCAAGAAGGTTACGAAGTTGAATCGTTGTGAATAATACTGTTTTATCGCGTAATATTTATATATGTTAGTCGTAGTATGTGGGCATTAAAACAAATGTAAAATTTCGTGTACATATGTACAAATATATATTCGTACACGAAATTTATTAATGTTACGTTGTAATATGTTTTTTTTTAATATTAGAGTTGACGAAAGAGCACACAGTTCATCTTCACACATTCATACTAGATAAGTAATCATAATGAATTGTCATCCCTGAGCGCTAAAATATATAAAACCGAAATATAGTGGTAGTAAACTACTATACTACGCATTCGACGCTCAGCAGTCGCCGAGAACGGTCGCCCGGCTCCCCGCCACGATCGTCCCGAGCTACCTGCCCCCGAGCAAGCCACCTGCGCATCCATTGTTCCGAGAACAATACACCGAGCAATTTTTATTGCTGTTGCTATTGTGATCGGAATTTAGTTTCCAAGAAAGCTATTGTAAAGCCACCTGGGTGGTTATACTAGTGGATACCTTGCGGTGTTAACTAAGCTAGTGTAGGGCAAGCCCCGTACGCCCGCGGTTCCCCTTCTGGGAAATGCAAGATAGCGGAAGGAGTCAACGTAAACTTGGCCTTGGGTAGTGCCTAGCCAAGGTTGACCAACCCGCTAGACTTATAATTGTCTCACGCGTATTTTTAGTTGGCTCTAAGCACACACCCAAGTGCACAAATAAGATTGGCACTTGGACGCACTAGGGCTACACAACTAGGCACACATCCTCCTGCCTATACCCGGCAGGAGGGAAGTAGGCTACTCACCCCGGCACCCCACCGGAGGCCACACATCCCGCGTAATAGTAGTTATATTAATAAAATTTGTGTACAATGGAGAATCCAACAATGGATTTCCTTGTACACTTGGTCAGCTGCCTGAAGAGTAAATACCCCGATGTCTTCGAAGACATTATGAAAGAGCAACCCTACAGGAGGGGCAAAATCACCCTCAAGGTCCTCCTCAAGGGCCTCTGCCTCATCGTCCTCCTCGGTCTCCGAAATGGAGCTAGATAGCCCTTCGTCCCCGAGGACCTCCCGCAAGACACCAGCAACTTCACGCTGGTGGAAAGAAGCGAAAAAGCGAGCTTCACCCGCCCCGACGCCGCCACCCAAGGCGAAAAACGGGAAAGCGATGTCCCCTCTCCCCGGCTATCGACATCTGTGGCCCAACCCCATGGCACCCCTCTGCAGCCTCACAGCAAGCCCCGCCGCTCCTCAGCGCTCCACTACTGGCTCCCCAAACTTCGGCTGCCTCACAGCCATCGAACGCCCGCCGCCTGTCTTCATACAGGCACAAGATAAATGGCCGATTGTCGTATCGGCCCTTTCCAATCGCTACAAATATCAAGCGATCCCCACCGCTGTAGGCATTAAACTGCAGCTAGAAACCACGGATGACCATAGAGCGGTCACCCGCTACTTACAAGACAAAGGTGTATTCTTTCACACCTACACCCTGGCAGAAGAGCGCCAACTTAGAGTGGTTATTAAAACCTTCCGCGGGAAATCCCCGCAGACCTCATCAAAGAGGACCTCCAGGCTCAGAATTTACCCGTCCTATCCGTGCATAGGATGTACAGTGGGCATAACAAAAGCCATTCAACATGGTAATTGTGGCCCTCGAAAGGTCCGAGGCAGGGAAGCAGGTATTTAACCTGAAAACGTGCTGCCACCTTTCTGGGCTCACAATAGAGCGCCCTCATAAAATGGCCCTCCGGGCCAGTGCCACAAATGCCAGTTATATGGCCACTCTGCTCGCAACTGCTTCGGGAAACCCAGATGCGTAAAGTGCCTGGGTGACCATGGCACCACCGACTGTCCGAGACCCAAGGACAAGGCCCTTTGGCTGCTTTCGGGCCCCGCATGTGTCCTGTGCAACTCAGAGGGACACACAGCCAATTACCTTGGCTGCCCAAAGGCTCCCAAGCCGAAACGCCCGGCACTTAAAGTCGCACCTAAGGTAGCTACACCGATCGCCGCTCCCGCGCCTATTCTCGCTCCTGTTCGTCCTCTACGTCCCGCATGGAAACCTCCTACTGGCGTAGTGACCGTCGCTCAACCAGTTGAGCAGCCCCCTCCATCAGCCGGACGGCCGGTTAACGAAAGCGACCTCGACCTTGTGTGTCGCTTCGCCGCCGTTTTCAACGGCGCCGACGTCTCAGCCCTTGCAAAAGCCCTAAGGGACTCCAATGGCAAGCCCGAAATCAGGATTGCTGCCACAATGCGCTACCAACATGTAGTGTCAGCCATCGTCAATTTTCAAGCATAGAGGGCCTTTATAACGGCAGAGTAAAACCGCGTTCCCTTAACGTCGCATTTTTAACGCGAACGGTATTAATAATCAACGCGACGAAATCTTCAATTTTGTTCGCGATCACCAAGTCGACGTGCTCCTAGTGCAAGAGACATTCCTCAAACCGCACACTCGCAATCCCAACATCGCGAATTATAACATCATTAGAATGATAGAACTTCCGCCGCTAATGGCGGAACTCTCATCTACTATAAAGTCCTTGCACTGCGTGCCCGTCGATACGCCAACCCTAACCTTCCTAGAAGCCTCGGTCTGTCAGCTAGCCATGACCGGCCACGCCCCCATCACAATCGCGTCCGTCTACCTGCCTTGCAGACGTGACGCACAAGTATTACGAAGCGACTTCGTGGCGCTCCTTTCCCTTGGAAACTCAGTCATTTTGGCAGGAGATTTCAATAGCAAGCACACTCGGTGGAATGCAACTAAAATCAACCCCGGGGTTGGCTTTAGACTCGCTAAGCGACGCACTCGACTTCGACGTCGTAGCGCCTACTACGCCTACCCATTTTCCATACATATTGGGTCACGCACCGGACGTGCTTGATATTGCCATCTGTAAGAACATCAATCTCGCCTTCCAAGGCATAGAGGTAATCCATGAGCTCGCTTCCGATCATCGCCCCGTTCTTCTTCGGTTAGGCCCTCCGCCCCAACCTCACCTTCCACCAAAACCATTGTAGACTGGCACCGACTCAGGAACGCCCTGAGGGAAGCCACATCACCGCACCTAGATGCTATTCCTAGGAACATATCTTCAGTCAACGACACGAACCTCGCAGTTCATGCCCTCACTAGGCACATCCAGACCGTAATCGTGGATTGTTCGAGGCAGGTTCCCTCGGTGGAAGACCACCGATGGACCCTGCCAAACGACATAAAGGACCTAATGAGGCGCAAGAATGCGGCGACTCGTGCCCACGACTTATATCCCACTGAAAGTAACCGGCTGGTGCTACGTACCCTTCAGCGTGAAGTCCGATCACGCATAGCCCAGTATAGGAACGATCGGTGGGATAATCACCTCTCCAACATCGAACCTTCCCATCTCGCCTACTGGCGACTTCCCAAATCCTAAAGGGGCACCGCCCAAACAATGCCTCCCTTAGCGCGTCCTAATAAACCACCCGCCTTCTTAGACGAAGAGAAAGCCGAATGTCTGGCTGACAATCTCGAGCTCAATGCTCACCGAGCACCCTACCGATCGACGCCGCTCACCTTGAAATGGTTAACAGTGAGGTCGACCGGAGGAGTAAGGAACCACCTCGCGATTCCGTCACTCAAGTTACATGCACCGAAGTTGAGTCCATAATTAAAACCTGCGACCACGCAAGGCTCCCGGCCCCGACGGTATCACCAACAAGGTGATGAAACTCCTACCCATGTCCATTTTACACCTACTGGTGATAATCTACAACGCGGCCATATCCAAAGGCACCTTCCCGAACACCTGGAAGGAAGCCGATGTCATAGGGATTCTCAAGCCCTCAAAACATCCAACCGATCCATCAGCCTATCGACCCATAAGCCTACTCAAAGTCTTGGGTAAGGTATATGAAAGGCTCATCCTCACCCGCCTCAAGGACTTCATGCTGTCCCGAGGGCTGCCAATCAATGAGCAGTTCGGGTTTCGCACCCAACACTCATGCACATCAAGTGCACCGCATCACGGAGCACATCCTCAGTAAATTTCTTCAGGGCTACCAAACTGGGGCACTTTTTCTCGACGTGGCGAAAGCTTTCGACAAGGTCTGGCACAACGAGCTCATATACAAACTATATGAGCTCGGTGTGCCAGATCGACTCGTACTTATCATACGAGATTTTCTCCGAAATCGAACCTTTCGTTACCGCGTCGAGGGAACGCGCCCGAGGTTCACCCCATTTGTGCCGGAGTACCACAAGGCTCTGTCCTAGGTCCTACTTTATACACACTCTACACCAACGACATACCGCGCACTCGCGGTGTAGAGCTAGCCCTTTTCGCCGATGACACCGGCCTCTACGTGTCTGGATTTAAACCAGACGCTATTTGTAAACGCCTCCAATCTGCAGCCAACACCTTAGGGAAATGGTTTCGGAAATGGAGGATCGAGGTTAACCCCACCAAAAGTGCAGCCATTTACTTCTCTCGGCGCAACAAAACGCCGCATCTCCAAACTATAGAGTTATTTGATCGTCAATCCTGGGAAAAGACAGTCAAATACTTAGGCGTCACATTAGATGAAAGACTCACCTTCGGTCCGCATGTCAACCGCGTACGGAATCGAGCAGCGTTCGTCCTAGGTCGTTTGCACCCGTTACTTAATAAAAATAGCAAAATGTCCTGCGTAATAAAATTACACTTTACAAAGCGTGCATCCGACCCATAATGACATACGCAAGCCCGTCTTTGCGCATGCCTCCCCGCGTCACATTCACCGACTTCAGGTAATACAAAATCGTTTCATGCGCAAGGCCACCGGTGCGCCGTGGTTCTTGCGTAACGAAAATCTACACATAGATCTTGAGCTGCCGACCATAGCTCAGTACCTGAAGCAGGCTTCTCGCCGATATTTCGACTCTGCCGTCACACACCGAAACCCTTTGATTGTAAGTGCCGCCACTTACAATCCCATCGCGAATCACAGATTTACCCGCGTCCGTAGGAGACCGAGGCACGCCCTCGACGACCCTGACGACGCAACCACCAGGGCCCAAGCCCTTCATAAAACACAACACACAAACATTGCACCCTCATATCGCCCCCGCCGACGGCGGGGCGTCGCAAACAAAGTTATTCGCGATACCGCCATGTCACTGGCCGGTTCTCTCCAGTCCATACAGATAGAAGCGTTGCTGGAGTTTCTTGCGCCACTTCTTCTCCAGCGCCCACGCATTCTGAAGTGGTGGTACAGGTAGTTAATAATAATAGTGATATTAATTAAGATAATCATCTGTCAGAAGCAACTGACCGAGCCGAGGTTCGGCCCTCTTGGGCACCCTCGAGTCAGACGCTCTCGCGAAACAGGGTAACGGTCCAAGCCGAGGCTCCCTCTCGGGAGCCCTTGCGCTGGTTACCCATATATAGAGGTCTCGACTGAGAGCCATAAGCGCTTGGTCACCTCTCAACCCGGTGAAACTGTAAAAGCCCTGGGGCTAACAGCGGCCATCAGCCCGAAAAAAAAAAAAAAAAAAAAAACTATACTACGCGTGTATTAAAAAAATAACATGGTCCTACTCCCGTTGGACCGACCTATTAATGTTAAAGCTAGGTACAAAACTGCGGCATCACTCATATTATACGATTTTCCACATATTGTTCGAAAGGTAGAAATCTAACTGTGATAGTCTTTAGTAGTTTTATAATCTTTTAATTTAAGCAATAGTGCGAGTTTCATCAATCTGATTACTAAAATATTATTTAGTAAAATTTAATTAATGTTACTTGACCGTCTCATATGTGTACGGGCGTTGCAATCACACGAAAATGGCAGGGTGCGAATAAAAGCTATTTGTAAATATTCGAAAATTTTGAAATTTAAATTTTAAAAATTTATTAAGTTTATTCAACAATTTTAAACGACATTATCATAATTTCGCTATTAAAAATATGAAATATATTTATAGGACTTATTAAATATACAACTTTAACTTGTATTTTCAGTAAAAAGATTTATATATGTATATGTATTATTGATTATAAGTCAAGCCTTTTATCAATTTTTATATTTTATATTAACTTTGAAATGAAATCATAAGTTTTTGTAATCTATATTATTATTTTTACTTCGATTAGCAATAGGTTCCGTGGTGTAGTGGTTATCACATCTGCTTTACACGCAGAAGGCCGCCAGTTCGATCCTGGCCGGAATCATATTTTTACTCTTTTTTTATTTTTATTGTCTACATGAAATTTATAAAATATTTTCCATAATTTAGCAGAACATTATTTTTATTGCAATTTGGAGCAATCAAAAGTAAAATGGCTGAAACTGTCTAATGATGAAAATGTAAATTATATATAGTTGTTTACTGGTTATTTAGTTGTAAATTATATCAAAATGTTTATTTTCTGGGCCAAGTGAATATATGTTGTTTACAACTCTACACGTTGCCAACTGGACAAGTAGAACAGATTATTGTCCTCTATTTTATGCAGTTTTAAATATATTTTCAAGGATCATTAGATTAATCTAAATAGTACAAATCTACTTTTAAAAAAGGTAATAAAGAATATTTATGATACTATTCGTTTTCAATATAAATGTATGTTTGTTACAGTTTTAATAGAAAAATTGCTACGCTCATGCAAGGAAGTAGACACAATTTATGTGCTGATTAGAGCTAAAAAAGGTAAAGATGCGACAACTCGTCTACATAACCTACTGGATGATTTTGTAAGTATAGACAACGTTGGTTCACATTTTAAATAAGTTTTTCTTAATTGATACTAGATCACGCTGATCTACAACAATAAACTGAAGTTATTAAACTTGTTTACTTTATTTTGAATTCTTAAGCAATAATTATAGGTATAATTTTAATGATTTTGATATTTTTTATTTAGTGTATTGAATAGAATTTCTTAATTTAAAAACGTCATGATCTTTATAGAACATTATCTTTTTGACCATAGATGGCGTTAAAGAAAACTCTGAATATACTTTATGTTCTAAAGTACGACTAGGTTTCAACTATGCTATTGTTATCTTTAAATTGTCTTTGTAAACTATTAATGAGTTTGTTACTTGAATTAATTTAATAAAAACGATATAAACAGCAATATTGACCAAGATAATAATATTAACACTTTATTTCATTGCAGCTGTTTCACCGAGCTCATGAGGAAAATCCGAAGGGTATACATAAAGTGGTACCGATTATCGGTGACATGGAACTGCCCGGGCTTGGACTTTGCGATGAAGATAGGAAAACACTTACTTCTAAGGTTTACAATCACTTAATTTTATTTGGTCTAAAATTGTTTAAAACATAGAATACCTTAATGTTATGTTGATCCAAGTGTAGTTTTGCCAAAGAAATTGAAACTTCCCAAAACAATTGCTCTATTGACTACGCTGGTGACGGAGATAGTTTCCAGTATGTTCGTGTTCATGGATTTTTCACCGGGATATAGATCTAGTTGGGGAAGTTTTGCAAACATCGTATCTAATATATTTTCTTATAAGTTTTTAATGTAATTAAATTTACAGGTCTCCATCATAATAAACGCAGCTGCTACCGTGAAGTTCGACGAAAAACTGTCCATATCCACCGGGATCAATGTACGTGGAACTAAGGAGATGATAAGACTCGCGAAGGATTGTAGGAATTTAAAGGCGTTTACACACGTGTCGACCGCTTTCTCTAATACACACGTGAAACATATAGAAGAGAAGTGAGTGATTATTTTTAATAATATGTCGTTCTTTGCCAATTACAGTATTTATGTTTGGCGGCCGTGGTGGTGTGGAAAACATGAGTGGGAGTACCTGAGCGGGAGAACTTGAGAAAACTGAGGAGCTTAACGTCAAGTTCGTCAAGTTTTAGTATGGAATTTAAAGTATATACTACTGCAAGGCCTCAAAAAAATGCGAGCTTCTGCGTAGATCGGATCAAATTAGAAAGAAAAAATTATAATAGTACAGAAGATAGCTAGGGTGAACGAACATCAAGGGACTGAGGTTCTTGCCATTAGGATGTCTGACGGCCCTCCTGTAGCCATGAGTCCTATAAAGCACTCGTAACGTTGGAAATTAAAAAGTTTAAAATATAGTGTAACATCCCTAAATTATATTTTATCAAATATGTTGTGTTAAATGTAAGTCGAAAATATAAGAAATTATTATGTGAATCTAGCATTGGTATAGCATTACCAAGGTACGGTTTACTGTTCTAAAGCATATTCATCGTATTTTACAGATTCTACGATCCACCTATGTCAGTGGAAGCTTTGGAAGCTGTCTCCCAGCTAGATGAAGATTTAATTGAAGGAATAATACCAACGTAAGACAAGATAATTTTATATTATATTTTATTTTATTGAAATTCGTAGGACAATATAAGCATATATCGATATATATCGATGTGATAACATGTGATATCAACCGAAACAAACCTAAAGAAGGTAGAAGAAAGGTATCCAAACTATGCGTATGCGTATCCAGTATTGACAGACTTGTATAGACTTTCGTTTTTGATCCACTTCAAGAACAGTGACGACCTTATGATCAGTACCTATAGTGTTTTATTTATAAACTTAAAACTTTTTTTGTCCACACACCACAAACTCACAGACTATCAGCGTAAAATAGCATCATAACGATGCTGTGTTTCATTTGGAGATAGTATGTATTCGGAGACTGGTATTGAGGTATTCGTTTAGCGTCC
The DNA here is from genome assembly GCA_029286865.1 of Teinopalpus imperialis. Lineage (NCBI taxonomy): Eukaryota > Metazoa > Arthropoda > Insecta > Lepidoptera > Papilionidae > Teinopalpus > Teinopalpus imperialis. The sequence goes on from JAGSMU010000004.1 coordinate 7,026,904, forward strand.
TCAGGGTTGACGTCGCATCTGAATTATGATTCCTTATCATCCTTCCTTATCAATCGTTGCCCATCTCACTTAACGCAGTCCGAAGTAGTGGTAAATGTAGTTAATAATCATAATCTTATTAATTTAATAAATCCGTCAGAAGCAACTGACCGAGCCGAGTTTCGGCCCTCTAGGGCACCCTCGTGTAAGTTGCTTTCGCGCTGAAGGTAATGGTACAAGCCGAGGCTCTCCTCTCGGGAGCCCTTGTGCTGGTCATATATGGTTTTATAAAGGTCTCGGTGGGGTGCTCTAAGCGCTCGGCCACCTTTCAACCTAGTGAAGCTGTCAAAGCCCTCAGACTAGCAGTGCCCATCAGCATCATAATAAAAGAAACATCTCACCATACTTGTTTGAATTAACTAAATTAGAGTTTTGTTTTGCAGGCTATTAGGCAAATACCCTAATACCTATTGTTTCACTAAAGCAATAGCTGAGGAAGCAGTTCGTAAATATGGAGAAGGAATGCCCATATGTATCATCAGACCTTCTATTGGTAAGTTTTACTAGAATACTATTCCCGAATACACATATACAAATCTACTTGTGGCGGCGCACTTCACAGGCAAATACGAATTGTCATCCAATGCACATGAATCACGCTATCACAGTTTCCGCATAAGCGTGATATAAGTACAGAGGGCTGTACAACATTGGCGAACTTACTCAGCGGGCCTTCCGCTCGCGAGTTTAATTAGATAAACCTGTATAGGCATCTGGATAAACAGCATATTTATACAAAAAAACATCGGCGCATTGCCCTCTACCCCGGTTGATCACCATAGCCTGACGTGAGATCTCCTCTTTTCGTCCTTTATGACTAAGACATTACGTAGAATAATATAAATGATATAACGATATATCTTTAAAATTGCATAAAATGATGATGTTGATTAAAATCGCAGCATTTCCTGCGCGGGCATTGGCGCATCACGTAGACCCTCATTATGTGTGCAATAGGATCTGGGTAAGATTGAAGTTAGGTCAATCAGGGACACGTCACATATATACCAGGCCCAAAACAAAGAAATGTATTTCAAACATAATTATTACTAAATTAAATTAAACCCAGGATCTGTAGCACAAAGGCCGCGGTTTCTGTTCACTATGCCACATAGGTGTCTAAATTTATCATTCATAGATCTCCTCATTAATTGGTACTAGGCGTGATCCATTCATCGTCTTCCTGAATGTGTTGATAGTTACTTCATTAATGGTTTGTGGCAGTCCATTCCAGGACATTGGTCAAACCGCTATAATCTTGCACTGCAGGGTGCATGGCGTAGTGGTTAGCGTATCTGATCACTACGTCGCTAATCCTGGGTTCGATTATCAGCTAATGAAAAATATTTGAATATCACGAATTGTTGGTTTACGGGTTTGTGGACGTCATATTTTTATTTTTACTTTGAGAGTAACAAACGAGCACAGAGTTCGCCTGATGGCAAGTGATTCCTTCAGCCCATGACATATACATACATCCTTGACAAGGAATGATAATGCAGATGCAACCCTTGAAGACTAGGAACGTTTTGTCACTAGTAATACAGGTCTCCGGATCCCTTCACCCACCAGCAGCCACCACTCACAGCACCACGAAACACAGCAGCATTATGCTGCTATTTTACGCTGGTATTCTGTGAGGGCGTGGTCCTACCCCGGTCGAGCTGACCCATTCATACTGCAGCTAGAAACAACTGCAGTTAGAGACACGAGATGAGCATATTTGACTAGATTCTATACTATAAGATAAATATATTATAAGAGAAAGATTTAAAGTTTGAATACACCTCATTGTAACCTTTATGCAGTTCAATGTAATATATATATATATATATATATATATATATATATATATATATATATATATATATATATATATATATATATATATATATATATATATATATATATATATATATATATATATATATATATATATATATATATATATATATATATATATATATATATATATATATATATATATATATATATATATATATATATATATATATATATATATTTATATTGTTTAAGATCTTAATTATTATTTCACAGTTGTATCAACGTACGAGGAACCAGTTCGCGGGTGGACTGACAGCGTATACGGACCGACAGGACTTATCATTGGCATCGGTACTGGTGTAAGTATTGGTAATGGTTAATACTGGTTTTATGGGTATTATTTCCATTCTTATGTCATATAATTTCCTTATTAATATTATTATCTAGACAAAAACGGAATAGAGATGACGAGTAAGTACGTGTATTTGCTCAACTGCTTATGGCACTACGACAAATTACTCCTCCGCGATCGAAATCGTTGAAAATTACTATTATCCTGTATAGGCATCTGGATAAACAGCATATTTATACAAAAAAACATCGGCGCATTGCCCTCTACCCCGGTTGATCACCATAGCCTGACGTGAGATCTCCTCTTTTCGTCCTTTATGACTAAGACATTACGTAGAATAATATAAATGATATATCTTTAAAATTGCATAAAATGATGATGTTGATTAAAATCGTGATTTAAATCGCAGCATTTCCTGCGCGGGCATTGGCGCATCACGTAGACCCTCATTATATGTGCAATAGGATCTGAGTAAGATTGAAGTTAGGTCAATCAGGGACACGTCACATATATACCAGGCCCAAAACAAAGAAATGTATTTCAAACATAATTATTACTAAATTAAATTAAACCCAGGATCTGTAGCACAAAGGCCGCGGTTTCTGTTCACTACGCCACATAGGTGTCTAAATTTATCATTCATAGATCTCCTCATTAATTGGTACTAGGCGTGATCCATTCATCGTCTTTCTGAATGTGTTGATAGTTACTTCATTAATAGTTTGTGGCAGTCCATTCCAGGACATTGGTCAAACCGCTATAATCTTGCACTGCAGGGTGCATGGCGTAGTGGTTAGCGTATCTGATCACTACGTCGCTAATCCTGGGTTCGATTATCAGCTAATGAAAAATATTTGAATATCACGAATTGTTGGTTTACGGGTTTGTGGACGTCATATTTTTATTTTTTTATTTTTACTTTGAGAGTAACAAACGAGCACAGAGTTCGCCTGATGGCAAGTGATTCCTTCAGCCCATGACATATACATACATCCTTGACAAGGAATGATAATGCAGATGCAACCCTTGAAGACTAGGAACGTTTTGTCACTAGTAATACAGGTCTCCGGATCCCTTCACCCACCAGCAGCCACCACTCACAGCACCACGAAACACAGCAGCATTATGCTGCTATTTTACGCTGGTATTCTGTGAGGGCGTGGTCCTACCCTGGTCGAACTGACCCATGCATACTGCAGCTAGAAACAACTGCAGTTAGAGACACAAGATGAGCATATTTGACTAGATTCTATACTATAAGATAAATATGTTATAAGAGAAAGATTTAAAGTTTGAATACACCTCATTGTAACCTTTATGCAGTTCAATGTAATATATATATTTATATTGTTTAAGATCTTAATTATTATTTCACAGTTGTATCTACATACGAGGAACCAGTTCGCGGGTGGACTGACAGCGTATACGGACCGACAGGACTTATCATTGGCATCGGTACTGGTGTAAGTATTGGTACTGGTTAATACTGGTTTTATGGGTATTATTTCCATTTTTATGTCATATAATTTCCTTATTAATATTATTATCTAGACAAAAACGGAATAGAGATGACGAGTAAGTACCTGTATTTGCTCAACTGCTTATGGCACTACGACAAATTACTCGTCCGCGATCGAAATCGTTGAAAATTACTATTATCCATTAATGCAAGTCTACGTGGACATATATTTTTTTATTGAAAAGAGATCTACTTATGTTAAGAGATCTACATATTGACCTCAAGATAACCAGAGTAATAGCCGGCGCGTGCAAGTCTTTTAAAAAAAAGCCTTTTTAATGTAATTTATTAATATATAATAATTCTTATATTGCACAAAATCTATAAATCTAATTGTGATAATTGTTTCTGGTTTAAATATCGTTCAAATTGATGTATAAAATATACGGATAAATAAATTATTATTGCTGTAACAGCTGTTTGATCTGGATCCTACTTTTTCATCTTTCGAAATAAGTATTGATACTAAAAAGATGATAAATAATTACTATTATATATATTAGGTGCTTCGCACAATGTACATGGAGTTGGATAAGGTGGCGGATATGGTGCCGGTGGATTTGACCGTCAACTCCATATTGGCTTCCACTTGGTACACGGCTAAACACTTTAAGGAAAAGTAAGTATACAACTTATTCGAACTTAAGTTATTTGTAATGTAATATTTATTTATTTACTCTTATTGCATTAACCTTAACAAAGTAAAAGTTCACAAAGGGCGGACTTAATGCCAAAGACATTCTCTACCAGTCAACCCGAGGTGTGGTGAGATATGTGTTTGATAGGTGTAGCAATAAACTAATTAATAAAAGAAGAACAAAACAATACTAAAAATAACTAATACAAGCAAATAATAATACATACAAATATAGACATTAAATACATAATACATGTATAAATACACAATATATATATATATATATATACACAACATACACATATACATATATATATACATACACATATATCTATTTACAAATATATATATACATACACAATAGTATACGATACAATATGGTTGAGATGTTAAAAATATTCTAACATTAATTGGTTCAACTAGGTAAATACCAGCACTAAAACATTTATTTTATTAAAAATATATGTAAATATAATAATTAAATGATGATAGTGTACTACGGGTGCAAACTATGAAAGATACGAGTATGTTATAATATCGTAAACATTTGCACGAACACAAAGGCTCGTCATCACCTTTCTTAGTCTGTCGTAAGTAAGATCGGAAAAAAGTTTAAATTTAGTGACCACTTGACATACAGCAAACCCAGAATCGTGTTAAAAATATATATATAACATAACTATTATCTCCGGGTTGGGCATCGAATTAATCAATCTGAAGTGGGAAAAGAACTAGAAAAATGAGAAGCTAAATACTTTGCATCACCACACGGCCGAGAACTAAATAAATGTTTTACAGATCGCCTATACTGTTCAGCTGACATATAATGGGGGCATGATTGTTGAAGCGTCTGAATGTACTTACTAGATCAGTAAAGATAAAATACATGCTATTACAGGTCGGCTAGATCGGCAACACACTTACCAAAATTTAAGAGATAGTGGCTTAACACTACTGTTTCGTCTGGAAAAGGAAAGAAATCGCAGACCTTATAACTGGTGTCGTGTTTCATTCTATAAATGAAAGGTTACACCGCATCTGTATTACGGTTCCTTATCAAAGAGTTCCTTATCATGAGCCCTAGGAATAACTTACCATCAGTTAATCTGTGTTCACCTTAAAAAGCAATCTAATATGTTATATTTTTATTTATAGCCAGACCTCACACATACCAATCTACAACTACGTTTCGGGTGCGCAAAATCCTGTCACTTGGGGCAATTTCATTGAACTTAACATAAAACACGGCACGGACAAACCAACTATGAAGGCTGTTTGGTAAGTATACAAAGCTAAAAAATAAACTCTCTTTCCTCTTATCTGCTTCTTCCCCTAGTAGAGTATTAGATCATAGACTGCCACACGATTTCAGGGCGGATACTAGCAGTTCAAATATCTTTGAAACACCGTTTTGTATTTCTTAACGGTTTCCTTACGATATACTCTTGAAAACCAGATTGTACTATCATTACGGTATACGGTTGTATGCGATCACTATAGTCATGAACTGGTTTAAGAACAAATAGGTTCGGATACGCTCTTAGTACCAGACTATATGTTATCGATCTTGCAAATAACATAAATAGGAAGAAAACGGCCCTTTTAAATTCAACGTCTAGATCTACTATATTTTGTAAAGTAGTTTTACTATTAATATTTGAAAATGATGAAAAAAAATTCATCGAACGAGCATCGAGCGTGTTCGAATAGGGTTTTTGCACAAAGTCCAAAATATTTCAAACTGGGACAAAGTGGATTTCCTCGATGTAACATGGCTCTAACGCATCTCATAGTTACAAAATCGTGGACAGAGGATAAAGCGGAAACAACGACCAAAGTGCTCGAAGACAAAGGACAGAGACTAATTATTGCTAATGCTTGGATTATGTGTAGACAACTATTGGAGTTTAAAAAAGGCGACGACGAAGAATAGAGACTATGGAGTATTACGAAGAAATGAATTTTGTAAATTTCAAGGAGTGATATGGAAGTATTACTGCTGAATAATTTGGTGTAAGCATCGGTACAAAAAAAAACAACATCGTGCAACGAAAAATATAATTAATTTTATGTTTGCAAAATATTTGTGAAGAGACGTTCCACGAACAAGACGATCCTGATAAAATAATGATTGTTAAGATTTGTTAGCATCAATAAACACAACATTCGTACATCTTGCATAGAAATACAAAAGAAATGGGCGGTTATCCGTCTATTACCATACTACTGCCAGTAGAATGCAATTATACTGATCTGAGCTCAAAATCAAGTTTGTTTTTTACTCGTATTTTTTTTTAATTTAAAGCCTTGATTGAATTATTATTACAAAATGTACTTTTTCTTTCAAGTTATCGTAGCCAGACTATGACACACCACCTTTCACAGCAAATATAACGTAAAATGTTTTAATGTATTACTAAATAATCTGCACGACTATTGCAGCGACCGATTTCATTATGATATATTCATTTATAACAGGTACTACGGATTGAACCCCACAAACAATTACTACTTGTTCTTGTTCTACAACTTTTTCCTGCATTACATCCCGGCATTGCTCGTCGACCTGTACAGCGCTTTGAGGTGTCAGCGGAGGGCGTAAGCATGCGTTTATATTTTTAATTCTGTTTCAACAAATACAACCGTCCATAAAATATTTCGAAAACATGTCAAGTCCGCTAATTCGCAGTGGAGACGCGTGACGGACTATGCTCCAACACCCTTTCTAATGAGAGGGCTTGTGTTACGCAGTGGGATTTATATATATATGGGCTCTTACTTTACAACAAACATCCCGCCGAAAGGACTAACACGTCGTTCTTTAGAAAGAAACTATAGCGTATGACCGCACAGTCAATGGTTTTAATGCGGCAAAGATGAAGAACTTCGATAACACCTTTGGCCGTATCTGTATTATGATCTTAATATTGGTAACGCGGTATTTGATTTCAGATCTGAAGGGTGACAACACAATCTCCATTACATCATTATTTAGGATGAATGTCAGAGTAATGGCCCGCAGGAACCACTTATCTTTGTTGACTTATGCACTCAGTGCTCAACAATATATTAAAGCCAAACAAAATCTTGTGGATTAGCCTGTGCATTATACTATGGTTTCATCGCATGTATATTTCGTGATATTATAGGACGGTTGGCAAGTTTTCGATTCAATATTTTATTTGTGAAGATTTTTCCTTAATTTATATATCCATATATATATCAATATTATATAATTTAAATGCTCATACTAATGAACGTTATTGGTACGAACATTAAAATAATAATACATTTTCACTAAATATCGAGTTAAATAAAATATTGAATTCATAAAAACGTTGTCAATTTGCCTACAACATCCGAAATACTTATACGTACGATGAAACCTTGCAGTCCAAGGTATTGCTTTCGCATTGTACGAATCAGCAAGATTTGACCTTTTGTGTGAATTGAGGCTTCAATATTTTGTTTGTGGCACTGTATTCACATTTATTTATATTATGAGTTTTTAAGTATTATAAAATTTGCAGAGTAAATAAGTTGATGTCGAATTCATTGTTTTTCTCCAGAATGTTAAAACTATACGGCAAAGTGATGAAGATGACGAACATATTATTCTACTTCTCAATGCAAGAATGGCGTTTCACCGACGATAACGTGAGAGAAATGTGGCGCTCATTGTCCGGGGCTGACCGAGCGGTGTTCCCTTTCAACATTGGTGAAATGTCCTGGGATTATATGACTGAGACCTTTTTAATAGGTGGGTAGTGGTATTGAAGGTGCAGAGTATTTTACGTGTTACTTTACTCGTGGGCCCCAGATTAGATTCACAGCCCTGTGCCCAATATTTATATACCACAAATAATCGGTTTTTGGGTGTCGGTGTACATTGGGTGTCCAGTGTCTAAACCTTAATCTAGTTTTATTGCACATTCATTACATTGAATTTAGTAAGGACGAGGAGTTACTGCTTCCGTCTTTGCTCCAAATGCTTTTAAAATGAGAAGATATCGCCAAGGTCCACATCAACTATAGACGGATATTATTACATGCATGAGATGGATTTCACACAATAAATCAGAAGGTCCCATCATTAGTGAGATAAAGGTATATAGATTATAAAGTGATAAAACCAAACTGTGAGTTTCAGCTGCAACCGTAATGAATTTGCTTTATCCGACCACGCCCTAACAGTATACCACCATGAAATAACAGTATAACGCTACTATTGTTTGTTTGGTGAGTCCGAGGATCCTTTCGAGGAGGCTTAGTTAAAGGAAATGTGAGTACTACTAAAACCACAGCTAGCGTTCTTTCAAAAGAAAAAACAACGTGACAGTAGCTTAGCAGGGAATAGCTCATGGTCGGGGCATCTGGCAAAATAACATATGTATATATAAATTATCAAAAACTCTAAAATCTGTATTATTTAACGTGAATTACGTTATAACATCTCCTTATTCGAATAATTTTGTTCTCTATGTATTTATTTTAATTTTATATATCAAATATATGTTATAATTACAGGAATTCGTGTCTACCTGGTGAAAGATGAGGTTACAACTCTACCCGAAGCAAGAAAAAGGTGGAACAGGTAACTCTTAAGTCCACTTTCCCTAACCATACATTTCCCTGTGATAATATAAAAAATATGATATTAAGGGTGACAAATAAGCACATAGTTACCACATGGTAATGATTTTCTATTCTTCACCGATAAGGAATCATGACCAATTTATTTTAGTCAGGAGTCAGGTAAGAATGAATGCCATGTAACCACTTGTAAGGTCATATAAGGACGTACAACCATATTCCTTCTACGGACTAACCGATATATTTCTAGAGCAATAACGTATAAATTTGATACAGGAATAATAAATTCATAAACACATGTGTTTTATTAATTTATAATATATGAACAACTTTCTTCACAAATTATTGAATCACGTACCTATATACGAAACACGGGGAATGATTTTTATCAACGTTGACAATAAAGATTGTATCTCAATAACCGCTAGCAAAAGGAGGCCTAATTCTTAATTTCATAAATCATCATGTAAAAGGCAACAATGTCCTAATATTTCACTCTGGTATTAAGGGAAACCTTATTTCTGGGAAATGGGCATTCCATCTTAGAGCTGACAATGCATTTGTATTATGATTATTTGTCAAAAATAAGGGTGCGTTGTGACGGGCTATTAAAACTCACTCACTATCAGATGAACTGTGTGCTTGTTTGTTATCCGTAATCTCATAAAAAAGGGAGGTTTTAATCACTTTAGGTGCTTGAGTCTGTTTATTGGAGCAGCTTGCATTTACGAAGTTAATATTCTGAGGTTATACAATTTTGAAAATAAACGACTTTTCCTGCTTAATCAACCATATATGTCAATCGATGATTAAGACAAAATGGTTTATTATCTGTAATCTTCGGTTCTTATCTACAAGAGGAGGACACAACGTTATGCTAATATGTTTCGTTGGTTTTTAATGAGAGTTCTTCTCTGCTCGAGCTCGTACAACTGTACTAAATCTTTTTTTAATAACAACGACAATTTTTAATAATCCCAAGTATTAATTATATCTGTCCTTATGGAATATATTACGACACACAAAGTAAGGTTGCCAATAACTTATTACTGAAGCAAAATCAATATAATACTCGTAGTAAAGAATGGCTAAAAATCGTACACGCAGGGGAAAAAATAATCTTTGCTTCTCTTTTGCTCTTTGGATGTCATGTGTAATTATATATTTTTTTTGTACTATGTTTATGTGTAAAATTGGATATATCATGTTCAAGACACGATTATAGTGATTATTTTGTTTCAGGTTATACTACATGCATCAGCTCCTAAAACTTACCACGTTATTTGTGGTTCTCTATTTAGGTTATTTGGTGATATCCTGGCTCTTTCTTGGATGATGTATCGAATAAGTAGTTTAATTTAAGGTTAAGTTAATTAAAATGGTGTATTTTTATCCGTCTAGTTTTACAATAATTTCTTCAAAATCAAAAGAAAGTAAAGTATTAAAACAAAAACGTTTAATTGATTTAAATTGAATCTGATATAAAAATATAACGACCGTAAACATATTTTATCTTATTGTTTTAACATTGCGACCTAAAAGTTTATATATAATTTTTAAAGTAGCGTAGCGGTTATAATCCAAAAAAGGTTAAAATAACGTGTCGTTATAGCTTTATATATATATTTTTTTATATAGATAGCTACTTTTGATATTTTTATCAAATAAATTAAAGAGGAATTGCAAAACAAATTGACATCATGTAGTGAAAGAAAGCAATATTATTTTATTTTCATAAATAAGTTACAAATATAACATTAGTATTTACAGTCCACGAACGTAACTTTATAACTTAACACATTTTTTTAAACTTTGCCACAAGATCATTTTGATCACCTGTTCCTTTTACATGTCATTTTAACATGAGATTCTATTTAAGGAAATTATGAAAAACAGTTTAAATTTGATTATTGATTCCGCAAAATGTTTTACATATTCGAATTTTTTGCTCAAGTTACGTGTAATTTTTGCTTAATACTTTTGATATAGCTGTATATTTACATGTTAAGGTTGTATATAATTATTTTATTAATACTATAAAAATACATAGTATTTTTTAATGAATAAAAGTGAATAGAAACCGTCCCTCTTAACATTACTTATTCAATTATATAACTACCCAATAAACTGTTTAGCGAAAAGCAATTTGTTTTTTTTCAGTTTTTGTAAATAGATATAATTTTTATATTTCTAGGAGTAAGAGTATGAAAATAGGTATTTAGTTCCTTTATTATTTAGGTTTCTTTTTAAATATAAGTAGCTCTGCTTATTTTTTTTTCAATTAGGTAATCTTTTTACATTTGCTAGCTTTTAGGCAATCATGTATTCTATTTTAAATTTACTATTTAAATATAAAAAAAAACATAAAAATATTAAATATGAACTCTGCGATGAGATACTACATCGCCGACATAAATAATAATGAACTTGCCCCATACGGGCAATACCTTTTATACGGGTGTCAATATTCAGCTGGGAAAGTTCGAGGATGTAAATCGTAGAGTACAACCGGAACAAATTTAGAATCCAATCACATAATGGATATGTTAATAAAAACAGAGCCATAAAATCCTAAAAACAGTAAGGCTTTGTACACTAACAAAGAACACAAAGAAAAATCAACTTTAAAATGTACAAAATAATATTTACTTAATAACTTTTTTCTTAGAAAGCTGTATCTAAATGCCAAAGGGAAAAATACACAGAGTGCGATAGAGCCCCGATACAACATGAATATAACGATACGCCATGGAAGATCATGGAAGCATCTTTTAGGAATTGCACACAAAAGTGATCCTATTGTTGCTATTGGCAATATGAAACACAAATGTCAGTGGTGTAATTCACTTAAGCGGAATGATAGAACTAATCTACAGACTGCCTCCATGTCCCTTTATACTTACAGGGGAATCCATAACCATTAGAGAATCCATAGCCTACGTATGACATAAATTAAACAATTTTTTTATCTTCACAGACTCATTGAGTTATCTTCAGGACCTAATAAGACCCCCATTCCACTCAAAAGACAATTTTATTAAACTATTACTATAATGCAGATTACTTGGCTTAGATGTTGTTCCAGTCATACTGGCATTACAGGGATAGGCGGCAAATGCATGTGCTGAACAAAAATTGAATATATTTACTATATGCTTGGATCTTTAAACATCTTCCAAACTTATATTTTTTTAAGTACATTTAATAACTGATTATGATTCCTAATAGTAGTCCTAATATATTTATACTGTGACGTCCTTTGACGTTTTAAGTCTCAACTTAGTGTCTCCATGCATTCTGCTGATTGCTTTTATTGCCGAACAATTTCATATACAACGATAGTTGCCATATATTGAAAAAAAAGGATAAAATTTCTAAGATATGCTATGGACACCTGCAACTTAAGACATATATTTCACCTTAATTCTCTACGCAATCTATAAATAGATTGATATTATAATGATTCTTGATCGTAAGTAATTTGCTAGATAATCTGCAAGTATAACTGCTTCCAAATGACGTCGTTCAGGGGTAAATAAAGGCAGGAGAAGAAACCATGCCGACCTGGAAACGTTGGAAGACCAAAGTAATATAGATAGATATAACCCTAAACAGGTTATCCTAGTCCAGGGTCCTTTTGAGTCGGAAGAAGTTTTTAAAGAGCCACAAAATTAGATAACTAGCACATTGATAATACCATCAGTATATATTATATATAATAATTTTATCATAATTATTTATTGTATTATATATTATAAAGTATATATATTATAATATAATATATATATATATATATATATTTTAAGTATATTTAGTATATTATTAGAAAATATATATTATATTTTGCATAGTAACTGTTATTTTTACCATTTTTATATTATATTTGCACCTACCCTAGGTTCTCAATACCACCTTCAGGTCGACTGGTAGAAAATGCTTTTAGCATTAAGTCCGCCTATGAAATTTACATGAAGTTTAAAATAAATAAATAAATATATGGTATTATTAGATAATCACTTATTATTTAAGTAAAAAATTAAAACAATTAAACATTTACTTACGACACTAACTTGTACTTCAATAACAAACAATTGAGCAAACAAATTCATGGCTTTGCATGGTTATTCACGTTTTTTTTTATAAAATAAATAATATCTGCGTATGGAACTAAAGAACCGCAGCTTCACATCCAAAGAGGCGCATGTGGCTCGCGTGCTGCAGGTTGCCGACCCGTGTCCTAGTCCATTGATATTACTTAAATATGGCATTGAGAGTAATAAACGTGCACACAGTTCACCTGATGATAAGTAATTCTTGCGGCACATGACATCTATATTCATCCTTGTTAATGGAAATTGAATCATAATACAGATGCGTGGTCACCCTTGAGGATTGAGATGGAATGCCTCATCACCAGTAATAAAGGTCTTTGGATCCCTGCACTCACCGGAAGAAACACAGCATCATCATGCTGCTATTTTACGCTAGTATTCTGTGAAGGCGTGGTCCTGCCCCGGTCGAGCTGACCTATTCATTCTGTGGCTAGAAACAAACTGCAGTGTAGCTCTACTAAGTATAATAAATTTGCAACAGTGATCGGGATGCACAATCTAATTTTGTAGTAGTGAGGCTGCTCCACGGCCGGTATATCTCACTTGACTATTAGCAGAACATTAAATCCCATAGTTTGTGATTAGTACTTTTGGTGGCACTATTATTGACCGTTAGAGTGTTAGGAGCACTACTCGTAAGTCCATCTATCTCACCTGCAAAATGAAAAAATGAGAAAATATAGAAATGCCGATGTGCATGTGTGCGCTAATGAAAAAAATATATAATTAACATCTTGGCTTTTTGGTAATTCTTTCTCTTAAACTCCAATACCCGCCAATGGTAGCCAGTTTTTTCTCAGCGCAGAATAAATTTATATATTTGTTAGGTAATCCAAAAGCGACTTACAAAACATTTTAAAACAAACAATAAATAAAGCCTTACATAAAGGATTACACAAATGGTTAGAAACCATTTATGAACATTACACGTATTAAACTAGCAATTTTGGACGTTTCATGTTTACGTGAACGTGTGTGTGTGTGTACGTGTATGAGTGTGTTTGCGTTCGTATGTGTTTATTAGCATGTTGTATAATTCTGTTTGTATATCATTGGTTAATATAGTGCATCTAAGGAATTACGATTTATTATACAATAAATAAATATAAATATATTTCCATTAATAAATTATTACGTCATACGGTGCATTTGAAAATTTATATTTTAGACCGTGTTTAGATGATATATGGAAGATTTCTAAGTTGTAATATTTATTGTATGTGCGAGCGGCGCGGCTGAGTTTGTGTATAATCCGAGTTGTGTGTAATCGTGTGACTAGTCCTGTTGGATGGCACCTGAAACTCTTTTTTGTCATCTACTTCGAATTAATAAAACATGAGCTTATGCCGTAAAGGTATGCATTATATATTAAAAGACCAAGCACTGATCCCTGAGGGACTCCTGAGCAGATAGTTACGTAGGCACTAAGCGCACCACCAATTACTACTGCTTGTCTTCCGTTTGTGGTGTAAGAGCTAAACTATCTATGAAGGTCACCACTTATCCCTAACTCTTATAGGTTCATAAGCAGTATGAAGTGATTAACTTTATCAAATGCTTTTTCAAAGTCAGTGTAGATCACGTCAACCTTCTTGCCTTCGTCCATGCTACGGAAGATGCAGTTAGCAAAAGTTGCTATATCAGTGATAGTTGAACGCTTGGTCATAAAACCAGTTGTTCTTCACTTGAAAATAAATGAACTAACCGAGTGATATAATTTATACGGCCCGATAGTTTTTAATACGGCGCCGTGAACTATTTTTATGAATATGTAAAAATTCATTACAGTATTGTAAGGTTACATTATCCCACAGACATATAAAGGTAAGCAAACCTAACACAAATTCACAGACATATGGAAAGGAGTAATCTAATGTCTTCACTCCTCAAGACTCAAAAAGGAAAGTGCAGTGCGCCTTTCTATGAAAACACCTGAAATTATTTTCCATCGGGCAGTTTTTTGTGCGTTTTATTATTTTTGTATGATCAGTGATATTTTTTGTTAATAGCTAGATATGTTAAAGCTATTACTAATTGACGCGGTAAACTATAAGTTTTCTTTTAATTAACATTATCCAATTGACAAAACTTTATAGGACTAAGCGCCACGAGACATTAATGTTAAAATAAAAATATTTTGTAAAAATCGTTTTGAAGTGGTTTTCATATTAATATTATGGAATTAGTACAAACTAGTTTGGTATGGTTACCCTGTATTTATGCAGCAAACTGCAGGAATGCATAAGTTTTCAGTTATCATACGTGGGAAAGAGGCAAACTCCGAAAAATGAGTTTCATTCGAACCGGTTTTTCCGTTTATGTATGTTATTGCATAAACATGAACATTCCATTTAGCATAAGGTTTGAATTTTCTTTGATGTGATTATAAAGTGCGTCTTTTATTCTATTTCTATGTATTTTTAGCTACATCACTACCCATACCAAATCACTACTTATTATCGTGTCGCGTTGTCAACTGTCAAGTTTCTATCAAAATTGTGTTTCGAGAGCAATAGGTTTTAGAAAAGTTGTTTATAAATTTTCAAACATCATAGTGGGATAAATCATGAATTATAAATTGTATGTAAACTTTTAGAAAATACGTTTCATCCTGAAAATTTTCTGATAGGTTTTGTAATAATTAAAATACGTAATTTAGTTTTGTAAAAATGGATGAAACTGTGGTTTTAATTTTGCTTGTTTTGGTGATGTTGGTTGGTTCCTATGTTGCTGGCAGTATTCCACTTAATGTTAGCATGTCAGAGGTAAGTAAAACGCCAAAAAAAATTACTTCCTTTTGCTCGGTGAACTATAAATTTAAATGTTTTGAATTTGTAAAAAACAGTTAATGCTTGGATGTAACATCTGTTTATATTTGATTAATGTTTATGAAATGTTACAAGTATTATTTTCTTCTTTTGCTGACAGTCACGAGCATTACGTTGTATTTAAAGCTACACAATTTCTCTATTATTTTTATTTGGAAGACATAGATAGTGAACTCCGTTATTTAAATCTAATAGCTAGATAAAAATGCTAACCATATCAGACAGGGTAGACATTGAACAGAGACACAATATTTTTTATTTATTTAATAATCCTGTGAACAAAAACTAGAACTACAAAATATAAGATATATATTTTTAATATGTAAGTTTAATTTCAGAACCTTTGATTAACGTTGCATTAAAATAAGTCTATTTGTGAATTCAAATCAAATCATTTTGGCTCTATTATGTTGTTACATCACTGGAAACTGTTATATATTTAAATTTGGTATTCATAATGATAATCATCTCAGCCCATACTAAGTACTGAACATAGGCTTCCCATACAGAAAGGCATAGAATGATTTAGAGCCACCTGCAACCATAGTTTTTTTTTGTGTATGAGTATTGCTGTTGGTCCAGAGACCTCTACAACTTTATCAAATTAGACTAGCAAGCGGGAGGTCCCCTGAGTAGCAAACCATCAACTTTTCATAGACTTCCCATAGACTTGCATAAGTTGTTGCTCCATCTAATAGTTGGTTATTGTTATTCTTTGTATCTATTTAAAATATAAAAAAACATATTTTGTTCTGAGTTTAAATATAGAAATTCTTAACTTTTATACAAGCCATGCAAAAGAATATGTCTAGCATAAGATTGCCAAAGTCAATTATAAAAATATCATATGTATCAATATTATACTGTGTTTATGACATAAATAATAAAATAACAGTAGTAATAAGCTCACTACTTTATTTTTAATTATTTCATATATATTATATTTTTTATATGTTTATATTTTTACAGTTAATGAAAATTAAAGTATTAAAAAAGTTAACTAAAAGCAAAAGCATTTGTCTAGTTCTTAGTTGATACAAGTTCGTCACCTAACTTTATCTGGTTTATAAAAACTTGATGCCTGGATGAAGAAATAAATTAAACTATAGTTACAAGACATTAAATTTGAACTTATTACAAAAATACAGTCACTATTTTTGTTCCACATGGAATGTGATAAGTCTATAACTGAAAGATCAATTCAAACTATTTGGATATCAAGCATTTCATCATAGTAATTGAGAGTGAAAATGTATCTGCAATAAAATTCCATTTACTTTTGTGCATTTGCTGTTTATTATTGTATTTTCATTTTGTAATAATATTAGACTGTTATTAGGATTTTTTTAAATTAATGCTGCAGATATTACAATTCCAAAAACATTTTAATTACTTTTAAATTAGAAGACCAGCATTTGTTTTAAATAGCGTATTATGACAATCATAAGAAGAGTTATGCTTGTTGAATCTCTTATGCACTAAAATTTGGTAAGTTTGTAAAAATGATATTTTTGCTTCACAGGATAAACTGCAAAAAGTAACAGTTTTTGGTGCAGGCTTACTAGTTGGAACGGCCCTCGCCGTTATCATTCCTGAGGGAGTAAGAGCTCTGTTTTCTGAGAGGGTGGCACTTGTCACTAAAGACTATACGCCTGAACCGGCAGTTCACAATGATTTGCATTCAGTTATTGGGATTTCTTTAGTACTAGGTAAGAATGCCATATGAACCCAAATAAACAACTGCAATTACAATAAAAAAATGCACAACTAAAATTATAAAGAGAATTATTTTATTTTACCCTACAATTCTGTCATTCTTTAAATTTTTTTACCATTATTGGTATTAGGTAGCTTAGGAGCGGTCTAATTTTGGAGAAAGGCCTATATTTATTAAGGATCACAACTGCTACACATCAAAAGCAGATATATGGAACCTGGGACACTTCTATTCATTATGGGTTATCCTCCATTTCTACTGCAGCCCATGCTTAATTCCGTCATCTGTCCCAATAATATTTTTATATATATTTATACATATCACGCACATGGCTATTAGGTTTATTTTTAAATCACTTATCCTTACAGGGTTTGTGTTCATGCTATTGGTAGACCAGTTGTCCTCAAGATACAATGATGCCACCAACCCAACGGAAAAGAACATTACTGCGACTGTTGGCTTGGTAGTCCACGCAGCAGGTAAGGGATTTCAGTGTTAGATATTCTCTTTGCTTGATTACCTTTTTTATCACAAATTCTTTCATAAACATTCTTATGCCACAAAAGTTAATTCATACTTTTTCTGGCTAAACCTCTATGGTGTCACTCTTGACACCCTTAGCCGAGAGTACAGAGAAGTTTTCGACCAATACCGCAGTTCCTTGTTTTTATTGCAAATTTATTTGACAAATATGGGCAATCAATAAAAATATTCATTGGTTTATATAAGAAAATCATGTACCGTAGAGATCAGCTTAGTTCTGTGGAGTGCATATGAAAAAAAAACTTCTTACATCCCGCTTAGTATAAATACCGCGAGACAATTTTAAATCATCACGATCCATCGTATCCATCGTATACGAGGACTATTGAATGACATGTGATATCATTTATAAACTGTAAAAATTTGTGGCCCAATATGTGTCCTTGTGGCACTCCTGATAAGGTTGTGAAAGCATAAGCTCCACTATCATCTCTTGTACTCTTTTTGTTCGTGCATCCAAGTATGATTTACACCAATCAAGAAGAGGACCAGTCATATAAAATGACCCTGGTTTTCTTCGCAAGTGGTCTAGTCAACTATAAGGCAAAGTCTGTGTTATGCCATTCAAAGCCGTTAACGAGTCCTATTAGATTTGTGACATGTTTGGCGTAAGGCGTAAGACTTATGAATTGTAGTTGTGTGTAGTTTTATATTATATATATATATATATATATATATATATATATATATTCTCAGAGCTCCGTAATTGTGGATACGGTTGTTCTCGATAATATTCAAGTCCAGGGTTTCTGGCAACTGGCCACGTCATGTACTGAATCCCAACGGACGACATGTACTCTGACTCAGATTCATGCACTGTGACGTCACGTGCTGTCATTCATAGAACGGAAGTGTACACCAGCAAAACCAGTGTATGGAACGATTTGATCTGCGAGGATATCGTGAATGGTAACGATGAACTGTCGGACCACGTTGATTACTTCCATTGTTAGTAGTGTCGCTGAAGACAATAACACTAATAGATAATAATAGCAATAATTTCACTCAAAGCTTATTTAGGTCTAGAATGCGATTAAGGTGACTTAAATCAAAAGCAAAATTGTAGCGTTTGTAGTGTGTGTGTAGTGTAGTGATTGTAGTACTTAATAATTCCGGGAATTATTTGTACGCTTGTTCACCATATATCCAATGTTTAAAATGTATTCAAATATGTGTAATTTGATAAACAGTTCTTTTAACTATTTCATAATAGTGAAGTTAGACACACATACACCTGGTGTAGGAAATTCTACATCTAGATCACATATAAAGGCGTTTTGTAGAAATATTAGTAGGTCTGCATATACTAACCCCGATCCTTTACACTGATATTACTCCTTACTGTATACTGTGGTATAGTGGAAACCTAACCACGATACGGCATAATATTTTGGGGTAACTTATGCTAAAAAGAAACGGCTCAAAAAATTGCATTAAAGTTAGTAATGGCATGACCTTAACACATCGTTATTTGAAATAAAGCTACGAAATTTTGTTATTCATTGGTGAATTGACATACTTACTTAATTGTTGATTGAAGTAAAAAAAAATGCATGTCCTAGGTAAAACATTGCAGACCTTATTAATCCTTTGACACTTCATCCTACCGATATGTTCAAAATCAAAACATATTCTAATAATTAAACATATCAATCGTAAATCTTATTACCACATTTCATATAATATAGCTTCAGCGTTTTATCACTATGTTGATATACGCAGATATACATATGTGTAATGTCCATTACTGTCATTTGTTGCGCCGATAAAAGAACGCTGATAATACCACGCACGTGATTAAATACTACAATTTCTTTTTCAACTGATTATATCTTGATACAGTTGTACGGTGTTAATGAAATCTGATAATTATCTAAATCAATACGTGCTATACAAAATGTATATATTACGTGCTGGTTAGTTGCTGATAGCGGGACATGCGGGGTATATGAAACCTGATGAAAAGTGATTACTGCAGCACGTGACAGCAAAATTAAGATGAAATGCAGATGGAGCAACTTTAGTTGAGGAAACTATCAAATTTTTAAAGGTTTCCTTTAAAAGTTGTACAGTTGCTACAGTCAAATAGCCCGGTTTACGGTTGCCATAATTTTATGGCAATGTGTCAGCAACTTAGATAGCTGAGTTGCTCAATCTTCGACCTACAACGTACAATGTTTATGCTTTTATACTATTGTTTCGTTATCGAAGAAGCAGCACTTTTTCCCATTTTATTACGTCACCGACGTCGACGGTATCAACAACGATAAATTATTCACAGAAATCGTCGGCAAATTCGACAGTTGCTAGTTGTGGCAATAAGAAACTAACTTAGTCATCGATTGCAGCAACTGAAACCTGTTGTCGATCACCGGAACTCGCAACTCGAGTTGCTACGGTGCGCAGTTAGAATGAGATATATGTAAACAGCTAATTGCCAGTTGCTGCAATAGATGCTCCATATGCAAAGCGCCTAAACCTCTAACATTTTTTTATCTGCTCAGGATAAGCAGGAAATACGATACATTCCTTGTGTTAAAAAAAATTGGCAGAAAATTTAGTCATATGACAACTTGGATATTTATGAAGTATTCAAGATATAAGAATTTTAAATAAAAGCCCCTAAAAGGCCGCTATTTTTAAATTAAGGTGAGAAAAAAATCACATGTTAGGTAAATAAATGGACTCCCAAAAAATGTATGAACCGTACAAATTGCATAATTAACTTCATTTGTTTATTAACTATTCAAAAAGGTAAACAAAACGACCAGGCTGATTTATTATTTAAGTATATCTTGAATACCTCAGAAATAACATAATTTTGTACACTATCATATTACATAATTTGCTTCAAATGTGATCTCATTTAACTCCTTGCCAGGAATGTATTGTGTTTCATGTGTCTGTGTATAAAGTGAATTGAACGTTCGCGCAGACAAATGCACTCACACGCGCAATAAATCGGATCGGAGGAAGTTTCGAAAGAAGTGTCAGCGATCCGGCACACACAACATCATTCGTTACAAATTAAAATATTTAATCGTACGTAAGTAAGCAGAAGTTCTTGCGTACAACTTGAGAGTAAGAATGAAGTTTCCACAGTCTAAACGCCTAGTCAAAAAAACACGAGCAATAAGATCGGAGGAAATTTCAGAAGTATCGTAGACACGCATTATTATTCGTAATATGTTAATATATGATATATAGTATTTAACTCTAAATTATGACTAGTTTCCGCAGTCAAAATGTGCAAATACTTTTGTGGAATAAAAATAAATAAACAACAACCACGGGCTTAAACAGCAATTTGTGTTCGACGATTATTGTTCCTCGGTTGTGAATCGACGCTGCCGTCAATAATATCTCTTATAATTATTGATTTTATGTTAGACGTGCCTATGTGACTATCCACAGCGGACGGCATAGCCCTGGGCGCGGCAGCCACAACATCGCACGCGGATGTCGAGATCATAGTGTTCCTAGCCATCATGTTGCACAAGGCACCAGCAGCCTTCGGACTCGTCACATTCCTCATGCACGCGGGCTTAGAGAGGTAATACATAACAATGTAGTTAATATTACTACAGTACGGCCTAGTCGATTCATAATTTCTGACACGTCCTCATTTAATTTTCATTTCAAATAACTTGAACTTTCACGCCATCTTAAATTAAAGAATAAATAGATTTTCTTCAATTTAGAAAATAGACTGGATGTAAAAGGAAGACAGAGTTGCGGTTAAAAAAAAATTATAAACTTTTTTGTAGCACTATCAAAATATTTAGTGAAGATTAGAGCTTTGAATACCGTAAACGGAGCGGCTGACCTCGTACAGTCAGGACACCAGCTGTCATCAGAGCAGTGCGGGCGCGAATTCAACGAAATATCGTCCTTTGCTGAGGTTAAGTAAAAGATTGCTAGAAGATATGAAGACGCGAGCTTATCGACGAAAAGCTCATTAAGCTGAAGCTAATGAGTGCAAAAACTGAGGTTCTATAGACGGAGATATAAGTTTTGTTAAGGTGGTATGCAGGAATAGTGAACACACACAACAACAATAAAGAAACGAGCGAGCGTACCCAACGTGAGGATCCTTCATCATTTATGGTTTGGCTTGGAGCCTCATACACAGGCCTAAATGAGGTGTTTTGTTGTTAAAAAGGTATGAAAACTAGTCCTTACAAATGTTGTGTAAGATTTTCCTATGACAATGCTCGAAAACCGACAAAACTAAGCGCCTATGTAATTGATTTCATCAGGCGCGATGAATGGAATGCTCCAGTCCAAACTTTAAACCTGTTGGATTATAAAATATGGCAACATTTGATGGGAAAAGCCCGCGCTAAACCTCACCAGAATTTGAAGTCTCTCAAAATATTCGTTATTAAAGCAGTGGCTGATATAGTCATGAAAGTTTCGCGTACTGCGATCGACGACTGGGCTCAGAGTTTTAGGGTCTGTATTCAAAGTTAGAAAGGGCATTTGAATAACTTTAATAAAAAAAATATTTACATTTAACTACCTTATCTATTCATAAATATATTTAACATAAACATCTAAAGTGTTTGTGACTTATGTGTACCCGACTAGGAATATATGTATATGTATAATCATCCCTCACTAGTCTATCTAGATAACATGCCCTCCCACAGATTACCACAAAGGGGGGTTGTTTTTCAGTGCAATAACCAATACTAGGTTACCTTTCTTCTACATTGGTTATCGGTTCTGCGTGGTATATGGCCGGCCCGTTGAGCTTACTGATCATTTACGCTACATCTATACAGCATCCATATTACTCCATATATGTCATAAAAATCTCTGCTCTTCACAGGAACCGGATACGTAAGCATCTGCTCATCTTCTCGTGCGCTGCACCGCTGCTAGCTCTTCTCACATTCTTCGGCATTGGCAATGAGAGTAAACAGACGCTTAGTGATTTCAACGCTACAGGTACGCAGTTAATTATGTCTTATCGATTATCTTTTCAACCATGTGTGTACAGGTTCACTGATGAGTAGGAGACGCAGAAAAATAAAGTTAATAGTTTTTTTAAAGTTAGAAATCTTGGTCTAAAATTTATTTATTTATTTATAAGTAAGTATACAATCTGTCTATCATCTACCGTATCAATTACGTACACTGTTTTATATTATCATAGAAATAGAGTTAACGATGGTGTCAGTCATAGTATAAACTGTGTGATTGACACCGGCGTCTTCCCGCCAACAAACAGTTTCAAAAATAGTGCAGTTAATATGCAAGTGTTGCCAGTTAACATTAGTTCATTGAAAATTACTACGAGACACGTATTTCAAATAACTGACAGTGGAGTGTCTGGTACACATTGCATAAGGAAGGACAAAACCTTTACCATTACACATCTATACAATCTTTGGATGTGGGTAACCCTGCTCGGCGATTAGAATTGTATGCCGCATTATGTTCAACATTCTCTCAAAAATATCTTGTGGATGGATTAAGGTCAAAAACAAACAATTTAAAAAGTTTCCCTCTACATATGTTTCACTTAAATTAAAGACGAACATACCTTCTTAGGGTCTACCCATCAGTCGACCTGCTTATTGGTTTCCTGTGATGTGCACCAGGTAGATTTCTACTTCGGTGCAATCTTTCTGATTGTTACCGGATAGTATTAGTGCTGTAAGGTGTAAATAGCAATTTGTAGTGCAGTTTTAATTCTTGCCGGAGGAAAGACCGGAGGCACTCACGTCATATCCTTTCGCATTCCTCAGCGGGCCTCCCGTTCGCCAGTCTAATTAGATAAAGCTGTAACGGTCTTTGGACCAACAGCAATACTCACATACAAAAAATATGCAATAAGTTTAGGGATTGGTCAAGAGGCGGAGTCAAGAAAACTAACATACAGATTATGATTCTTTATTGTGAATAGATACTTATATCGAGCGGTAATTATTATTCTATTAACTGTGCATTCGTTTATTTTTTTTAAATAATAAGCTTTGATATTCTTAAAATATAAATGATTCAACGATTTATCATGGGGTGTGGTTTAAAAGTAACACATAGATATATTCTTTTTTAATTTCCGATTTGAATTTAATGTTACATACCTGAGGATTTACAATCTACCTACTAATAATCTTCATGCTACTTATGTCTTCGACGTGGATGGATTGGATTGTGGTGATATATCGGTGAACTGTGTATTAATTCATAATTTTAATTTAATAAAAACTTCTCATTAAACCTTAAAGTGTAACACTAATTTCACTTTTATACTTAATAATACTTAAATAAAAAAATCACGTTCCAGGTATAGCGATGTTGTTTTCAGCGGGTACGTTCTTATACGTGGCGACCGTCCACGTTTTGCCTGAACTCACGCAAGCACACTCACACACGCATACACTTCTACCAATGCAAGAGGGCGTTGCCCCCAGAAAAGGCTACGGAGGATTGCAATTATGCGAGGTCCTTATACTTGCCATTGGGGCGATGCTACCGGTTGTACTTACAATGGGACATGAACATTAACGGTTGGTTGTATAAGGTCGAAATTTCATCGCGTAGTATTTTCTTTTGGGAGGTCCATAGGAAAGTCGGCTACGACTATTCTAAAGTCATATATTACATATATGAAATATTACATATATGACGTATATTACTATACAACGATGTTATATCATAGTAACAAGTCAATGAAAGTAGTAACTTTGTTAAAAAAAAATCCGAATATTTTTTGGTACTCATAAGTAAATTCTGCTTTTTGTAGAAAATATTAAATAAGGATCGAGTTAAAAATATTTTTTTAATTTTATTTCTTACAAAAGCAGAAATAGAAAACCCGAAATTGCCATTGGCCGCCACTCTTTCGTTCATTTGTTGCTTTCTATAGATTGCTGTAAATTTTGACGTTAGTTCTTTAAAGTTATTTTAAAACGAAGGGGGCATGGGGTCTTTAATTTTATTTGTACTAAAAATTGGTCTCTTGTGGAATTATATATAAAGCTTCCTAAAAAATGTGTTAATTTTATCCAATTATTGTTTAGTAAATTCAAATGCCCGTAAACCGTTACGGTAAGCAATACAGAACAAAGTCTGTAAGAGATCTCATTGAAAAATCTTAAAAAGTGTGAATAATGATTTAATTTTTTTTTTAATAAATGCAAAAAGTTTTGAGTCATGTGTATAGGACACAATTATTGCAGTATTTTTGAAGACTAAATTCTTACTGTATTCTTATTAAACTAATTGTTTGTAGTAATGTTATACAATAGTATAACATTACTTATTTGTATATGTTGTAACTATTTATGTAAATGCAGAATGTATGTTTTTGTATATATTGAAGTGTTATAACCATAGCAGGAAATATAGATAAAATAAATAAAAAATAATCAGTCGTGGGACGTAGTCTTGTGTACATTTACACATTTTTTTTTAATTCATAAGTAAAACAATTTAATATCATTGCGATATATTAATATAATGGATTAAAAAGAACAACAACATGTTCTTAATAATTGTGTTAATTTAATTATACCAATCTAAGGCGGTCAACGCTATATTCAAAAACGTCGATTATTTTCTTTATTCAATAGACTATTAATAGACTATTTTCCATTCTTAAACAAAATAAATAATATTTTATGTACTTATATTTCCTTTGGCGCATTATTAAAAATAAAGAGTGAATTTGTAAGACAGAATCAAAATCTAGCTGTTGAAGTTCCTCTCCAACGATGATAAAAGCACGAACTTCACGTCGCATCTGAAACTATATACTATTAACTTACATGTTTCTATTATACGCAACACTTGTTTTATTTTTATATAAAACCAATACAAATCATATATCTGGTTAATAGTATACATTAGTGATTGAGGTTATGACTAAGGGTAAAAATTTCAGTTCTTTTATTATTTTATTGTAATGAATTATTTATATGCAAAATAATAAATATTTTTAATCACGCCAAAGAAGTATAACTTCTAACGCACGTACGCACTCGTTTATTATATTATATAAGTAAGTAGTAATAGTAGTTGACATAACGTACAATATACTGTATAAAAAATCAACGCGAGCAGCAACTTTTCCTAATGATGATGATATTAATTTATCCCTAATGGGAAAGGCAAAGGACTTTAGTCCATACAGCCAGGTCTAGTTCGTATGATGGTTGGTCGGAAACTCAACCTTTCCTAAGTTCTAGGTAAGTTCTTCAATTTTATGTTTTTTTTTAAATGAAGGAAATACTATAGATACTAAAACTAAAGTCGGCAGCATGCACACTAACGCTGCCTAGGGTCGGAGTTGTTGAACTCTATTTGCAATATAATCATTCCTTTCTACCCGCTCCAAAAAATATGTATCCTAAAATTTGTAGAGCTACGCGGAAATTATTTAAAAGTAAAATACATTTTTAAACGTATTGTTTTAATAGGTATCAAATGGTCGATAATCTAATTTCAAACATTTTTGGGGGGATTTCTATCTTAAACAAAATTTTTATTTGTACGAATTTATATTCAATTTATTAAAAATTGTTTATTATTTTTTCGCAAAAATTTAGACAAGTGAACGCGGCGATTCAACGCAACTCATTGACTGAGCAGTGTGTATTTTTGCCCTTGTGAGTGAGCACGAGTGAGAGAGATTAAAGAGAGTGAGAGTGTGAAGAGACATCATGTGGGTCTCCTATTATATTTTTTATCTTCAATTAGTAGCTTACATTTTACAGCTTTGTTGAATTCGATTTTACACAATGCGTAAGAAACTCCGTTAAGACAAAAGAGGGAGTATGTCCTACGACCTAACCGTTTTAATCGTTTTCCTATCTATAGTATTTCACTAAAATTTAAGAGAGATTTTTTGTCTATGGTATCATCTCTTCTTTTAGGGATTTTCTAAATCACATTGAATTTCATTAGTTTTGAGAATTACTGCATCGCATTGAACGTCTAAGAATATGTTTATTTTACCATACGTTATATATGTTTTATTCTAGAGAATAGTATTTTACAATTGCTCAGATATACACCACTATTGTGTAATTACCACAGAAAAAAAAAGTAATCTGCTTCTAAACATATCTATGGAAAGAAAAAAAAAATTGATGTCGAAAAATTATGGCACAAAAGTTATTAACAATAGTGTATCGCAATAATAGGACAAGACGCCTAAAACTTTTTCCGTTCATAAACCGCTGGGCAGAGCTGATGATCCCTCAAACGCACACTGTCCTCGCTACCGTCTTTCGCTTCGCCCGCCGCCCTTACCCGCTATCATTAATAAACGGTACATAGTAATTTTATCTGTGTAGTATAATTTACCATAATTTACCCATAATTTGTTTATAAAGTTACCAAAGATTTTTAAATAACCAATACTCTGAAGCTACATAAACCTTTTTTTTACGGTAATTAAATAATAGTGGTGTACGTAAGCTTTGTTTAAAATATATTATAAGAATTTTTAAATTATCAATACAAATGTTTACAATATATAATAAGAGAAGTTTAAAAACCATTGGGTCGCTGAAAAATTTTGGGTTTATTGTGTAATATATAAATTGATATGATATGAAACAATATATGAACAAATTTTATATCGTGCTAACTTGTTAACTTCACCGCTCAGCGTAAAATAAGAAACTTGGCGTAAGCGACTTAGACGTGCGCTTGTGAATAAAATTTAAAATTTAATGTCATTCAAAAGCGAGTATGTATTTTAATGTTTTTTTTTATAACATAAGTTGTAATCAGTTACTCGGCTGACATGTGGTAAAGTGATGCCGCTTCTATAAACTACCTGCAGTACAAATAGGTTCGTTCATCCAAGAAGGTAATAGTAGCTTAGCGTTATTGTATACAGAAGCCGGTGACGTCTTACTCCTGATGACGTAGCATTTCATCTAAGTGACAGCGCATTATGATTCCTTATTGAGAATTATTATGTAATTTTCTCTAGAATTCTCCTGACATGAGGCCTGTGTGCTCGACCGGCAGCCCTTAATAACATAAAAAAAAACAATTTGTTCCCCATTACTCAGTTTCGTTACAACAAAACTTTAAAAGACTTTATTGTTCTGCCTTATTTTACGCCAATTTTGATATGGTATAGTAAAATCAAATATGAGCAATATGTACCTCACAATCGGATCTCTTTGATAATGCAATCGTAATAACTACTAGTTGAATTCCTAATTAAAATAGTACCTACATAAATATATAATATATTTATATATTCTATTTATATATTTATTTATATATTATAGATATATTCCTGTAACGTCGCCAACACTAGTATTTGTA
The DNA here is from genome assembly GCA_029286865.1 of Teinopalpus imperialis. Lineage (NCBI taxonomy): Eukaryota > Metazoa > Arthropoda > Insecta > Lepidoptera > Papilionidae > Teinopalpus > Teinopalpus imperialis. Next base: position 7,055,331 of record JAGSMU010000004.1, read on the forward strand.
ATTCATATAAATTGAACTATAGGTGGTTATTGGTCGAAAATTGTTCAGCATTTATAAATAAACTTAATAATGAATAGTATTGAATCTTATCTATATATAATGCAAATGGAAATTCTTCAAGTTATTTCTCTGGTGAATTTTGATATATTCTTTTGTAATGTAGTATATATGTAGCTTATGGGTATTTTGTTTTAGTCTCGTTTTGTTCGTATTGTCTGTAATTTTAAACGAGTGTACGGGGACGTCTCCAGTATTGATTAATTTCGTTGGATGTAAACGTATTTAGTGAGAAGTTATTATATCTATATAATGGGAACTTAATTGCATAGAGTGAATTTAATCTCAAAGATAGTTAAATCTCATAACATTTTTTAATTACCTTGTTGTAATTCCGAAGTCAATATAAATTTCGTAATAAGGTTATTTGATGATAATTTATTCTAAAGTCAGTAATGTAAACAACTTATAATTTTTTTGTTAAAAAATCCACATGCCATTTAATTATATATACAGTGGGGTTAATATAATGAAATACATTCAAGGTATTATGATATAATGTTAATCTGAGATTTTTGATTATTTATTTTTATTTTTAATACAATAATAATAATAATAATAAATAAAGATATGGTTACTAAGTATATAGGTACCATATACTTAGTAACCATATCTTTAGAGTATTACAAGTGATTCGCAATTTTCATAATAAAAATTCTGAATTATCTTCATGGTATCGCGACCTTTGTTCTTTACCATAGCAGATCGTTGAAAATTATGATAAAAATGAAGGAATATTGAGATAACAATAAACTAGTTTTTGGTTTAGGTGCGTTTCTTAAAAATGCCCGGGAAAATGGAAAAAATATGAAGGCTGTATTTTTTAAATTTTAAATTAAAAAAATGAAATATTAAACCGTATCCAGCAGCAAGTATAATAAAATGTTTGTGATTTATTTAAAAAACAAAAAGTAGTCTCAACTATTGTTAAATATAAGTGTTTATTGTCTTCATTTTAACAATATGGTGTTAGTGTAATGATTAATAGTAATTAAAGCATAATTAATACTTATCTTCACTATTGATAATGCTGCCAATAAACATGTATGTGGCTAAATAGGCGTCTTTAGTTATGAGACTGCCACTGTATATATTTTTTCAGGTCCTTGTATTTTTTTTCTAATTACTTTTAGGATGTTGGATGCTGAACAATATATTGTAAATGTGATGTAAATCTGAAAACATAGTGATATTGTAAAATATATCTTGTACTTATATATAATTTTTTACTTTGCAGTAAATATTTTAATTGTATTTCATGCCTGCGCCAACATATTGTTAGTGTATCATAAAATTTCTATTCGTTAAACAAGCCACACATTAATATGGATGTAAATTATATATTATCCACACACGATTCTCGCGTCTGATATGGAAATCCTATGAAAAGTAAGAATAAAGTTTAAATCGTCAATAAAACACTGGTTTAGTGTACGGTTTGCCAAATCTATTCCGCCATTCGAGTATCGTCATGAACCATCTCCTTAGTTTAGTAAGAGTGGTATCTATAGCACAGCATTCCTTTAAAAAAAATTAGACTGATTGTCTTAGTCTTTTTATAATATCCATATATATCTATATAGATATCCTAATATGAGTTCAGAATTAAAAACTTAACCATTTGTTTAATTTAAATAAATTGCAATATTTCTAAATTAATGTAAAAAAAATTACGAATAAGACAACGTTAACACTTGAGGTACATGTTGCTAGTTCCTAATCTAAATATATAATTTTATTGTAATTGATTTTTAATACACATTTTTCATGACAATATAATGACATTATGTCATGAAAAAGTTATTAATTCATATAATCGATATGTTAGTGGTTTTGTATAAAATAGTTTATGCATCAATATACGGTGGGCATAGCATATGAATATAGTATATATATGCTGGAGACTAACCTCAAGATATATCAAATAGAATGATTGTATGATCATAAATATTTTGTTGTATTTTTGGCGTGTAAAGTGAGTGGTAAAATAAAAGGTGTATTGTTGTTGTCATGTTATTTTCATTATATTAAATAAACAGCTTTTTGACATCATTTTGTATTATTTATATTACCTAAAACATTTTATAAGAGTGAAGAAGAGTAGTATTGTATGCTTTCATATTAAAAATTAAAGTTACAATTCTAGTTTTAGAATATATATATATATATATATGTATATATATATATATCTATATATATATATATATATCTATATATATATCTATATATATATATATAATCAATATCTATATATTTTAATATTTGCTTAAAAAGTGAGAAATCATTAAGGTTACGCAATGCAATCAAATGCGTGTTATTTGGAGTAATTGTTCTGCATTTTAACGCTAGATGGTGTTATATAATGAAATGTCTGACAATTATATAAGACGTACATTTCCTACGATATCATTAAATTTAAAAGCAATACTTAGTATTCAATTAAAAATATGATAAATCAATCAAACTGAACTTCAGACTATCGGTTTTCCATTCCGCTAAGCTTCAATATTTGACCTCATGGATACATATTACACAACAGCTAGATAAAAGTTACTTGCACTTGGTTTAAATGTAAATTATTAAGTTGGTAGTGTGACCTTTTATCATTTTCAAACTGACAGATAGAAGAAGTTTTACCTACAAATACTATGAAAGACATTCGTTTAGTTATGGGCTATGTACATATCCCTACGTGTATGATGCTACTCCCTATATATTAATGGTCTCAACTACAACCCATGATGGACCGAAATAACCATTTCCTTATTTTGTAGTTGTTAAGCTAGTGGCTGTAGTTTTAATTAATAGTTTAGTCTCACATCTACAGTGGAAAATGTCGATAATGTCATTAACGACAATTTTGCAGACGTAGGAAAATGTCAGATTTTTCAGACATATGTATGGACGATATGATATATACTTACGGTGAAGATTAAATTGCAAGATCTAATACATTCATACATATGCATGTACAAACATACAGCACGTGTATGTGTTAAAATAAGTTAATGTAGGTTTTTTGAATGTTCTTCATGTCAATATCTTTCAATCCATCCCCTAGGATGTTAAGGTTTCATGTAATGTTAAGTCATAATAATCTATATTGCCATCAAATCTGTAGGAATGAATCCAGTCAAAATGTGTTTTGATTAGACAAACGTCTTTATGATATTATTTTACGTATTATTTTGTTTCTACTAAATAATAGATTATCTAAGGTGGGTTTATTTTTGTTATGGAACTACCATAATCTATTTGTGTTTAACGAAATACAATTTAAAAAGTTTAGTAAATGACTAACTTCCGAATTGCAAAAGCTTGGGTTTGATGTTTTTATTCTACGTAAAAGCTTTGTATGCACATAATGCGTGCCTAAGAGCAATACATATTTATTTCTTCGGAAACATTTACAGATGACTAACTTATATAAGAGACTATCACTTCTTTTTTGTGGTACTGACGGTGATATATGAGCTCACAGCTCGCATGATGGTAAGTGACGACTGCAGCCCTTATACATCCATCCCCGACAAAAATCCAGCGTTGTTAACATCCTTTAAGATTGTGAAGTTTCGTTATCAGTTATTAGATCTACGGTGCCTTACAACCACTATATAAAACACAGCAATGTTATGCTGCTTTTTTACGTTGGTGTTTTGTGATACAGCTAAAAATTGCAACTGCACCCTGTATATAATAATATTTAATACGAAAAAATATATTCAAACGAATATAGTAGTATCTAGTATATTTTTTTTAAATTACATTGAGAGTAACAAACGAGCACACAGTTCACCTGATGTTAAGTGATTCCTGCGGCACATGACCCTTGACAAGGAATCATAATGAAGATGGGTTGTCACCCTTGAGCACTGAGATGCCTCGTCACCAGTAATAAAGGTCTCTGGATCCCTACACTCACCAATCTAAATACAGCAGCATTGTGATGCTATTTTGCGCTGATATTCTGTGAGGGCATGGTCCTACCCCGGTCGAGCTGACCCATTCATTTTGCAGCTAGAAACAAACTGCAGTGTAGCTCTACCGCTGTCAAATAAAATAGTAAAATAACAGTACATTTACGGACATAGGCGGAATTTAAATTTTGCTCTACATTTTACATTTACAGGTAAAGGAGTGTACTCGTAATATTGACCTGTTATTTTTTGCCACATTCACAAAAAACGACAATTAATATTTCCTATGCGAGTTTCGCCTTTGGTCTGCTGATGTGAGCATAAACTTGTTTTTCTGAAATCCTGCAGAATTTGCAATAAACTCTAGCGAGTCACGATTTTATATTACATTTAAATAAAATGTAGGGTTTTTATTATGCTATATTTTATGGTAGCATTAAATTTAAAAGTAATTTTCAGTGTACAATTTATGAGGAAATCGATTTGTATTATACTATAATGCTGCAATAAATGGCGGCGTGGTAAAACGTTTACGTACGAACTTATGGATACAGGAATAGTGAACAGTGTGCTCTTTTCTAACAATTATTTCTATAAAAGATACTTCCTTGCTTGGATGTTCATTAGCTCATACGGTTAGATCAATTTAACGTTGTAATGCAAAAAATGGATTTCGTGTTGTGATAATTTTATAGAAATAAATTTATAGGAATAATATACACATATTACACGCTGCAGTAATCACTAACAACAACACGAATTGGTCAGTTCAACCAAGAACACTCAGAGAAACTAATAGGTCTTTTGTTTATCATGAGCACGAGTGAGTGAAATAATTCAGAGACCATGTTATTATGACCTTATCTTATTCGAAGCTTTATCTTATGCTAAGGTATTTCTAATTAATCTTATGAATCGTATGAAGTAAAGTATTATTAAAGGTAATAAAAAAAAGGAAGGACGGACTTCCCATATCTTCGAAATATATTTTTAATCAATACATAAATTAGAAAATACAATCAAGAAATCGATCATACTTCAAATAACTTTGATCAATCAGTCAGTTCATCTCTTCCTAAAGGCATTCTCTTTTTAAAGGCAACTCACCACAATATTAAGATTTTGTACGACTCGTGATAATTGACTACATAATTACAGCATCACTAGATCAGGTGATTGCATACGGTCAGCTTTTGGCTCCAATTTTTTTTGACATGATCTCATCATGATATCATAAATAAACGGTTTATCTTATAAACTTAAACCTCCTAAAAATAATTCCACTATTCTGCACTTACGCAATTTTTCTATGATAACCATTGATAAGATTAGAAATGACGCAAATCTTATTAAACTTGACCCTTTATTGGCATCTACAATGTATGAAGTCTCCATTTTAAATAATATTATTCTCAATCTCTATAACGTTCATTCGCCTATACATCAGGTAAGAGTAAAGCGTCCCATTGCCTCTTGGATGACAAAGACAGTACGGGTGGCAATGGCATGACATGAAACTGTAAAAAACTGGAGTCTGTTGAAATTGCTACGAAATCGATGCAATCAGATGGTACGAAATGCTAAACGCCGATATATTCACGAAGAAATACTTAAATCATTGACCGCTGATGTGTGGAAATTTCTCAAAACCCTAGGTATCAATATTCCGTTGTCATCCGACAATGGCTCATCACCCACGTTATATGACTTAAATAGTCACTTTACACCTACATTAGATCCTATTGTCCGATCTGAAAAAATAACATTTTCTGCTTTAATGCAACCACTTTCAATTCCTTATTTTCAATTAGCATCAGTCACACAATGAAATAAAAAAGGCTGTTTTAGCTATTAAATCCTGTGATGTGGGATGAGGTTAACAAGCTCATGATTGCCTTAATACTTTTGGTCCCCCTAGCCAACTGTCACTTATATATATTATTAAAGGCGTATGCGCAACCTCTTCCCAAAAACTCCTAATCCTAATTAGGAATTCATTACCCAATGAACTTCCTCTCTCTCAATCTCCAATTTCCCGTTTAATGGAGGCATGTTAGCAAAATAAGCAAATTTACATAACAGACACAGTACCACCACTGCACTAATTAGAGTCACTGAAGACATAAGGAAAGGGATGGATGAACAAAAGATGGTGCTTGAGGACTTTTCTAACGCTTTTAACACTGTCCTTGTGTCCTGTTATGTCCTCAAATATCTCAAATTCTCAGACCCAGCTACGGATTGATTAACATCTTATTTTTGCGGCCGCCAGCAGTCAGTACGTGTGGGACGGAAGTGTGGACGTCTGAATGGGCTGACATTGTTACTGTGTGCTGCAAAGCGGTTTACTTCCTTCTATTATGTTTTCTATGTTTATAATCTCCATTACCCCTGTTATTGATTGATCGCACCATATGTATGCTGACGATTTTCAGCTTTATGCCCAATCCGACATCTATGTCAATAACATAGATGTTGGATTTTTTATTTATTATATTAATATTATTATTATTCATATTAATCTTGAAGCTATTAGAATTTAATCTGACAAATATGGTGTGTCGGTAATCGCTCAAGGATGCTGGCTAAGGTAGATTTTGGTAACCTCTCTCCTTTTTTTTACAATTATATTTTAATCCCCTTTAGCAAATCCATGAAAAATCGGGGCTTGCAATTGGAGAGTTCCATGTCATGGGAAATTCATGTTGAAACCAGCCGAAAGTTAATGCCACCCTAAGTACCCTTTACCGTCTTTAAAACTCTTTACCCTACAAAACTAAGCTTATGCTCGTCCATTCTACCTAATTCTACCCATCATCAATTATGCTGATGTGTGTTACCCAGATCTGTCTGAAAACCTTTTTAATAAATTGGAGCGCCTTCTCAATAACTGTATTAGATTTATCATCGGCTTACGTAAGTATGATCATATCTCCTTTTATCGCTCTAAGCTTATATGGCTTCCTCCAGATGGTTCCATGCTGCTCCAGAATTCTACAAGTTCTATACTCAATTTTGAACAATTCTAATTCTTATCTTTAGAATTCTTTTTATTTTTATACTACTCATATCAGAGTACCACATCCTTTAAATCGTCTCAAGATTCGTATACACAGTACAACACTGGTTTCTTTAACTCTTCTTTTACAGTAATACATATGGCTATAAAGCTCTGTAACGCCCTGTCCGATGACACTAAGCGGGCTCCTAATGAAAATAATTAAAAAACTGATTCATGACACAACGGAAATCATCTAAATAAAAAATTTGTTATTTAAATATTTATATCCATTTAAATATTTATATTATCTATTCTTATTATATATTTAAGATCTATATGATATTTATTTATGTTTTTATTATTTAATTTATGATATTTAATGTTTAATGTATTTTTTTTATTATTATGTATATTAAGTGTGTTATATATAATTTGCTAATTTTTAGATTTATTTTGTTACCACCTGTACACCTACAGTCAATGTTTCTCCATCTTAAGGGTTGACTGGTAGAGAATGCCAAATGGCATTAAGTCCGCCCGTTGTACCCTTTTAATTATAAAAATAAGGTGTTTACAATAGAAGATTAAATAAATAAATAAATAAAAATAAGTATGCAGGTTACCAAGAAGTTTTCCATCATTTCAAAACAAGTCAATCGTTAATTGAAGACGAATAAAAGATGTCGAGAAGTCTAATAAATATGCCAATAAAATTCATTCTGACGGGATTGAATTCAGACAGTTAAAGTACTATACAATGTAAGGCAACCGTCTCTACATTGACTAAACATACGTTCGGTATCGCAGCTAAATAATCTTACCTAATTATATTTTTCATATCAATATGAGAAAATTTTATTATATTTAAAATTAACGTCATTGGCTTCTACAAGGCAATAAAAATATTTAATTTCCAAGTAGTTTGTATTAAACTACTTGAAAATAAATTTAACGGGCAAAATTCTTACGCTAAAAGGCTGGAATTGCCTATAAATTAGATACTATAATAGGGCGAACGCGGAAGTAGGCTCAACTGACAAATGTCTTTGCTTGTGCCGCCGTTTTTAGAGAAAGAAAATGCTACAAGATGGCGCCGGTCTGTCTGGCGCCAAAACATTCTTCGTCTTCGAAATGGTAACGATGTAAGCAACTCTGTTATATTACCAGAAAACACGTTTTATGTTAACAGAATAAAATTTAAATTTCCGTAAATTGTTTCTGAAAGTCTAGTATTGACTTTTCCACGTAATAGTCATGCGTTTTGGGCTACTGTTTTTCCTAGCGGCACTCGATCTTTGACTGTAAGTGGTGGAACTTAAAGCTTATTCCTGAATGCTTTTAAATAAATATATAATATTTCATCCGTAAATCGTTGTCTGGGTGGCGCCAAGGAACTCTCAAATGTATTTGTTGCATTATGTACCTTAATTCTGAAAAATAAAGTACTTTATCTGTCCATTTTCAAGGAAAACACTTAACGGAAATGGTAGGGATTGAAAGTTACGTGATTTTTATATAAACTAAATACATAAGTAATATATTTTTCGCAAGTACGGTCCTTTAGAGGGAACAGTGGATTTATTTCATTATAAGACGTCTGATATCTATTTAAACTCTTACCGAATTTGAGGAGAACTCTTATATTATTAATGTATACATTAATCTTAAATAAAAGACGTGCGAACGTCTTAAACGACGAACATCGGAAATTCTCGTACCTTTTTTAGTATATAATTTAAAAGGTGGGGAATGAAACATATAATTTTAAAGATTATGTGCTATAGACCGACATGAAATAAAAATCATGTGTATATTGTCCTTAAGGTAAAAAGTAAAATAAAAAGCCCATACTCCAATAAATCCACATACAACTATTATGATTACCTTCATGGCTGTATGAGCTTCGGTCCCTTTACCTTCCCTGCATGGGAGAATATTACAAAAGACAAATAAAATACTACGAAAAACAAATACATAGTTTTGTTTCCGTTTCTTTTAAATGAAAATATTATTTGCCATTATTTATTTGTTATATAACTCTACCTTTTAATAGTGCAATGATTTACTTGTAAGCCTCAGGCTGTACCTACCCTTTCTCACTCTTTTCTCCTGTATGTATACAGTTCCCTTGTTAGTAAAACTTGTCACTTTGTAGCACTATCATAGACATTATCGTAATGATTTTTTTTTATTATTTATAATATTAAACACAGCACCGGTAAGTATTTAACCAGTAAGGCGGAGCTAAAACGAGGATAACATTTTATCAGTATCTTCTACATATGTGTGCATTATATAAGTTAAACTATTTCAACATATAAGGATCATTATTTTCGTCTAGATTTTCCGAATTTCTCTGGGTTATGCGAAATTCAATATGACGTCAAAACACACACGTAATATTGGAATGGATTGGATAATCATTTTCGATAAGCGGTAAATATATTAACTACCCTAGTAGGATACTGGACGCACGTCAACATCACAACTATGCCCAGGTAAATAAATTAAAGAACAATAATGATTTTATTCAAGTATTCATCAATATTTAATCTGATTATCAAGATAGATTTGTAAGTATAATTAATAAAACGAAATAATTACAAAAACTAATTATAGAAACCAGAAATAGTGTAAAGTTTTAGGGTATGGTCTGCAAAACTAAACATCGCAGGTTCGAATTCGTGAGTCGACTTTTATCGTGAACAGTTTCCTAGTACAACCATTTTAAGCCTTGTTAGAGTGCCTAACGGAAACCTTAATATAGATATCAGAATTATTATAATATGCTTTAAGGTAGTCTAACAAATGGAAAAGTTCAATATAGAGATTTATATGAGATAGTAATTATGTAAATTCAATACTAACGGTATAAAGCTGCAATATATAAGAGATTCGGAACACTAGAAAGATATAAAACCTTCGTATCGTCTTTATATCTAAATTGAGAACTCAAGCAATACTGCAAAATCAGTTAGTTAGACGTCTGTCATGAAATATTTTTTAAATTAAATTATAAGTACTTTCCGGACTATATATCAAAACTTAATTTAATTTAATTACTAGATACCATTGGGTTTTTCCCCTATTCGGCTCTAAATTTATCGTTATTTAAATGTTTCTCTTAAAAATTTTATGTGTATTAATGTTTAGTTACGATATCTCCCGTAATGATTTAAAACAGAATCAAGTGAACGCCCGAATATATAATGGAGGGTACGATGATTGTGCCCGATTTGCTGAAGAGCATCTTAATAACAATTATCTGGGAAAGGGTAAGAAATAACAGTTTGTAGCAACTTAGACATGATATTACGTTTGGTGAGTGAAGTGTTCGTTATACGTGGTAGATTCATTGGGTAAATATAAACTATTTGTAGTACGAATAGGTCGTCACGACCTCGCGGTTCCATATTTATTACTGAATAATAGCGTAAATTATGAGCTTATCGAAGCTGTGTGTCAACTACTGAATGGATAAAAACCGGAGACTTTGGTACTAGTGTCGAGGTATATCATCTTTATCCTCGCAGTTAATCTGATAACACCAATATTCTGTAGAAGATAATTATTGATATAGTATCCTGTCGGGGCAAACAAACATTCCAAGGGACGTTCCTTGGAATGTTTGTATCTAATGCGCCTTCTGCTATGTTTTTGGCCTACGGTACGACTGCACTGCATTGTCTTAAGACACAAAGAAAACAGCAAACACACAAACGGCAGCGATATGCTGCAAACTCACCCATTCAGTAAAAGGAGAATACCTCTAATCTGTATGATCGTGGTCTTTTATCGGTCAAGCAACAGCTAGTTCATAGCTTCAGCATAGCGCTACCCAGTTATATATCGTTTTCTGGTGATAGTAACAGAGTGGCATTGTTTACAGTGGGTGGCAGAGTTTCATCTTTTTAATCAAATATAACACGAATGTTAATACACTTTTCTTTACATGCCGTTCACAATATACTTAGCATCGGAATGATGTTAACGCTTCCCATCAGTTTTTCGATCGAGTTAGACTTAATGATAGTGGTACAGCAAAGATGCAGGTAGTTTCTGGCTGCAATATAAATGGTCAATCTCAACCGGGGAAGGACCATACTCTCACAGTATACCGGCTTGAAATAACTGTATAACGCGGTGTGTTTCGTGTCGAGGACCCAGTTTCAGGTAACGAAGTATCAACGCAAGTGTATCTTTAATCTTTGTAAATATAAGGGATACAGGTTCCGCAGCCATCACTTACTGTCAGATGAGCTGTGTGTTTGTTTGTCCTCCTAATATTATAAAAAATGATGATGTCACTTATTTGATAATTATAGCAAATGGCTCGGTCGACTGCCCGGAACTATTAGGTCACATAGGCCTAAAAGTTCCAGTAGCCGCATTTCGTAAACCCGCCACGCTATACGTACTACCGTCAAAGACAAATTACAGGCAAAACTCCTTTATTATAAGAGCAAACAGATGTTTTAATGCAGTAGCCAAGAAACACGATGTTCACTTGTTCAACACCGTCAGCAATTTCATTAACGAATTTCTTAGCGATATATTTTTTAACAATGATTGGAGTGTATGTTTACTTTTTATTTAATTTTAATTCTCTCTGTTCGTTTTTCTTATGTCTTTGTGTAACTATAAAATGGCCTATTTGTGGAAACTTTCAATTGGCCTTCTGTGTTTAAGCTCTTTTACTCTTAACTGTTATGTACTAGTCGTAAGTTTCCCTAAAAGTGTATAATAAAATATATATTTGTGGCAAAATCTGACTTCTGCCTGGAACCTGGCTCGATTGCTAGAATAGAATAATATCTGTGCGATCCAATTTGACGGTGTTGGAGTATAAGTGTGTTATTTGTATTTCCCTTATCCCTGATTCTACATTCGGACCTTTCGCCAATTATATAAGAGAAGGGATCAACGGGTGAGTATCTCTATATTTGCGGAAATACTTTCCGCGTTGTCACATGTCCTGAATAGTATTATAGACTACTGAATATTTTTATATACGTAGTACTCTAGTTATTTAGAAAATACCCTAATTCTTGTCAAATAGAATAATTATGTCAATCTTTCCTCAACAAAACATTACATACAAGTTTTGATCCTTTGATCCAGAACATTAACTAATTATGATTTACACCCACAGTTCATATATGACTTTAATAAGGTAGAGGTTTAAGGTGTAAGGTTATATAAATTTATGTGACATTATTAAAGTACCAAATGTTAGAAAAAGAAAATTCGTTAGTTTTTGAAACAAAAGAGAAAAAAATGTGTTTCGTTTAATGAAGTAGTGACATGTACTAAATATATAGTATTAATAGGACAACTTTGTACCAACCTGTTTTATGTAACAACTGAATATTTTTTAGATAATAATCAATACGAAACAGACGACATAAAAAGTGTTAAAAGATATGAAAATCTTCAATCCGATCTTCAAAATTTAAATTCAGGGCAGTGGAGACTGTTAGAAGGTGAACAATATTAAATCACATATGATATTAATATTTATTTTAAATAACAAAAAACCTCAAATAATCGTCTTGTCCCCAGTAGCAATAATGAAATCTGGTTTTACTTCTTTTAAAAACTTTATAGTCCTAGGAGACTACGGTCCCATCATCTCGGCCACAAATAGCATTCTTAGAGACATATCTGCGGCAATGGTATTGGCTGCTTTATCCAGCCAAGTCCTGATAGAGTACCCTACACCCGAGATGTAAAGCAGTCAATATGTGTCCACGAATGGCGCGTCTCATATAAGGACTTTGCCTCTCTACTGTCCCTACTCGAGTACCATCGAGTCTCCCGCAATCGTCCCTAAAAATTATATTATACTTTAATGCGTCATCATCTAAACCTTCAATTAACCAGCTATACTATACTACAGAGAAGTACTCGAACGATCTTAAGCCATCTTCATCGGTCCATCAAGTGGGAATGCCGTGCTGTGTTTACCAGTACGGGATCGCCTCGTATAAAAATATTTTAACTTGAACACTTTTGCCCATATACAACAGTGAAAACCAATAAAATCAGGTAATTAGGTGGCTGACAAGATCTTTACCGGATGCTGTCTATAATGACATTATTCTTGTATATTTCGTCTCAGGATCGCAAGTCTATTACAATAGAATAAATTGTGAAAAACTTAAAGCATTGTTTTAAAGGCCTTAATGTCCTGTGATTATGGCGCGGGGCTGACACGATGCATCCAAATCTTTCTATGACCTTACCACACCGACCTTATATTGGGCAGTCAATGATACGGAATGATATATTCCTAGTATCTATATTTAACCAGTTAAGATACTTTCTTAGTATTTCCTATAGTTGACTTTTCAATTATTCCATATAAGGTTTGTATGATTAGATTGGATAGATCTTTTAACTTTGGACCATGCAATATTATAAATTATTTGACGTACCAAATACTTGATTGGTACTGCAGTTTCACTCTCATATTTTGATCGAATTATCATACGAATTTTGATCTATACAGGATAAACTATAGCCACCTTCATCCTCGGGTTGTTTTAAGTTTATAATTATCTACTATAATTAGGACATTCGTTTCAGATGCACTTCAAAGCTATGTAGTGGGTAGTTCTTCTGACAATCGACTTGACGAATTATTACCTATAGTCTTGCCAACCAGCGGAGATAGCTCTAATATGAAATATCAAAGAAAACTGTTCAAAGAGAAACGTTCTACGCCGTGGTTAACCGATAATACGATTGACGGAAATGCAAACACGATTAATGAAAATAATATTCAAACTGAAATTTATTCTGAGTGTGCAACTTGTAGTTATACAGAATCAACAGCTAGTCTTATAGAAGAAATAGCACAAATAGTGGGTGCCGAGGATAATTCAAAGCTCGGAAAATATAGCAATGAGACGGAAACCACTCTTGAACCAGAAATCGTTAAAGTAACAAAAGAAAAATTGCAAAAAAATGTCTCCGCTTTAATATACTTTAAGACAGTAATTGTTCCGTTGGTTCTAGATTTAATAAAGGCTTTGGAAGTAGTGAAATTTAATACAAATAAATCGACCTCGATTGAAAAGAACGTGACATTAAGAAGCGATATTAATGATGTTTTGACCATTATTGATTTGATAGCAAACAGGGGTGAGGATCAAAAATCCAATCTGCTGAGGACCACAGTAAAAGGTGGAACCGCACCAATGTGCCCATATATAGCGCCTAGAGCTGGATCGTCACCAAAATATAACAAACCTCAAAATTTGGATCCAAATGCAACAGGAAATTTAGTGACTATGGTTGTTTATCTATTTTGTATTCAGATTATTCTTAGTTCTTAAGGATGGCAGCTGTTGCTATGATTCCTTATCAAGGAAATATGTGGGCAGTAGTTATGTAACTAAGGTTAATAAACGAGTAACTATTTCACTTGGTACTCGAAAATTGATTCACGATTTAAGGTGAAGACTGCAGCACATAAACATCTACATCCATCCTCAACAAAGAATTAAGATATACATGCTTTCCCTTAAACATTAAGATGGAATACCTCGTTACCTGTAACCGGGGATTCGGACATAACGCAACAACGTTATGCTATTTCACGTTGTTATTCTGTGAGGGTGTGGTCATTTCCTGATCGTTCCGATCCATGCTGTAGTTAAAACAAGTTACAGAGTGGCTCGTTCACTATTGTATTGGCTAACCCTGCTATTTTCCATATTAACCTACTTTTTTAACTTTATTACGTAAATACTTATAGGTAGTGTACCTAATTATATATTTTTTTCTCACTCTCCTGATCTCTTACTACGTTTTATATGACTAAGATTTTTCTTAATTGGGTATATATATATTCTACACTTCGTTATTCTTTTTGCTTTCCCATTTCATCACATAGAGGCTTAATAAATAAATTAATATCTTATGGACGATAAGTTTTCCTGCCTGAACTATATTTGTAATATAATTTCTTTTAACAATGAGGCTTTATACTCTTTAATTTAAATATTTATTTAAAACATAATAAAGTCCACAACTTTTTTGTGATACTACTGGTTAGAAAACAATAACTAAAGCATAATTAAAAATTATGTTGTGAAAGTATTATTCTCGTCTTCGTAAATTCGGAAAGATAAAGTTCTATAATTTTAAAACACTGACTGGAACGTTAAACAGGCATAAGCCTGGAATTCAAGACAAACCTTGAATAGAGAAACTGCTTTCTTATTTTCTTCTTTTTTTTATAAAAATTAGGAGTGGCAAACTAGGAGTATCATATCGATGATAAATTACTTCTAGGTCTTGGCGTCATGCATTTCATATGCGTTGTCAGCAGGGCTGAGATAGAATCTCGAACGTTCACCAGGCGAAATAATACCGTTAATTTAAACATTGAAATATTTTACGATGATATTCTACGAAAGCTGCGTGCCGACCTAGCCATTCTATAGTCACATTTAAGTTCCAGCATGGCTCTATCACGTAACATAATTAGTTTTGCCCATTATTATTGTTTCTGAGGAAAGTTTATATTTATCTTATGTTTAAATATATGAATGGTAACAGTGTTATGTATGCGGGCTGGAAGAGAACAACATTCCTACCAATACGTACTGTGAAGACGCTTTCAGAGATGTTACTCATGCAGAATACATTCACATATTTAAGAAATATTGCCTCTACGATGAATACATGTTAGTAACACGATAATATTTGTATTATAATTGTCGGACAGATCGCTTTTGACTCCACGGTACGCGGGTAGAGAGTTCGAACCCTGGCGTGGGCACCAATGAACTTGTTTATTGAAATTTTCACTGCTGATTTAAATGAAAAAAAAACATCGTGAGGATGTCAAATAAATTATAAAAAAAAATTATTTCGGCGGCATGTGTAGTCCGCCAATTACCAGAGGAGCATCGTGGCAGACTATGCTTAGAGTAGTAATTCTTCCTCTCCTCTCCGAGCAAAAAGGCGGAATACAAGACAAGAAAGAATCTAAGGGACTTTTATTATCATGTCAACTGCATCTGCAGGTGGAGTAAAGAAAAAGTCAGAGAAAGAAGCTCTGACAATTATTGAAGTTCTTCTCAAATTTGTTGGACCTAAATCTATGGAAGAGCATGTCCCTAGAGCGAGGTTATCGGCTGTGCGTTCACCAGTACACTTACCTAGTGTTAACGTTATATTCTTCCATACCCTTGCGTGCAGTTAACTGCGGAACAACGACTAAGTTAACTAAGTTAATAACGTATAAAAGTACTAGTGCAAGCTTTACGATCTATATAATTTCAGTAACAATTATTGTGTTCACACACATGACCCCAAGTCGATCTGGGGTCATTGGACAGGCGGCTGCTCTATGCGGAAAATCGACATCAGCGGTCTCTATACGCAAAGATCCTGCAGAAATCGGGGATGGCCAACCACAGGACATCACTATGCCAGCCTACGAATGGCCAAGCTTGAATTTGCTCTAAATGTTAGTTATGTACTTTTTATGACCTGTATTGTATTTGAATATCTAAAGCAGTGTGAGGATTTATTTATGCGTGGGGAAATGCCTTACACCCCACTTCGCACTATTCCTTTATAGGAATCCTTCCTCTTCTCTCCAGGCAAAGCCACGTTTTATATAGAGGCGCGACGCAAGTTATTTGAGGGACATACTATTTCCTATTATATCAACTTCAACCCGGATCGTGAAACCTAATCGATGAGGCTCTGACGACCGAATAATGTCTCTTTTCAAACATGCCCAACTCAAATCCAATCATGAGAAAAGAATAATAATGATATAATACCGGGGCTCCATACACTAACGCTTTTTTTTTTATTTATTACGTTGAGAGTAACAAAAGAACACACAGTTCACTCAATGGTAAGTGATTCATGCGGCCCGTGACATGCAGATGCGTTGTTGCTCTTGAGGACTGAGATGGAATGCCTCGTTACCAGTAAATAAAGGTCTCCGGATCCCTTAACTCAGAAGAAACACAGCAGCATTATACTGCCATTTTACGCTGGTATTCTGTGAAGGCGTGGTCCTACTCCGGTCGAGCAGACCCATTCATTCTGCAGCTAGAAATCAACTGCAGCGTATCTCTACCGCTGTAAAAGTAACTTGCACGGTGAGAACAAAATTGGTTATTACTTTCAAAGTTGTGGATAATTGTAAACTGGCGAAAAACTGTCAATTTTGCTGGAGGATTATATCAGTTTATAAAAGCTTATTGCTGTTCTTATTATATTTCCTAGTTTGACGTTGGTTCCCCTATCTGTGGGTGCTATAATTATACAATTATATGTGGAAGCTTTCATGCTTCGTGCTTTGACGGTAGGTTGCTGGTGGATGTAATTTTATAAATTTATCAATTTTGGTGGGTCACTAGGGTTGCCTACTGGCTCATGTGATGAAATTACAATAAACTAATAACCAAACTATAAACTTATGTTGGAGCAACGGAGCTTTTTGACGGCGTAGATGTCCGTGATCTTCGTGGCGCCAATAAGTCTGGGTCTAGTTTGATATTTTTGGTCAACATCCTAAATAAAAAAACTGTCAATTCACTTACCTGCAATGATATTGAATTGAGTAAACTAGCGTTTGGTGCTGAAGTAAATGTAGAAATCGTACGTAAAATTTTTAGTTCTCCTATAAAAAAACTTTCGGCCTACCGTATTAATATTGTGTATAAACAAAGGTTTATTATTTGTTTTTTTTTTTAACCTTTTAACTTAGGATCATGCTTCGCAATTGTTCTATAGCAATCTGTGGTGGAGGCATATGTTTAGCTGTGAACTGTGGGATGAACTGAGGTGATGAATGAACATATACCAAATAAATACCAGAGTAAAATAGCAGCATAATGTTGCTTTGTATCGTATGGCGAGATCAAGGGATCTATGTAGGGATCCAGAGACATTTATTACTGGTGACGAGGCATTACATCTCAGTCCTCAAGGGTGACAACGCATGTGTATGATTCCCTGTCAAGGATGAATGTAGATGTCATGTGCCGCAGGAATCACTTACCATCAGGTGAACTGTGTGCTCGTTTGTCACTCTCAAAGTTATAAAAAAAATCTAATCTTGTCTAATATTTTTAAATTCCAGAAAGTAGATAATGGTTGTGCTATCAGTCCCGGCGCGTCACTGCTCCCTATGTCTCGCTCTATTTCTCTGTATGCCCGTTTTATCGCCTGTGTGTGTAGTGACAAGTTGTGTAACACGGGCGTTTCCAATTTCACATTCATATACGGAAGGACTATGGCATTGTGCTTGATACCAATAATACTGCTAGATATCACTTAATTACAAAAGATATAATAAAGATTTATGAAACATGATGATTTTGAGCATTTAAAATATCTAAACTATGGATACGAAGATCCAGGAGGCATAGTATATTTTACAGTTATGTACTTTTTATACTTGCTCTTAAATCTGAGTAAAACAATGTATTAAATTAAAAATAATTACTGTGTATATTATATTGCCGAAATGGGGTCAAAATTTTGTTGTTGTTGAGTTGTGAGTCCAGTCTATGTTGTCAATTTGAGTTTTACCTTTGTTAAAATTGATAATTGTGTGTTTGTCTCTTGTTTAACATCCAACAATAAAATAGTTATATACCAATCAGGAGTCGTGTACCTTATTTTTTAAACCTTAAGTAAAAATATTTTTTTTAATTATCAAAACTACCACTATAAAGGCAGTAGTTGTCTAGCTACTGTAGAATCAAAAATAAACTTATAGTAGACCTTTATGGTCCCCGGAAGGTACTAAGTACTAAGGGTGTTTACGAGTGTAGAATAGTTTGCGGGCGAACTTATGTTGAAATGCCTTTGCTGATTGAATTATGATTGTTAAGAGAACCACTGAATACCAACGATCGACGAACGATGTCCACGAATCAATGTTTCACACAAATCATGTAACGTCTGTCGAATTGAGCTTCCGCTAGTTTAAATATCTTATTTTAATTAAAGGTGCCTAATGAACTTCATATACATCGTCATATTCCCCTGATCTAGCACCGTTTGAAACCAGAAGATGCTGCTGAACTTTGAGATTTCTGAGGTGTGTCAATGTGCAAGTGGTTAAGACGAATGAAGTAAATATGTGTTCAAAGTGAATACAATAAAAACATCGATAGTTAGATTAATAAAGAATAAATTTCATAATTTTAGAGTATCTAATTTCTTTTTGCATAGCATCAATGCATTAAAGGATACTAGGGGCTAGGACTTTTCAGAGAATTAATTTCTCCAGGTAACCCACTACCGACGTAAAAGTTGCCAGAACTTTAATGCATAGAGTAATTATTAATAATTATTTAATTCTGTGCTTTACACATTATAAAAGTCTGAATAGCACATTTTCTTGAAAAACTTGTTCAAAGTATAAGTTTATACATAATTTATTTTATTAATAACGATATAGAAACGTTTGGCGGAAACAAAATGGCCGCCACTCGCCCACCTGTTTGCGTCACTCTACGATTGGTCCGGTGCTTAGTAGAGGAAAACACCCCTCACCTATCTTCGTGGAAATGTGCTTATGCGTTGCAGGGTTGGAAATAGGCTTATACATATTTATGTACTAACGCCAGATACGGTAAATGTATTTGTTTGTTAAGCTGAAAGTTTGATAACATTTCAGATTTAAGGGCATAAACATTTTTCATACATTTCGAATTTTAACTCTACCTTATATTAAATCAACACCCCGCAACAACTAAACAATTCATAAATTAAAAGAAATTAAATAGACATAAACATATTCTCCAATCCATTCCAAATTATCAATCTACATTTGTCCGTACGAAAACACAATTGCTGACATTTGTACTCGGTATCTGATTGTGTAAACTGAATAACACTCTATATCTTGATCTCCTTGATGAGGATAAAAAGACAAAACCTTATTATTTTTATATATCTATTTACTAATGCCATATTATTTAAGATAATTCTAAGTAGTAAATCTACTTAGAATTAGAAAGAAAAAAATATTTCTTCTAGAAAAGCTATATAATCTGTATTTTGTTTACGCGCGCTGCCCAGGGGTCGCCGCACCCTATTGTGCTGACCACAACGCCATCCTGCCATCCGATACTATCGCGGTAATTAGATAGAGTAGAGTTAAATTTTATTGCACATCCAAATGGACAACGAAATCCGATCTTATTATGGAGTCTGGTTTTCTGGTCAAAATAACTACACAGCTTTTGAGAACGTTCTGCCACAAACACATTGTATATTATTATAATTATATTGTTATACCTCTCATAGAGTAAATTGCGATTGAATGAACTTTATACTTTTTTTTATGCGTAGAGAAATACTTTATACTTACTCTAGTGGGTTATATCGGAATCGCAGGGACTAAAACTCCAGGACGTTCTATATTAACCAGTCATTATGACGGGGCCTCACACACATGGTCCTAACAGCGTCGGTTACTCCTCATTGGAGGAGGATCTCCATCCATATCTTTAGTCAAGACGCATCGGAATACGGGGCGCTTCTTCTTTCATGGCCCTCATCTCTACATGGGCAAAGAATCCGTACAATGGCATCCGTCATCCGGACGCCCTGGGAGTCAAAAGAGCGAGCACTAGGAAACACCAGCCTTCCCAACCACTTACGGCGGATATGGTTAACGGCTTTACCGCGCATTTTCTAAGATAAACGAACGTGCCGATGTGGCTTATCCAGCCACGGTGCGCCTCCCGTCACAGTCAGTCATTGAAGCACTCTACCATGGCAAGGCGGGAACCTGTTCGGGGGAATCTACTTTCGGTTCTATAACTACAACTTTCGTGCTACGGTGGACACTTTAACTTGTTTGTTTTGCCAACCCAAAATCCCTCGAGCTTTGAATACGCCACGACTTGAACCTTAAATTTAAATAAGATTCTATGTGTCAACTGTAATCAAAATTTAATGCGAATATTTCAGTGCAGTGTGATTTAGTTAAACCAACAATTGAATACGGCCAGAACAATATCATCATTGTTTAAAAAATCTACGGCAAAATAAAATACTATCATCAATAACCCTTAAAGTATATAGAAAGTCCCATAAATAAACAAACATATATAAAGTAAGGGTGGACTTCGCCAAAGAAAATCCATCTAAATGTAGCTCCCAGAGTCAGTGAAGCGTGACTCGTTAAATGGCGGGCCGTCTGCATTGAGTTGTAATTTGTATTTATGTGTTATTTTATTGAGTTATCTTCGAAAGGAAGCTGCGTGGACATTTGGCCTAACGGGACATTCGTTTGAGTCTTTAGTAGATTGAAATTTAAGAGCTTTCAAATTCTGTGCATTTAATTTCACTTAGCTAATGGTGTCGACGTATTTGTTGACGTTTGGAATAAAGTTAATTAATGTATATATACATATATATTACTTAACTAATATAAAACTAGGCATCACGATATTAACAGCAGGGGAGCATCATAAATTTCATGTCTTAGATATAAAAACTTGTTACATTCTGTCTTTTTGTACTAGATTCGCATTCCGGAAAGTGTTTTTTAGATTTTTTTCTCTCTTAATTTGATTATTAGTATCTTCAACATTTAACAATAGTAGAGTGAAATTGTAGCTTGTTTGTAACTGGAGTATTGATGGGTAGGCTCAATACGGCTCACAGGCAGCAACACGCTGTGTTTTGTTTGGTTAGCGTAGGCATCTGGAGACCTGGGAGATTAGTGGGGCGGTATTCCACTCAGTCCTCAAGGGTGATAACGGACGTGCATCCTAAAATTAAAGGAGAAAGTAGTACAAATTAGTGTAAGTGGCAGTCATCACTTATCAGGTGAACTGTGTGCTCATTTGTCACCCTTGATTTAATAAAATAACAAAAGATAAAAAGAAATAGGGAAATGCGACTATAACTACTACAATCCCTCAACATATTATTTTTCATAATATAACTAACGAAAACGTAAACGATTTACGTTTAGCCGTTAAGTTTAATCAGTGTAAACTATAAAAAACTGAAAAAAAAATTATATCAATAAAATAATATCTAGGATTTAAATGATAAACCAGTTCCTTTTTTTTATAATATATTATGTCAACTCAAAGTTAATATCATCCCTGCATGCTCAGCTTGGTGATATAATATAGTTTTTCTGGTTCTTTCTTGAAATTTAACTGGCAGTCGACTGTTTAAACGCTTCTGTAGCCCAACGTCGGTGCCGCTACTTGTAAATGTCCCAAATTGGGCTCTTCATTGACGAAATATTTACCCACTTTTAAGTTTTATCCTTAATTTATTATATGAAAGTTTCAGTAATATGAACTCGTCTTTAAGAAATATTTTTATACAAACTGTACAATGACCTACAGTTAACGTTGTCTTTCCACGTTAATCATTTGTTGTCAATAACAACTTGTCTTCTGGGTTGTTTCACGATCATCGAGTATCTTATTCGGTTGATACGAATATAAAGTATTATTATAAGTGATTTAATTATCAGTGATTAGAAAAAGTCACTATGTAATAAATAACATACTGGCGTTTAGGAAAGATAAATCAATTAAGATAACTCGCACATTCCGCACCAAGCCCTTAAACTTTAAGATCATAGATACGATTCCAATCGAATAGTGAAACAAGCAATCGAACTAAAGTACCAAAAATAAATCATAGTATGCCACTTTCCTCCCCCATGATTAAGGGCTTCAGTGAGGGGTCGGTGAGTGTGCACGCCTCATTAAACTTTCCTCACATTTACATACGTGCTTGCGTATGATGTTTTATTTTATTCAGTTTTTTGACAACATGCAAGTAGGTATTTCGCACTCGAAGTGGTTCTGTATGCGTCATCAAACATTAATTTATACATTTTTATCTTGATCTTATTTGAAAGAATTGTATAGTGTGAATGAAGATTATTTTTTTACATCATATTCTAGTGTAAGTTTTCTAGATAAATTACTTAACAAAAATACTATCAATTCCATAACTATGTTTCTTATACTGCGCATAATTCAAGTACACTTTTATTGGATTGACGGTGAAAAACAACTCCACTGTTCCCACCTGTTCACCTTGTGGTAAGTGATTAATTCCTGCGACCCGCGATACACATACTTGATTTGCAGGTCATCACTGAGGACTGAGATGGAATGCCCCATCTCTAGTTACACGAGTCTCCGGATCCTTACACTCACCAGTCGAAATACGACAGCGTTACGTGCTATTTTACGTTGGTATACTGTGAGCGCGTGGTCATCCTCCAGTCGAGCCAACACATTCATGTTGCAGCATGTAACTAGCTACAGCGTGACTTTACAACTGTTAATACGGTTGATATTTTCATCGACATTCAAATTCACAGCAAGATAAAGGCCTTTACCAGAAACTTCCACTTCTTGGGAGATGTTCCGATTTCATAACAAGCTATTAAATCTGCTGTCATCTATAAATATATCATAGCGTATTAGACGATAAATAACCACAACTTTGATTATTTTAAAGACCATTTCTAGATTTGCACCTAAATAAAAACCGCGAGCCTTCGATCAATATAACAGAAACACGGATTAACTCAAAAGGCCGGATGTGAAAACTGGAAATCCGAAATAGACACTAAGGCCAAATCTAATCTTTGAATGATCATCTGCTAACCCAATACTTGCCTCCTTATTTAGTGATGTCTTCTACTTCTCACATATAAAAACTATAATTAAGCTACATTTTGTATTATAAAAATATGTAAAACATCTAATATATGTTGAGGTTTCAGTCAAGTTTACAAAGTATTTATACAATAACATTGATGTAAAATTTTGATATTTTACTTTTTTATTTTGCTACGAGAATCTATGTATTTACTTATTCCCAAAACAAAACAGTGAAATGCAACTTCGAAAAAGCCTCCCGCGACAGATCGTGCGCTTCCGACGCGTCGTTTCCGCCGTGACGTCATTCCGGATCCGCCCTAGGAACGGGAAAAAGATGTAGCCATAGTACAACCACAAACAATTTAAAGATTTACAGGACATGTAAAGATAACAATGAACAATTAAATATAAGAAGGCCCTATACTCGTATGTAAATAACACAAAACATTTCAAGGTAGACATATTTTTCATTTTTATGTTCTTGCAGAATAGCAGCCTAAAGCTTATTTCGTATGGAAGTGTTCGGTACTACTACATTACTATATACTATACATTACATGTGTGTGTATCTTGAGGATGGATGTAGGCGTGGCCAAGTTATCACTTACAATGGCTTATGAGGGCTGTGTGCTCGTTTGTCACCGTAATTTATATCATAACATTTCATCAAATATATGGTTTAGTACTGCAGATCCCTCAACAAGCAAAACATTTTTATTACAAGCTAGTAAATGAACGCAAACTAATCAAAACTTGCGTCCTCATTTTTATATACGTATAACTATAATTATCCTATCTTTAACTAATTTAATGGTTACACCAAACGCATCAATTTGTTCGGCGAAACGGGCCATTGTGCTCTATACGAACGTCGGCTCGTAAACTTTTATTGTTTACTCGATATTATTAATATTTATTCTGAAATTTGGCAATCCACTTCGTGATGGAAATGCAAGTCAGGATCTCCCTTTGTTGGGATGTGATTGATTCATATTTCTTGCAGCCATCACTAAACTTACTCTAAAGCTTACTCAGGGTTATTTGAAACAACAAAGAAATGTATTCTATTGTCATACAAAAATCATTTATTCGAATCGGCTTCGGCATATCACAAATACCATTTATCAATATTTAATAAAAAATACGATGACATGATGAACTTCATATAAACACTTTAACTGAAATTAAAAATAGAGAAAGAGAAACTCGCCCGACTCCTAGAAATTAACCTTATTATGGAACACTGCATGTTATTCTGATGTCAGTGTTTTGCCTCTGTAAAGTGTCTGACTAATACCATCATCAATATTTAAAAACGCTCCACGTAGGCGTATTTACCTTGTTCAACGCCACCTCTGGGGAAATTGATCACCTCATACCATGAAATTAAAACTTAGCGCCCGGATTACTTAGAACATGACAGCAATAAGATGAATTCGGTTTTCTATCGAATATAATATAATATGCTGTATGTATGTATGTCAGTGATATTTTCATCAATCATTTAATATTAATTAACTTAATTATGTGTGTATATATATATATATATATATATATATATATATATATATATATATATATATATGTAGCAGTAGCTAGCGGACTCTACGTATTCGTATTATTTTTAATTATTACTGGCGTTTGCTCGCGTACCGTAAAATAATGGGAGTTCCCAGTCTTTGCCACGGCCCAACTGCTGAGTGATTTATATAGCATTTTTAAAAATCATTATGTACCTATGAACAGTTAACTATTGACTGAGTAAATGTCATCCGTTTCGATATTTGAGGCATTTCTAAACGTTCTTTGGAAATTTGGGAACTAAATGCCTAGATTTTTTTGCACGTAAACCACGTTAGTGATATTTGTTTATCTGTTTATGGATTTACATGTTAGACCTCAGAGATAACCACACATTCGCATTAAGATTCATAATAGAGGATGAATGTCTTACGACGCAGGTATCACTTATCATCGGGTGAACTGTGTCGAATGCTCTTTGTGATAAATAAGTACCAATCTGTACAATTCATATAAAAAGGTCTGATCTTTTGCTGTAAAAATTATTGAAATATAATATATATATATATATATATATATATATATATATGTTTTAAATGACATATATATTAATTAAAATCATCAAAAGCTTTATATTTCCAAAAAAGGTACTCATTCAATAATATATAAAGGAATAGTCCTACGGATATCCATTACTTTGTCCAATAAATTATAACGTCTCATTCTTCAAAATACTGATAATTAGTTTGGCTTGAGATTAAATTGGATCTTCGCAATTGCAGTTTCCCCATAGCCCTTACAGTTTCACCCCATCAAACACCCCTAGGGGACTCATAACATTTGTTATTTTAACCATTAACAACATTTTAATTGTCACCGCCGCTACGCCGCGTTGGCGCTTCGCCAACCGACGAATATTGTTTTAACTAAGTGCTGACGAGGCAAAAGAAAGGAGACATAGAGCCAAGTTTTTAATATTTAAAAAAATATTAATTTTTATACACTTTGACAGGGTTCCAAAAAAACAATCATTAATTGGCACAGCTGATGCCACTTGTATATTTTGAAAACATTTATTTTTTATCTCATTTATATG
Organism: Teinopalpus imperialis; assembly: GCA_029286865.1. Taxonomy (NCBI): domain Eukaryota; kingdom Metazoa; phylum Arthropoda; class Insecta; order Lepidoptera; family Papilionidae; genus Teinopalpus; species Teinopalpus imperialis. The sequence continues at coordinate 7,081,572 of JAGSMU010000004.1, forward strand.
TAATAACAAACAGTTCACGATATTGTAAATTTAGAAGAGGTTATCGATACACTTAACCAATTGTGCAATCCACAACGTTGTGAGGGGGTTAATTTATTCAAATCTAGAAATTCATAAGTTTGAACTAGAGTAATATAGTATGTACATACTATGTACTTCGGCCACGGTCATACACGTTGCTGCGTAAACTACTTTTGGTCCTTCCCCGGTTTTAGAACAGGACAAAGGGAGTATCTCAGTGCGCATGCTAACGGAACTATAATATATTAATTTATTAAATCTACTTATTAGCAGCTGTACTATCGCCGCTATTTCACCATAACACACTATTATTAGAAATAGATACCGGAGAGAGAAAGAAATAATACTAAAATATTATATAGAAAATTTTATCTCATTATAATTGATGGTCTGTACTATTTAAATATCAATGTAGGCACTTCTCGCCAAGATTCCATATGCCTCCTTAACAGCGTAGGTGATGTCCTCAGCAGGTCTATCAAGACCTGAATACCAGACATTGCCGCTCTCACCCAACTTAAACGCCTGCACTACTGCAAGAGCTGCCGACTCCATACTGTAAAATAGTATACAAGTTTTACTTTTTTTAAAAAAATATTTGGCCCAAAATCCCATAACATTTTTTTTGACACGAACAGATTCAAATTCAAAGTCAGAATTAAGATACGCTATCATCCCTGTACAATAAGATAAAATGTAAACCAAAACTTTTATGAAAATAAAAAAGGCGTCGTCTTTCTAACTTCCATTAAAAATTTGAGACCAGATAAGAAAAATGTCAAGAACTAAAAAGTAATTTGGGTAGTACTATTCTATCCTGTTCATGTACGCGTATCAGAACACCTGGAGCCCGGGGTCAGATTTCTATTTGGGGAACAATAAGTGTATAGAACAAATTGTTAGTTTTCGGGTCAGGGCATGTATAATAGGGATAACCAGTGAGTGCCCGCCAAAATTTACAGCAGTATAATAAATTCTGCAGTTGTCACAATCTAGTATAAATATAGATCGGAAGACATCGAGTAGTCTGAAATGATCAAGAGAATATCATAATCGCTACTCTATGTATAATATATAAAACATAATTTTTACACTTTATTAATATATATTTTGCATAACGGGCTGGAAAAATACTAACCGTTGCCCTTTGAACGGCTCCAAATATTTCTCGAGATTGCTTTCAATGTACGCGTCTAACGCGCCTACCTTTTCCTTAGACAGAAGTGCTGTGTCTGTTTTGTTGAAGCACATTGTAATGACACGAACACCCGTTCGGTCGTAATATTCCGGTAACTGTAATTAAATGCAATTATATGTAAAGTATTCAAAATTACTGATTGATACAATTAAGCTTTTTAAAACTTTTACTAACTAAAGTATCCAGTGGACTGGTACCAATACCAAACTATAAAGGATTCGAATCATCGGGCATGGGTCAGCATGGGAATAAGAAGAAGAAGAAGAAGAAGAAGGAGAAGGAGGAGTAAATAATCTGGCATTTGGTTTACAAATTATTGTGATCAAAGTGACTAGTTTGCCAAAATCCAATGTCGTATGTAAGAACCTAATGTTAATCAACAGAAAATTTAAATATATAACTAGTCTGGCCATAAATACTGTTACATAAAAACTTTTCTTTTTTTCAACTTTTTAATTATTTTGAATTTGAAACACGCATATTATTTTAAAAACTTCTTTTGATTTTGCGCCATTTCACATATTTTTTCCTGTTCATTATTAAATTAGAATATGAAATGGGGTGTTAAAGAAAATAGGATTGCAGTGATCGCCTTGCACAAAGTGGGTATGGAGCCGTCGGACATATTCCAGACACTTTAAAAGCTTGGTATAAACCGTATGTTCGTATATCGTACTATCAACAGATACAACAACACTTCCTCTGTCGTAGACTAGAAAAGATCGGGGCGGCCGCGTGCTGTTAGGCGTTTAATGCTGTTAAAGCCAGAATTCGTTGAAACGCCATTAGGAAGCAAAAAATCTTATCGCGAGAAATGAAGATTCCCGCTAGGACTCTGTCGCGTATTATAAAACAAGACCTGAAGCTCGGTGCTTATCGTCGATATACAGGACATGCCCTAAATCAATCTTTACAATTAAAGAGAGTGGATCGATCAAAACGCCTTCTGTCGCGACACGCAGGTGAAAGGCACAGAAATATACCCTTTATCGATGAAAAAAATTTCAAGGTTGAAGAACACTACAATAAGGAAAATGATAAAGTGTACTCTCACAGTTCTAAAGAAGCTGCTCAAGTGGTCGGAAAGGTACAACGTGGTCATCATCCTGCGTCAGTGATGGTTTGGTGGGGCGTGTCTTATCAAGGAGTCACAAAACTACATTTTTGTGAAAAAAGAGTAATAACTTCGGGCAAGGGGTATCAAGTACAGTCTTGGATCATGTTGTGAAACCTCTCAGCAATACACTTTTTAAAAATATACAGTGGACTTTCCAGCAGGACTCTGCACCTGGTTACAAGGCACGAACTACCCAAGCCTGGCTTGAAACCAACGGTGCGGGCTTTATAAGAGCTGAAGACTGGCCCTCATCTAGCCCAGACCTCAACCCTTTAGACTTCAAATTATGGTCAATTTTAGAGGACATAGCCTGCTCTAAACGACACGGCGATATTGAGTCTCTTAAAAAATCTTTGGAAATTTCCCTTGGAAACAGTGCGTAAATCCATAAGTTCGTGGCCAAACATATTAAAGGCCTGTATAAAAGCTAAAGGTGGCCATTTCGAATAGAATATTTTTTTATTTTTGCTGACTAATAAATATGTAGGTATAAATTTCAATGCATTTTCATTTGTAACAGAAGTATATATATATATATATATATATATACATATATATATATATATACATATATATATACATATATATTATTTAATAGCTATATAAAAGCTAGATGTCTTGAAAAAAATATTTTATAAAATATAAACTAGTTAATTGTGGACTAGTACTTTTGAATTCTTAAGCACTGAGTAAGTTTTTACGTAATATGTGTGTGAAAGAAGAAAACTCCAAACAGTGTGTCACTTTCGAGCCATTTTCCGTTTATGTATGGTTATTTTTTGCACTACGTATACGCGTAACATAGAGACAATCACGCGTCGTACCATTTCCTAGTCCGATATAATTCATGTACAACAAGATTAGAGGAAGGTCCAAATCCAATGTTATGGACATGGGACATGAACATACAACACTTCCCGATGCGATAACCACCTATTTGTAATACACAATTATTGTTCCTCGGCTATAAATCGAACTTAGTACGCACAATACAATAACCAGGTACTTTAACCATACCTACCATAGTAAATATACTACCTACCATAGTAAATATACTATGGTGTCGAAAGATATAGATACAGAGGTCAAACAAATGCTAGAGCACGTCCTGTTTATGTGCAAACAATTATCAGTTTGTTATGACAATAATAATGAAAAGATTATTATTAGCTTATCTTATTTTGATTGCTTGTTTTGTTTTTCATAAAATCATTGATTAATTACATTAATTTACGAATTTACGAATGTATTGTCAAATTTTATAAGCTCGATACTTCATTGTTACGACTGACGATTTTTTATTGATATAAAAATAATTGTTGTACAACGCTAATCAGTGCCACTAACTCAACAAAATCCCACTTCCTTTATACTATGTTATAGAAGGTACTTATTAGTACACAATACAATCAAACCAAATCCCACTTCCTTCCTATATTATGTTATAGAAGGCACTTATTGATACATATCATTAATACTCCAGTCTGGGTATGGATTAAATTTTATTTACATTGCAAAATAACTAGCATCTAATCTCATTACATGGACGCATAAAGCCAGTGACTATAAGTGTCGCTGTGTATTCGCAAATATCTTTAATGTCACCGTCGATGTAATTGGTAATAATAAATAGATCCAATAACGCGCTAATAAAATTATCTGTACCCATGACTTCTGCAATTATTTCGGTTTAACATTTTTAGGTTCAGTTCACTCCTGTCACGACATGTGTATGGCAAAAAAAGGATATAACAGACAATTTTTTTTTTAATAATATTGGGTGAGACAAATAAAAACACAGTTCATCTGATGATCAGTGATGAGAGCAGTCTATGATATCCATTATCTATAGATGAAGACACGCTTTTACGCTGTATTACATGCTAGATTTCTGCTGAACTGACTTACACCAATACAGCAACTAAACTGAAGCACAGCACTCTTCGTGCCATAGTACACGGGTGTAACTGGGGATTGCACCAGACCAGCCACAGAAGACATGTTGATAACCGTTCCACCCTTCCCACCTTCGTCTTTTCGCATCAGCTCAATGGCTTTTAAAGTACTGGTAACCAACGCTGTCTGAAATTAAACATGTTTCTTATGAAATATAAACAGTTTCAACTGAAATACTTATTTATATTATTGCAGATGTCAAGTACAGTCTTGATCCAGATAATTGCCTTCGACAAAGGTAGCTCGCACACTATGAAAATAGAAGCGAGCGACCGGATACAGAACTACTATGGCTCTTAAAATTTCTTGTAGAAAAACTACCTCGGTACCTGTTATTTGGTCTACAGATCCCTCCTCTCATCATATGTAACATCTGTAGTGTTACGTTGGTGTTTCGTTATACTGTTATTTTACGCTGTCATTCTGTGTAAGCGTGGCTCATCCGTGGTCGAGATGATCTATTCATGTATCAGCTACCTGCATTTGTGTCTATCACCGTTATATGCACTATTTGGTATAAATGTTATTTATAAAACTTACGTAATTAACTTCAATTTCTTTCTTGTAACATTGTATAGAGTCGTTCATAATACCGGCATTGTTTATGACTACGTCAATGTAGCCGAAGCAGTTGCTGGTGCTTGCGAAGGCTTCAAACAACTCAACCTCTTTGGTAACATCACATTTATAGAACTTCACTTTATTTTCGCCATATTTTTTATTCAACTCATCTTCCAATGCTGTCCCTAGTTCTACAGCCACGTCTAAAATTGCTACATGCTGTAAAAATAGAAACAGACTTCAGGTTGTATTCAAATCTATCTATAATAAATACAAAGATAAAAAAGAAATATGTATACTATTTTTATTATATAATATAATACAAATTATACAATAATGCAGTTTGTATATACTATGTAGTATAAAAATAAAATATTTTTTTTATAATACCTGTTTCCCGCGGTAATACCAAGCACGCCGGCTACATCGCCGAATTGTTATGAATATTTATATTTGTATATAAAGAACTTTATTTGGAAAAACAGTCTCCCTCTCAAAAAGGTGACTACAACTTGATTTAGTGGGAATCGCCTGTAGTTTCCATAAAAGTTCTTAATTTATTTTTATTATCGCAAGCGATATCTGTTCACTCCCAAAAATTAAGTATAAACTCCACGGTTCCACAGTAGCAGTGACTGTTTTTAGAAAGACCCTTGCAAAGATAACTGAATAGAGTGGGCTTAATGCTTCTTCGGTGGGTCCATCGGATGCATTGATGTATGGCATCCATGGAATATATTAGAAAAACAGTAAAAATAAATCGATTTATTTTTTTCATTTAACTAAAATTCCTTTCAAACATCTTAGACATTGATATCACTTCCCAATGTAATTCATTTCAAAAGAAATTACAAAATTTTCACATAGTCAATATTTTGAAATTAATTTTCAATATTTATTCCAAAACATCAAAAAAAAAAGGACAGTTTTTAACCAGCACTTGGTGCCACCAATACGTTAATTACTGAGATTTGGTCCAACAATTACAAGAAAAAATGTGCCCGATATACAAGTAGCTATTATCTTAGCTCGTATACTTCACAACTGATGAGGAAGAAATTTTTCGAGGGATGAGCTATCCCCAACTGGATGAAGCGACGACCCATGGATATTTGAAAAAAAAAAAAAATCAATAAAAAAGTCTGCACATATTTGAAATTTAGAAAATTAAAAGGAACCTTTCAAGTGAAACTTCCAAAACCGCAAGTAGGTACAAAAAAAAGTTTATTAATTATATGTTTTCCGGCATAAGCTTTCCTAGGGCAAAAACTTCTACTACTTTATTTTATGCTGTTTTTACACCAAACATGGCACTGATTGATAATTAAAAAGAATTATACAAACCTTGACATTCTCTTGAAGCAAAAATCTCACAACGCCAGAGCCAATCCCTTCAGCTCCGCCAGTTATCAAAATGACTTTATTATTTAAATCGTATACCATTTTGAAAATATGGATGCTTTAACGCCTTTATTATCATATATTAATTAACGTCATAGACTAACGATGCTTGATCCCACTTATCATTGACTGACTTATAAAATTATATCATGACAAGTAATTTTCAAACCTCTTATCAATGTCGGTTGTCTCATAATGGTTCGGGGAAAAAGATTTTTCGTATTTTGTAAATAAAAAGTTGCAGTAAAATCTTCGGTTGTACTGTTTATAACTGGCTGGTTTTGGTTTACCATTAAAAACATGACATTTTAAAAATAGATAAATAAAAGTAAAAACAGTTACACGTTTTCTATTGTTTTTCTGTCCTCCAAACTGAACGAATCTAACGAAGAAATTGGATACATTTGTTGTCGTTTTGTTAAAAAAAAAAGGGAAAAATGAGGCATAAGCTACGAAAAAATTTGACGTTTATATATTATGACTTAATGCAGTGTCAGCAAGAGTAGCACAAAATTGATTAAAGCGTTTTCATCTGGCATTTTGATGTCAAAGACGAAGCTACAGTCGATGTCATTTTTGAAAAGGTGTCCATTTGAAAAAGGATATACAAAAAAAACTCGATATTTGGGTGTCACACGAGTTCATTATTAGAAACCTAATGAATCGTGTACTCATTTACGATTTTCTATTGAAACGTAACAAAAGCGAAGCGTTTTCGAAAAGATTGATCACTGGTGATGAAAATTGGATTACCCACAACAACAACGAGCGAAAAAAATCAAGGTCAAAGGTCAGTCAAGCTCCACAGACTATAACGAAACCTGGATTAACCCACAATAAGGTGATGCGGAAGGGCATCGTTCATTATGAGCTTTTACTGCCTGGCAAAATTATTGATTCGAATCTCGATTGCCAACAGCTGATGAGAAAGAGTAGCAAGCAAGAAAACACGACCAAAATTCATCAAAAGTAAGGTTGTGGATTTCATCATGGTAACACCCATCTTCAGCCAATATTGACCATACAGACTTGACCTTATATCTTCAGATTTTCACCTGTTTCAGTCTTTTCATAACTCTTTATGTAGTGTTAGGTTAAGATCAAGAGAGGACTATAAAAATAACTTGTTGCAGTTTATTTATTAGAAGTCCCAAAATTTCTCCAATGGGACTATGAAAAATAGCAATAATTTATGGACTTAAATGGATTATATATATTATAATCAAATGTAATTAAACTAAATAAATTAACTATGATGAAAAATACATAAAATTAAAAAAAAAATCTTTAATTTATACATACGAAATAACTTTTTCCCTACCCAATATCAATTTATAAAGTATACGTTTGGTGAACAGAGTTCGCCGAGTTTATTATGATTAAGTTATAAAAACATTTAATTTTGTTTTAAAATTTTGCTCTAACAAAATTACTGGTGAGTTCAAATAGTCGTAATTCGTAACGATAACTTTTTAAATAAATTTAAAGAGGGAAAATAGATTAAAAAAAAGGACATATAAAATATGTATTGAGTATATATGGATATATAGACAACGCTGTGTCATTTAAGCGATGATTAGTATCGTATTATTCCACTAACAAGAGGAAAAGTTTTACTTTAGAGTATTTAAACTCCTGTAATTAGGTATGGCACGCAACAGCTATAAATAGCAAAAATATCAACAAGAAAAAATACCAAGTATGGATCACGGTTAAACAGTATTCTAGTGTAACATAGTATAAGCTTAGAACTGCTATGAAATGTCGTTTTTTATAGTAAATAATGGTGTCAAACGACCACACAGTTCATTCCATACTAATTGATTACTAAGATCCATAAACATCTTCGTCTTCTCTGTTCTCCTCAACAGCTTCAAGATAGAAATACGTAGTCACCCTTGAGAACTGAGAGCTAGTAATTGGATCATATTTATGCTCTTGAAGAAGGAAGAGGCGATGTATCGATGAGTAGTACTGTCCGGATACAGGTAACCGCTTAAAGGCCTAGTGGTCTTGACTTTTGAGTGAATCGTATTACCTATTAAGTACAATATATATAATGCTACAGGGAAAATGTGTAGCAATTCAGTATCCGTCGCCGCTAGCGTAGAGTTTATAAATGAATGTTTTAAAAGTTAATAAAGTTGTTTGAATGAATCAAAAACCGACTTCATTGCAGAAAACGCACGAACACATAAATATATTTTATTTTTTGTATTAATACACATTTTGATGGTTGAGTAATAAGTAACCATATACCGTCTCCTAAAACAAGCATAACCTTTCCAGTAACAGTAAAGTAAAAGTAAATATTTCTTGAATTATAGAACCCTAAAAAAAATATTATTATTAGCCTTGTACATACAGTGGTGGTCACATAAATAAAGACACTTAAGGGATATTATATTAACTGAGATTTAGATCTCTTTGATGTCTAATGAGCTGAAAGAACAGCCCAGTAGATAGTCTAATCAGCTGAAGGAACAGCTCAGTAGAATGTCTAATCAGATGAAAGAACAGCCCAGTATATAGTCTAATCAGCTGAAGGAACAGCTCAGTAGAAAGTCTAATCACAATTGCTGTGTTTTGGATCATTATCTTTTTGGAAAGTCCGAACCACCGGCAAACTTTGCTTTGCATTAGGTAACATAGTTGCTACTATAATATTCTTGTTCTGGAATTCATCCATATTGCACTCTTTAACCGAATCGCTAAACACAGCCCCATACTTTGATGTTCCCTCCTCCTCGGAGGACGTCTCAAATATTGGTTTCCGTCAGAATTAATCATATTAATTTTGTATTTCATCCGAAAATAGTACATTTTTCCACTAGCATTCAGTCCAATATTCACATTATTTAGCAAACTCCAATCCAGCTGTAAAAATTGCTTTCTTTAAAATATCACTTTTACGAGGTATTATTCCAAATAAATTTGTCGCACATGATCGCCTTCTAATTATTCTTGCTGACACACATCTCGACCCTCCAGCAACAAATAAGGTCTAATCCTTTGAATGGTTATTTTTTTTGCATTCTTCAGTCTTCTCGTACGCTTGTTTTTCTTGGACTCGATTTTCAAAGTAAGTTTTTGTTGAAAAAAATATAATAAGCTCGTTTTTGGTTTAGGCGAGTTTCTTGAAAAATCCCGGGAAAATGGAAAAAATAATAAGGAACAAATTTTTAAATTAAAAAATTAAAAGGATAAAACATTGAACTATCTTTAATTAGGTGGGCAGCAGCAAGCATGTTAAAAATTTGTGATTTATTTAAAAAATTGAAGAAAGTTTATTGATATATATTTCTTTATTTTAATAATAAGGTATTAGTGCAATGTTTAATAGTAATTAAAGTGGAATTAATACTTATCTTCACTATTGATAACATTATCAACAAAGTTGTACGTAGCTAAATAGAAGATGTCTTTAATTATGTGAACACCACTGTATATATTTATTTCCAAACATACGCTTTTAAATTTTCGCTGGTTTTGTAAAGCTTCGCTGCTTTCGCTGCTTGTTTTAAAAAATTGTTTCGGTCATTATTGTGATAAAATAATTATAGTAAGAGGGTTCCGAATAATAACTGTTTGAAACAAGACACAGTTAATGAAATATCGGAAACTGTTATGATTTTAACACATGTTATAATTATTAGTTCTTTATCGCTGTCATCATCCAGATCAAGGGCGGAAATCGCTAAATATTCCATGACAACTTGAGAGCAAATTTTTCAACCGCGTACTATCATCGCTAATTCACTACAATACACTACAAAAAAAACACGGGGAGATAAAGAAATGATACTAAAATACTATATAGAGAGTATATTTACTCTCATTAAAATTGATAGTCAGTACTATCTAAATATCAATGTAGGCACTTCTCGCCATGATGCCATATGCCTTCTTAACAGCGTGGGTGATGTCCTCAGCAGGTCTATCAAGACCTGAATACCAGACATTGCCGCTCTCACCCAACTTGCACGTCTGCACTACTGCAAGTGCTGCGGACTCCATACTGCAAAATAATTGTTAAATTTGTGCACTACAATATCTACGTAGAACAAATTGTTTGCTTTTGGGTCGGGGCATGTATATGTTCCGTACAGTTGACATAATCTTTTATAAATATAGATCAGAAGATAGCAGCTGCCGTATGTATAACATATAAAACATAATTTTTACACTATATTAATATACATTTTTGAAGAACGGGCTGGTAAAATACTAACCGTTGTCCTTTGAACGGCTCCAAATATTTCTCGAGATTGCTTTCAATGTACGCGTCTAACGCGCCTAACTTTTTCTCAGACAGAAGTGCTGTGTCTGTTTTGTTGAAGCACATTGTAATGACACGAACACCCGTTCGGTCGTAATATTCTGGTAACTGAAATTAAATGCAATTTTATGTAAAGTATTTCAAATTACTAATTGATACAATTCAGCTTTGAAAGCTTTTACTAACTAAAGTATCCAGGTGACTGGTACCAACAAGCATGGGTCAGAATATTGTCTCTGACAAACCGAGTGATGGCAAAAAAAAAAAAACTGATATTTAATTGAGAATTTAATAATTTAATTGAGAATAACAAACGAGCACACAGTTCACCTGATGGCAAGTGATTATCATGATATCTAAATTCGTCCTTCGCAAGGAATCATAATGAAGATGCGTTGTCACCCTTGAGTACTGAGATGGAATACCTCGTCACCAATAATAAATGTCTCCGGAACCCTGTACTCACTAGACGAAACATCATCACTATGCTGTTATTTTGCGCTGTATTGTATTCCGTGACGGCGTGGTCCTACTCTAAGATGATTTTTTATTGATTATTTTTTTATGTTACCTTGAGAGTACAAACCAGTAACAATTCACCTGATAGTAAGTGATTCTTGCGGCGCATAACATCTACATGCATCCTTGTTAAAAAAACAATGTTGATCAACACTTATGAGTTGCAATAATTTCAACGCCATCCCGCTTCTTTTCTTTACTGCGTTCATAAATCTATTGTTACTGCACTATACAAGGCAAAAATCATTAATACTGGGTATGGGTTAAATTTAATTTACATACATAACAACATAACTTTCTTCTGATCTCGTTGCATAACAGCATATAACCAGTTAATAAGTCTGCGAATTACCGTCGATGCATTTGATAATAATAAATCGATAAAATTACACTTATAAAAATTTGTTGTACCCACGACACATTCCGCAATTATTTCGGTTTAACATTTCGGCTCAACCCTGTGACGACTTGTAGTGCAGTGTTGCAATGTTTGTATAGCAGAAAAGTACTCTCAGATATAACAGAGTATTTATTTCATAATACAATAAACAAGCACACCACATTTCACCTGATGGTCATTGATGAGAGCAGTCCATGAAATCCATCCAATCAGCTTTTACGCTGTAGTACGTGCTAGAATTCTGATGAACTGACTTACACCAATACAGCAACTAAACTGAAGTACAGCACTTTTCGTGCCAAAGTACACGGGCAGAGCTGGGGACTGCGATAAACCAGCTACGGAAGATATATTGATAACCGTTCCACCCTTCCCGCCTTCGTCTTTTCGCATCAGCTCAATAGCTTTCAAAGTACTGGTAACCAATGCCGTCTGAAATTAAACATGTTTCATAAGAAATATAAACAGTTTCAACTGAAATACTTATTTATAATATTGCTCTCCTCTCATCATATGTAACACCTGTAGTGTTACGTTGGTGTTTCGTTATACTGTTATTTTCTGCGTGACTCATCCGTTGTCGAGACGATCTATTCATGTATCAGCTAAAACAAGCTGCATCTAGGTCTACCACCGTTATATGCACTATTATGTATAAATGTTATTTATAAAACTTACGTAATTAATTTCAATTTCTTTCTTGTAACATTGTATAGAGTCATTCATAATACCGGCATTGTTTATGACTACGTCAATGTAGCCGAAGCAGTTGCTGGTGCTTGCGAAGGCTTCAAACAACTCAACCTCTTTAGTAACATCACATTTATAGAACTTCACTTTATTTTCGCCATATTTTTATTCAACTCATCTTCCAATGCCGTCCCTAGTTCTACAGCCACGTCTAAAATTGCTACATGCTGTTAAAAATAAAAACAGACTTCAACAATAAATACAAATATAATTAAGAAAAAATAAGAATACTATTTTTATTAAAAGGGCAATAAAATATTTATTTCCAATAAATATATAATAATGCAGTAACTATAAACTTAAAAATTTAATTATCATAAAGGCCTGTTACAGCTTGATTTGTTCTCTTGTTTTCATTAAAGTTCCCGACCAGATCTTAGAAATCATTTTGATTTTTCTTTACTAGTTACATCAACTTTACGTGTGTATAAACTTCACGGGATTTTTTGTTTTTTTAATAACCATACCTTCCAAACATCTTAGGCATCTATATGTGATTATATATTCACACTACATAAATCACTTACAAAAACTATAAAGTACATCTACGCACTGTTACTCAATAAATGTGACCTAAATTCGCTGCACATACTTTTTGACGCATTTATTTAATTTACACGATTCAGATGTTTAATTTCACTTTGAATTACAATTTTTTCTTCTTACGGATGTTACTTTCCACGATGTTACGGATGTTCTTGTCCAGTTAAGAAACCGGTGCATGTACCCTGCCGGCCAAAAGTTTAAAACAGCACATAAACAACATAATTATCCATCAATTGTAATAAAATCCCATAGGATAAATAAAAGAAATGCACATCTGCATATTCTATTGTTAGTATCGAATATTTAAAGAATTCGTTATTTTGTTTAATTTCAAGTTATTACACAATAAACATATATTGTTTTCAAACACCCACAAACGCTGTGCTAGAGCCAGGTGGTAGAGTCGTAATAATATTTTTATAATGACCTCATTACTAATTGCTTTGCTTTTGTTACGTATTGGTCAATAAAAGGCTACTCACCCCGGCACCCCACCGGAGGCCACACATCCCGCGTAATAGTAGTAATATTATTAATAATTTGTGTACAATGGAGAATCCAACAATGGATTTCCTTGTACACTTGGTCAGCTGCCTGAAGAGTAAATACCCCGATGTCTTCGAAGACATTTTAAAAGAGCAACCCCTACCAGAGGGGCAAAAATCACCCTCAAGGGCCTCTGCCTCATCGTCCTCCTCGGTCTCCGAAATGGAGCTAGATAGCCCTTCGTCCCCCGAGGACCTCCCGCAAGACACCAGCAACTTCACGCTGGTGGAAAAGAAGCGAAAAAAGCGAGCTTCACCCGCCCCGACGCCGCCACCCAAGGCGAAAAAACGGGAAAGCGATGTCCCCTCTCCCCGGCCATCGACATCTGTGGCCCAACCCCATGGCACCCCCTCTGCAGCCCCACAGCAAGCCCCCGCCGCTCCTCAGCGCGCCACTACTGGCTCCCCCCAAACTTCGGCTGTCTCACAGCCATCGAAACGCCCGCCCCCTGTCTTCATACAGGCACAAGATAAATGGCCGATTGTCGTATCGGCCCTTTCCAATCGCTACAAATATCAAGCGATCCCCACCGCTGTAGGCATTAAACTGCAGCTAGAAACCACGGATGACCATAGAGCGGTCACCCGCTACTTACAAGACAAAGGTGTATTCTTTCACACCTACACCCTGGCAGGAGAGCGCCAACTTAGAGTGGTTATTAAAAACCTTCCGCGGGAAATCCCCGCAGAGCTCATCAAAGAGGACCTCCAGGCTCAGAATTTACCCGTCCTATCCGTGCATAGGATGTACAGTGGGCATAACAAAAAGCCATTCAACATGGTAATTGTGGCCCTCGAAAGGTCCGAGGCAGGGAAGCAGGTATTTAACCTGAAAACGTGCTGCCACCTTTCTGGGCTCACAATAGAGCGCCCTCATAAAATGGCCCTCCGGGCCAGTGCCACAAATGCCAGTTATATGGCCACTCTGCTCGCAACTGCTTCGGGAAACCCAGATGCGTAAAGTGCCTGGGTGACCATGGCACCACCGACTGTCCGAGACCCAAGGACAAGACCCTTTTGGCTGCTTTCGGGCCCCGCATGTGTCCTGTGCAGCTCAGAGGGACACACAGCCAATTACCTTGGCTGCCCAAAGGCTCCCAAGCCGAAACGCCCGGCACTTAAAGTCGCACCTAAGGTAGCTACACCTATCGCCGCTCCGCGCCTATTCTCGCTCCTGTTCGTCCTCTACGTCCCGTATGGAAAACTCCTACTGGCGTAGTGACCGTCGCTCAACCGGTTGAGCAGCCCCCTCCATCAGCCGGACGGCCGGTTAACGAAAGCGACCTCGACCTTGTGTGTCGCTTCGCCGCCGTTTTCAACGGCGCCGACGTCTCAGCCCTTGCAAAAGCCCTAAGGGACTCCAATGGCAAGCCCGAAATCAGGATTGCTGCCACAATGCGCTACCAACATGTAGTGTCAGCCATCGTCAATTTTCAAGCATAGAGGGCCTTTATAACGGCAGAGTAAAACCGCGTTCCCTTAACGTCGCATTTTTAACGCGAACGGTATTAATAATCAACGCGACGAAATCTTCAATTTTGTTCGCGATCACCAAGTCGACGTGCTCCTAGTGCAAGAGACATTCCTCAAACCGCACACTCGCAATCCCAACATCGCGAATTATAACATCATTAGGAATGATAGAACTTCCGCCGCTAATGGCGGAACTCTCATCTACTATAAAAAGTCCTTGCACTGCGTGCCCGTCGATACGCCAACCCTAACCTTCCTAGAAGCCTCGGTCTGTCAGCTAGCCATGACCGGCCACGCCCCCATCACAATCGCGTCCGTCTACCTGCCTTGCAGACGTGACGCACAAGTATTACGAAGCGACTTCGTGGCGCTCCTTTCCATGGAAACTCAGTCATTTTGGCAGGAGATTTCAATAGCAAGCACACTCGGTGGAATGCAACTAAAATCAACCCCGGGGTTGGCTTTAGACTCGCTAAGCGACGCACTCGACTTCGACGTCGTAGCGCCTACTACGCCTACCCATTTTCCATACATATTGGGTCACGCACCGGACGTGCTTGATATTGCCATCTGTAAGAACATCAATCTCGCCTTCCAAGGCATAGAGGTAATCCATGAGCTCGCTTCCGATCATCGCCCCGTTCTTCTTCGGTTAGGGCCCTCCGCCCCAACCTCACCCTCCACCAAAACCATTGTAGACTGGCACCGACTCAGGAACGCCCTGAGGGAAGCCACATCACCGCACCTAGATGCTATTCCTAGGAACATATCTTCAGTCAACGACACGAACCTTGCAGTTCATGCTCTCACTAGGTACATCCAGACCGTAGTCGAGGATTGTTCGAGGCAGGTTCCCTCGGTGGAAGACCACCGATGGACCCTGCCAAACGACATAAAGGACCTAATGAGGCGCAAGAATGCGGCGACTCGTGCCCACGACTTATATCCCACTGAAAGTAACCGGCTGGTGCTACGTACCCTTCAGCGTGAAGTCCGATCACGCATAGCCCAGTATAGGAACGATCGGTGGGATAATCACCTCTCCAACATCGAACCTTCCCACCTCGCCTACTGGCGACTTCCCAAATCCTAAAGGGGGCACCGCCCAAACAATGCCTCCTTAGCGCGTCTAATAAACCACCCGCCTTCTTAGACGAAGAGAAAGCCGAATGTCTGGCTGACAATCTCGAGCTCAATGCTCACCGAGCACCCTACCGATCGACGCCGCTCACCTTGAAATGGTTAACAGCGAGGTCGACCGGAGGAGTAAGGAACCACCTCGCGATTCCGTCACTCAAGTTACATGCACCGAAGTTGAGTCCATAATTAAAACCTGCGACCACGCAAGGCTCCCGGCCCCGACGGTATCACCAACAAGGTGATGAAACTCCTACCCATGTCCATTTTACACCTACTGGTGATAATCTACAACGCGGCCATATCCAAAGGCACCTTCCCGAACACCTGGAAGGAAGCCGATGTCATAGGGATTCTCAAGCCCTCAAAACATCCAACCGATCCATCAGCCTATCGACCCATAAGCCTGCTCAAAGTCTTGGGTAAGGTATATGAAAGGCTCATCCTCACCCGCCTCAAGGACTTCATGCTGTCGAGGGCTGCCAATCAATGAGCAGTTCGGGTTTCGCACCCAACACTCATGCACACATCAAGTGCACCGCATCACGGAGCACATCCTCAGTAAATTTCTTCAGGGCTACCAAACTGGGGCACTTTTCTCGACGTGGCGAAAGCTTTCGACAAGGTCTGGCATAACGGGCTCATATACAAACTATATGAGCTCGGTGTGCCAGATCGACTCGTACTTATCATACGAGATTTTCTCCGAAATCGAACCTTTCGTTACCGCGTCGAGGGAACGCGCTCCGAGTTCACCCCATTTGTGCCGGAGTACCACAAGGCTCTGTCCTAGGTCCTACTTTATACACACTCTACACCAACGACATACCGCGCACTCGCGGTGTAGAGCTAGCCCTTTTCGCCGATGACACCGGCCTCTACGTGTCTGGATTTAAACCAGACGCTATTTGTAAACGCCTCAATCTGCAGCCAACACCTTAGGGAAATGGTTTCGGAAATGGAGGATCGAGTTAACCCACCAAAGTGCAGCCATTTACTTCTCTCGGCGCAACAAAACGCCGCATCTCCAAACTATAGAGTTATTTGATCGTCAATCCTGGGAAAGACAGTCAAATGCTTAGGCGTCACATTAGATGAAAGACTCACCTTCGGTCCGCATGTCAACCGCGTACGGAATCGAGCAGCGTTCGTCCTAGGTCGTTTGCACCCGTTACTTAATAAAATAGCAAAATGTCCTGCGTAATAAAATTACACTTTACAAAGCGTGCATCCGACCCATAATGACATACGCAAGCCCGTCTTTGCGCATGCCTCCCCGCGTCACATTCACCGACTTCAGGTAATACAAAATCGTTTCATGCGCAAGGCCACCGGTGCGCCGTGGTTCTTGCGTAACGAAAATCTACACATAGATCTTGAGCTGCCGACCATAGCTCAGTACCTGAAGCAGGCTTCTCGCCGATATTTCGACTCTGCCGTCACACACCGAAACCCTTTGATTGTAAGTGCCGCCACTTACAATCCCATCTCGAATCACAGATTTACCCGCGTCCGTAGGAGACCGAGGCACGCCCTCGACGACCCTGACGACGCAACCACCAGGGCCCAAGCCCTTCATAAAACACAACACACAAACATTGCACCCTCATATCGCCCCGCCGACGGCGGGGCGTCGCAAATAAAGTTATTCGCGATACCGCCATGTCACTGGCCGGTTCTCTCCAGTCCATACAGATAGAAGCGTTGCTGGAGTTTCTTGCGCCACTTCTTCTCCAGCACCCACGCATTCTGAAGTGGTGGTACAGGTAGTTAATAATAATAGTGATATTAGTTAAGATAATCCTCTGTCAGAAGCAACTGACCGAGCCGAGGTTCGGCCCTCTTGGGCACCCTCGAGTCAGACGCTCTCGCGAAACAGGGTAACGGTCCAAGCCGAGGCTCCCTCTCGGGAGCCCTTGCGCTGGTTACCCATATATAGAGGTCTCGACTGAGAGCCATAAGCGCTCGGTCACCTCTCAACCCGGTGAAACTGTAAAAGCCCTGGGGCTAACAGCGGCCATCAGCCCGAAAGAGAAGAGAAAGTGGTCAATAAATTAGGATTATTTAGCCCCTGAAAACACGTGTCTCTGACTTATTATTACCCGATTTTTTATTGTGTATCAGTATTGATGTTGGTCCAGTGACCTCTACAGCTTTATCTAATTACAATCACGAGCGGGAGGCCCGCTGAGTAAGTTATTACCCGAGTTTACTTGGGTTTGTTCACAACCAATCTCAATTAGTCTAAACTTGTGGTAGAGTCACTGTAGAAACAGTGAAGACGTCATAAAATTGGAAATGCTCGAGAAATTAGCATTGAAGTGCGTTCTGCCATCGTTGTTTTACATAATGAAGGCAAATCCGAACGTCAGTTTGCTTCACAACTGAAATTATCGAGGACTTGTGTTCATGGCACAATAACTCGATACAGGGAGACAGGCAGTTTTCAAGATCGTCCACGCTCGGGAAGGCCGAGAGCTACCACGTCTAGTGAAGATAATTTCATTGTTGTTACCAGCAAGCGAAATAGACGCTTAACAGCACCAGAAATTCACGTTGAAGTCAACAAAACCCGAGTTAAACCTTTATCATTGACTACAGTAAGACGGCGACTGAGAGATGCGAAGTTGTATAGTCTCGCTGTCGTTCGAAAACATCTGCTAAGGCCGCAAAACAAGAAATAACGGATGCCCATCGAGATTGGACTGAAGAAGATTTTTAAAATTTACAAAACTCTATCTAAAATATCTTTCGAAGGACTGTTAAATAACATTAATTTTCATTGGGGGAGTCATCAAACCATTCTTAATAAAAAGATAATAGAGACCCCTTTAAATTTTAGATTTAAAATGGCGCTTACTTTTTGTTTCGGCCATTATTGTGATAAAGTAATTATAGTAAGAGGGTTACGCATAATAACTGTTTGAAACAAGTGACAGTTAATGACTGGGAAACTGTTATGGTTTTTACACATGTTATAATTATTAGTTCTTTCTCGTTGTCACCCTCGAGATCGCGGGCGTAAATCGTAAGATTGGATATTTCCATAACAACCCCGAATTAGTTTTCACTCTTAGAATTTTGTTTAAAGGAGAAAAAAAATCATTTAAGCTCATACACGCGCTGATTTATATATTTTATACACCTTCATACACAAAATAATACGTATATCGGACTTAATACTTATGAGTTTAGTCGCACTGACCACTTTGATCTCAAATAATCAGGCGTTTGGTTGGAAATTCCAAATTCCAATGTATTTTATATATAGGTGTATTTGTTTCGAATTTAGTAATTCATTTGTTTTCGCACCATTTGTTTTTTCCTTTTAAATGTTAACAAAATGGAAAACTTGAAATATCGCGTTATTTAATAATATGAGTTCCACCGTGGCACCAGCGCTTCAGAAACAGCTAGAAGAATTAATGATGGGTATAATTAAGCTACTGTAAAATATAGCACGGCACGTTATTGGTTCCAACGCTTTCGTTCTGGAGATTTTGACCTCCCAAACAAACCCCTCGGAAGGCCGGAGACCATAGTTGACAATGAAGAATTCAAAGTGATCGTGGAAGCGGAGATTCATTCGAAACAAATTGAAAAGCGAAAAAGCTCAAAAATGGGTAACGCATGAATTTAGTGAAGTAGACCAACAAACACGGAGTACTGCGTTATATTACTCAAACGCCACAACAACGAGGGAATTTTGATTCGTTTCATTACTTGTGATGAAAATTTGACACTGTACAACAATCGGAAACGCGCATCACAGTGTTTGAACCCAAGAGAACTGGAAAAATCCTGTCGCAAGCGAAATTTTACTCAGAAAAAGGTACTGGTGAGTGTTTGCTGGACCAGTGATGTCATACACTACAGCTTCCTAGGATCTGGCCAGACAATTACGGTCTATCTGTATTGTCAACAATTCCAAACCATAATGGAAAAGCTAGCCGTTAAACAACCTAGACTGACTTTAAGAGAACGCTAATTTCCTATGTAATAACCTAATAAATTTGAATAAATACGAATTATTATATATATTATATAAGGATTACAATAGAACTTTTGTCAATTATGGAAAAGGGAGTTTGTAATGTGAGGTGTGCATATTATTAGATTAAATATTAAAAAATTCTGTTGGAACAGTTGAATAAATGGCAAAATACTAAATCCTAGTACATATTAAGAGCGGCTTGCCCGGCACATGAACTCCGCCAAGGTCGCAAATAAGCACAACTAACTAACTCTACCAGTGTACTTTATTATGTGGGATTTAGTGAGAAACGGTCAGGGTGGGTGGCCCATCAAATCTTATGCACGCAAACGCTAATTAGCATATTCTTTACAAATGCCATGAGTGGCAATGTTGTTAGTGAAAGAAAATATAAAAAACTAAAAGGTCTGTTAGCTGTTTTTTTTTCTGGGTATGCTGTAAAACCTTCAGTAAGAGATGCAAGAATTCTAAAATTCATTTAGAGCTGTAACCGTAATATAATTACTAACTAACCGTAGTATATCTGTAAACATATGGTAATTTTGTAAATAATCAATCAATACTACCATCTCAGACCGGGATCCCACATATCGGGAGAGAGGATTGTTGTCAATGATTATTGAAAGTAAAATAAAGTAAAATATCGTATCGTGTAATAACTTCTACCTACCCCACGAAGTACCCCCCCTCAATATAAAGCGTTTATTTGGAATAAAGCATTTTTTTTTAATTTCAAATTATCTAATAAATAAAAATCCGTCCTCCAGTTAATTGGGAACCAAGAAATTTAAATACATCGTAAATACATGCATGTCTATCTTTAACTTGTTTATATGAATTCATTTACTATGCAATGCATTAATATTTTCATTAGTTCTCCGTTTACAATTGAGTTACTTTATGCAACAAAGTCGCATTTAGGGCGACAACCTGAAGTAACTTCTCAATGTAGAAAGACAGTACGACGAAGTAGATGATATTAATAGAAATAGACAGATAAGTCCCCGCTTTCTTAAATGTTGAAACTGAAGAGTTACGTATTACGTAAATTTGTCTGTGTATTTAATCACTTCACATTGAATAGAGTGTTTTTCCAGGATTAAAATGAAAGTTTTCCGATATCGTTCCCCAATATCAGTAAATTGTACCCGATGATAGGGTAGATACAAAGCTCGTAAAGTTCTGTCTATTTGGTATGATTTACGAGGACCCCGGACGCTGGGGGAGCCCAGATGACTTGTCTTATATCCCTACTAATGACAAACTTTAGACATTTGTATTTGTGCGCGAGTATAAACGGGGAATGTATATATTTCATACTTGTATAATCCATGAGTAAAATATAATTTACGATGTTGTTTGTCCTATTTTTAGTAGGAAATGATGATGTCCTCCTGGTGAAATTTGACTATATTGGTTATTGCGATCTAAAGTATAGGGCAGTCCAGGGCAGCCCGAAAAAAAAAATTAAGTATGCAAAAAGATGAAGGAAGATTCAAACACAGTGGCAGGGTCACGGGACACATTATACACCTAGACTGAAAGTCATCAATATTAATTTAAAAAAAATGTGTATGAATTACGGTCTATTTTCGACCACTGGACGACCACTATTTTTTATAATTTTGTATGATTAATCTTAATTACTCTTATTCCTATTCTAAATTCGACGGTTCAATTACTGTAATTTCAGCATAGCTGTCATTTCATCTCGAACACCACGAGTATTGAGTACTAGATTCTGTTGATGTTTATGCTGTTAGCCTATGCGGCTCTTACAGCTTCATCGGACACAGGGCTCACGGAACTGAGGGGTCCGTGAGCTGGTGAGTATTGAGTGATGAACCATGTAAATATTTATGTGATAAGTTTCGTATCATTTTAAAGTCAACAAGTTTCAGTATCCAACTGATCAAATTTATAAGATCAAGAAACGTTATAGCCTTTTCTAACAACAAAACGGCTATATAATTAATATATAAGTTATATTGTTAGGATGCCAATAAAGCTGTAAAAGCCTCTTAAACTTAGATAATGTTACTTGTGTCCTCAGATAATTCGACGTTATGTTATAAGATATTAATACCGTATATATCATTTACTTATAACGTAAACCCTATAAAGAAGAATTTTACGGGAAGGGAGTAATCCAGTGACCTTTCGTTCATGTCACTAAGAGTGATAAACGAGCATAGAATTCACCTAATTGTTAATGATGACTTCTGGTAGTAACAACTTACGTACTCTTAAAAGTATTCAAGAAACGTATGCATGATCACCCCTAAGTATCTATATCCTATACTGAGATAGAATACCTCATTTCTTGTAATCTGGTCTCCGGTTCTATACACTCACCAAATAAACACATTACTGTTATACCGACATTTTACCGGCATGTTCAGTCGAGCCAAAGTTTTCATACCACAGCCTAGCCCCTTTCTCCGAATGTATGAATGTAGGCAGGATATACGAGAAAAAAATTACCATAAGGTAACTTTTTCTTATTTAATTTTAAAATACTAAATAATTCTCAATTCAGCTCTACATTAGTCAACTGCAATGTTATAGAAGTTTATTTTGTACATAAGAAAATCTTCATTTGCGTTTAATTTCCGATGTTAAAGTAATATAGGGAGCTTTTATTCGTACTCCCTACATCGCATCGCAAATCACAAAGCATTATTTTTAATACCAGTATTTAAATACCAGTTTTTAAATTTACATACCAATCTCTCTTATATACCGTAATATCCAAATACTCTGATTAAATTCTACCATCATGAAACTACATATCTTAGGATTACCATCTACGACGGAGAGTATTAGGGGCATACCCTGTTATGACACGTCTGATCAAAATACGTCATCGTGGATGGAAAGGGCGTCGAAACACTTTACTTGATTAATCCACTCCACTGAGCTGTAACGCAAACTGTTTTTTCGGTTTAGACTGAATGGGGTGATTGACTCGTAGTGTTAACTCAATTTGATAATTAAGGGAAGTAAGGCTTTTGATTTATGTTCGTTTGTCGTTTTAGGCAAATCGTGTTCTTTGAAGGAATTAATGAATCATTGCAAAATTGTACGAATTTTGTGGATCTGCCATTCCTAGGTACTAACATGGAATCCTCGCTGGCTTGTACTAAAAAGTTGATAGTAACGCTAAGAAACGCTTGATATTAATGGAATATTCAGGGTGATTGGGATAAAAGACGATAGACTTTCTATGGTTTGTTTTTATATAAATCAGTAGTAACAATTTGTCTATGTTTATTCACAATATATATTCACATGTTTTTAACAGATCATGTTCTGAACAGTATCTACTCTGCTCCTGATTGGAAGAGTGTCAGATAATGATATTAACTTCTGACTTTCTGACCTACACTAATCGTGATGACTCATCTTTAATAATGGTACAAGAATAATACCGTTCCAACTATTAGCATCTGATTTAACATGGTCCGATTATTAATCTAAAAAAAAAGATAAGAAACAAGAGTTCAAGATTTTTAACATAAAGAAAGACTACAATTTAGAAAAAGAATCTAAAGTAATTTATACTACTGGTGGCGACAGAGATAGGATGATCTACTTTTATTTCTTTGCTACAATATTCTTTCTTTATTTTCAAGATATCAGTATATAATTTTCATACATTCATTAGCATATATATTCGATTCGATATAAAAAACTTTCAAGCTACATAAAGCTATAATTCCTGTCTATTAATTCTTAACTTATTGATACTTGGACCATAAAGCAATTTTACTAGTATAAGCCTCATGTACTCGCCAACTCCGATCTGCCACGGCTTACAAATCAATGTACTGAACGCACAAAGTGCGAAAACTTCGAGCACAAAATCTACAATAAAAGTCCTGTGTCAATACATTTTGATATCTACAGTATTGAAATAAGATTTAGATTTGTTTAGTTAGTGTTTAGTTAATACCGCGGTTCAGCATCCGATGCTCTGTTGTACAATTCGATGCGGTGGCAAAAAAATGCTAATCATAAAATTCGTATATAAATTGTAAAACACTATATCTTTTTGTTTCCTCTTCTATAATGCAAAATCATTGATATATAAATTAGAGAAATAAATTATCTATAAGGGTAAGTTTTATATAATTATTTTAGCCCAATTTAAGTGTATTTGCACAATACATAATATTTAACATTAACACTTATTTTTTCGTCCACAGTAAGTTCGCAAATGGTTAAAAAGTTAAGAAACACTATCAATACCCGTTCAATGCTAGGTACAGTGGAACCACAATTTTACCCTTCGACCGTCATGCTACTTTCCTACGATCTTAGACTTAATTATTAATTGTAGGTGCTTCTCATATTTGTTTAATCTCGAACAATATCTATTCGAGTAGATATTGTATTGCTCAGTTTCATTTGGGATTTGAAATTATTATCGTAATGTTAGAAATATATTTATATAAAACCGAAAGAGTAGCGTTAATACTTCTTGTGCTCAGCCGAAAGGTTACTTCATTTTCTATCATCTTACAGCACTTATAAAAAAAAACGAATACATGTTAAAATTGCTTTGACATATGCCAAACTAAATGACAAAGTTAATTTTATTAGGAATATTAAAAACTACAATGAAGGCTGCGTGCATAATTTTAACAATAATAATATTCGTCGCTATAATGGCCGTTTGCGTGATGGTAAAGTTCGCGACTGATATCACGGTGGAGGACAGAAAGCGGGAGTACATGCCCGGCAATGGCGGCGTCTACGAAGTTGCAAGGTCCATTGGTGTGTTCGCACTTAGCGAAAACTATACCCTGCCAATTGCGGAGAGATTCCCCTACGTCGCTGCTATCGCCAGAAATTCATCCGACTCCTGGTCGTTCGCTTGCTTCGGTAGCGTTATCCTCGTCAAGTGGATAGTAACATCAGCTCACTGCAGGAGACCCGGCGCAACGCACAGAATCCTGCTTCTGCAAAATTACGTTAATAACTACACGCACACGTACCCCATTCTCTTTTGGAGGATTAACGAAAAATTTAATGCAAGTAATCCAACAGGTAAGAATGACATCGCGGTGGCCAAATTAAACGTTGACAATAATCCCACTATCACCAAATCTTCCGTTATTGATAGTAATGAAGTAAAAGAAATTGAGGCCACAGTTTGGAAGACCGTGTCAACGATGGACAGGCAGGTGTATTTGACCAACAATTTTGACAAATTTGACGTGAACATAGCGGATGGTCGGAAATGTTTTGACACCTATGGGGTTACCATGGATGACAGTCTGATTTGCGTTGACTTGTCCAACTATGAGGATTGCTTCATTCACGAATTCGGTCCTCTTTACACGGGTGAAAAATTAGTGGGAATCCTTGCTATGAAGCCCAGGGATTGTGATATTAAATTGCTTGTGTTCACGAATGTATCATATCATGCGGATTGGATTTTAAAAATTACACACACTCCTTTGTATGGGTAAAATTATTAATCCTGACTACAGCTTTTGTAAATGGCCTTATGAAATAACATTTAACTAAGTAAATAATTACTAAACGATAGTAGATGTCATGGGCCGCAGGAATCTATTACCTGTGAACTGTTTGCTAGTTTCTTACTCTAAATGTAATTTAAAAAAAGTATTACATGACGATAATGATATTCTCCTGGTCCACTCGACCATTTACGCGGTATCTTCTAATTACAAGAGTTATGTCAAACAAATTAAATATTCTTTACACATTTGTTTGACACTGGCAAATTATTCAAGGTAATTTAAGACTGCTAATGTGCTGATAATTTTAAAAATGGAACACTTAATTAAATTGGCAATAACCACAAAACACGAAGGAATTCACTATTCCCCTCCCCATCCTCATTCCAATTTAATGCATGTACCTAAATCATGTAGGGTTCAAATTCTTGAAACAAATTAAAACGAATATTATTTCTGAATTTAACAATTTGTTTGAGGGCTTTATTCAGAACTTTTTATTAAGTTAAGTTAAAAGGCAAATTAAAGATATATTTAATACTACCGTCCAAATAATAATGATTTCCGTCCGTATGATTTCTCCGTCAAAGGAGCACAGACTGTATTCAAATAAAAGAAAGAAGCCATAAGTCAACGCATTAGAGATGAATGTATAAATTAGCTTAGGTATATTCTATCACCCTACTCGTAGGACAGAACCTCACAAATATTGACAACTTATTGATTTGCTAAGTGCCGTTTAGGTTAAGGGGAATAACGACATCGAGGTAATAAATAATGCAGGATATGTCTATTACTTTTGTATGAAATAGTTATATATCAAACCTGAACTGTGCGATGTATACGTGCTTTAACGATATTTATGAAAAATTACATTGGTTTAATATTTAGAGATCATTGAATCCGAATCTGTTGTTTTTAGGTTCTTGTCTCTTTGTTTGTTTCACGCAGACAAAGTTCAAAACTAAGTGTCATTGCGTATAGGCGGATTTCACGTCGACGTAAAATTAAAAAAAATATATTTTTCACTTTTTTAAATGTGTTTCGTCACGCTGCGTTTTTTCCCCACCGAGCCAGTGTTAAGTGAAAATTTTAGTTAACAATTTAATTGTTACGATATCATGAATTGAAAAGCTGGCACGCCACTATACGACCTATAGCTTATTAAAATATAAATAAAAATATTTTATAAAGTAACTGACTCACGCCGAATTAATGTTTTCACTTCTAGTAACTTTTTAACCAATGAAGACCCAGGCCTAAACAAAGATTTTGGGTTATTTGTAAAGATTTGTGCGACCCTGCATTCTCTAGACGAAGTAACTCGAGATATTACTTGGGCGGTTAAGCGCCAATAGTATAATTCACTGCGAAACTAAAAGCCGTAGGTTCGAATCCACCATTCGATTATCTTTGTGATCCATCTTTTAGGCTTAAAAATTATTTTATGAAACTAAGGGCGACAAACGAGTGCACAATTCACTTCAATTGTAAGTGATAATTGCAGACTACATTCATCCACAGCAAAGACCCAAGACTCACATATGCTGTTGCACCTGAGGACAGAAATGGAATGCCTTAATTCCGGTCTTCGGTTCTCTAATTTGATCATACGAAACATACTAGTATTTTGCTATATTTTTTTATTTAGTTAATCTTTATTGCATTAATCGTAACAAAGGTAAAGGTTCAGAAAGGGCGGCCAAAGGCAATAAATTCAATGAAATTCACATGTGCAAGATAAACTTATGTGACTACAGGTAACTTAAGTAAGTTGTCATGAACCAAATTTTTGAAACCCGATTTTATTACTGAGTATATAGGCACATATACATATATCACGCTAGGAATCTGTTGGTGTGTGAGTCTGTAGAGCCACCCCATTCATGCTGCAGCTTGAAAAAAGTTGCAGAGTGGCTGTGCACACTAAAATACATCGTGTGCAGTTGCCATCATCTCTTATATGTATATGTTATCTCTGTCGTTAGTTTTTTACCTTTATCCAAATAGGAGGTAATATAGGTCTTAAGGCCACCTCCAATATGAAGCATTGCTTAATATTCGTATATACCATGACGATGATACCATTACGTCAATCTTGGTCTGTATGATTATTTATCACCTCTGTGATAAATAAAAACACATAAACGGTACATTTTAAGTTTCTGTAACGCAGCGGGACAGCGACACAATCTCGCCGAATTGCAAAATAAAAGTACGATCGGAGATGTTTATCTTTATTACATTTAAGCCCTAAAACTTGTGTAGATGTCGAGCCATACCCAGCCCTGTGGTGAAATCATTCATTTTATTTTTTGTCTACATTTACAACGCGTGTATTGATTGCATTGGCGCGTGTACACGAGTGCAAAATCATTTTATACACAGATAAACTATGGCATAGGGACTATACTCTTGTTTCTATTTTTTATTTGACATAACATGACAAACGAAGACTCAGTGCATCTAATGCTAAATGATTCTGCGCTCCATAAAAATCTAAGGACTGAGATGTAATACTTTGTTTCTTATATTGGGTCTCCAGTTCTGTTAACTCTGGATACAAAACAGTAGTGTTATTTATTTATTCTTTTTGTCCCTTAAATAAGACTTACACAGGCGGACTTTATGCTTAGTGGCATTCTCTGGCAGTCAATCCTGGAAGAATGAGAGAAAACTTTGGCGGGGGGTATATATAGAATAATAACGTTAATTAATGATAAAAGTATCAATTTACAAATTACATATACACACACACACATATATATATATATATATATATATATAAATATAATTTTGTTAATTTTTTTTTTTTTAATTTTATTTGCTCCATTAAGGGAACAAAGTTTTCGATTATAGCAAGCGGTAGACTGACAACTTGTGATTATAACTCGGTATAGTTCATCTTCTGATCCTATCCTATAGATTCCTAATGATCCTATCCATAGAAATTTGGCAATCATTATTTATACAAAAAAAAAGTATTAGTAAATTGAATTAATATAAACTGATAATTCTCTGCATACCACTTACTCTGTATCTAAACAATCGGTCACGTATCTAAAGAAATAGTAACAAATGTCTGATAGTCGGGAGGGCCGCAATCTTTTATTGCATCTAGATATCTTCGCGAGTGGGGGATGTTGTGATTCATGGGTAAGTAACGCGTGATTTATAAGCAAGCGGTCCCCGTTTTGATAGCGTGAACATATCCAGTGTACACATGAATGAGTAGAAAAACTAGACTGTAAAAAAACACGTGAAATATTATGTTACATGGCTATTTTAATACATTTTGAGAAACAACTATTCTTTCGAAATTCCTTAAGTCTCAAATAAATGGACAATTGACCTTATTGTAAATGATTCCATTGGCTTAACTTAACTTAAGCTACTATTTCGTGATGGTATTTTAGGTATATTCCATTCCCTGTCGACCCGACCTAATAATGCTACAGTTGGTTTATAACTGCGGCGTCGTTCTCACCAATGCGATTTTATTTTCCGAAGTAACTGTGTCAAACGACGAAGCAGTTCACCTTATAGTCAATTATTCCAAAGATGCAAATGCAAACCCTCGATAACGAAAATAATTGTCTTTAAACTTTAAAGAATAATTGTTTTCGTTTCTCTTCTTTAATAGAGAATAGAGAGCGCAATGTCAAATTCAAGAAGCAAGCTATAGAACTCGGAAAGCGTATACAAATACTACCATAATTGTCAAATCATAATCGAAATGCTCAATGTCTCTAACGGATATGATTCGCAAGTAAAAACCCACCGGAGAACTAGAGTCATTTGCAAACTCCACTACTTTGTAAGTGCAAATGAGTGTAGACGGCAAACGTAGTTCCTTACTCAGCGGGCCTCCGACACACGAGTCTAATTAGATATCGCTGTAGAGGTCTCTGGAGCCACAGCAATACTCATACACAAAAAAAATGCAAACGTAGTATGAAACAGCCGGAGATGATACTGAAATGGAATTGTTAAGTGTAATTTTAACGTTTTAATAACATTAACAATCTGCCTGCACTGGAAGTGTATAGTGAACTATAGACGATACTCTTTGCAGGCTCGTATGAGGCGTGTATTGTGTGTGTATTCTCCTCTTTTTTATTTTCGTCCATTGCAGCATATTCTCTTCACCATAGTTACTACCGTTACCACCGTTATATAACATAAATTAAAAGGAAATCGTCATCACGAGACGTATCGTTCCAAGTATAGAATTAGCAAGAGCTTAAATATATAAATTCAAATAAACTAAATATAAGATTAATGTTAAGCCATAAATATTACCCTCAGTTTTGTATCGAAAACATTTCTCGCAGACCCCCTGCTCGCGAGTCTGTTACGGTGAAGCTGTTGAGGCCTTTATGGCCAGCAATACAGATACTCAAGAAAAAAGTATCGAAAAGAAACAAACTAATACGGGCACCAGGTACCATCAAAATCACGCAGTTATCAGGCAATATTTAAGTTAATTTAATCACAACACTCGTATATATTTTAAAACATTTAGTATCAATGTTTAAACTACCTGATCGCTGGTCCTGGTAATTAAACAGCACAGGAACATTATTAGTATATCACAAATTGTTAATTTTTAAGTCTGGGTGTGTTGTCCATTGAACTGACAGTGCACCCAGAACGAGTTAATATCATTTACCAATAGCCGGAAGATAGAATAGAAGATAGAAAAATAAAAGGAGTGCGTCGTTTATCTTTAGTAAATAGTAAAAATCAACAGCAATGTTTTAGCCTATAAACATTAGACATTATAATCTAAAAGTTTAGACATTAACTTTGTCTACGTTTAATACGAGCCCCTATGTACAGTCGCGGAAAAAAATATATAAAAATAAAATATTAATACACTCGATTAACTCGAATCGAATTTATTAATATACAATGTAATGTGACCCTGTTAATAATACTATTGTTTAAAACACTAGTAAGTCGAAAAACTGTTTTAGTTTTTAAAACTAAAAACAGACGTGTAACGTAGATAACTATATGTTATAAAATTGAACCTGCTAAATAAAATCGTAAGTTATACCTCTGCAGAGCCACGCTGTAGTTTGCTTCTTCCGCAAAATGAATGAGCTGGTTTGATCGGGGAAGGGCGAGGAAGCTCCTACAGAATACCACAGTGAAAAACCAGAATAACTCTGCTGTGTTTCGTTTGGATCTCGATACAGGATAGACTGTGACAAGCACGTGTATCTTGAATATTTGTTGAGGATGCATTTAGATGTTTATGGGCTGCGAACGTCATTTACCATCAGGTGAACTGTGTGCTCGTTTATTTCCTTTTCCGGCTTCTTGTCGTGGATTTGTCTAACTAACTAACTAATTTGACTAAGTCGATCCTTTTAAGCTATACTTAATAAAATAACAACAAAGTCACCCTGCGATAAAGTTTTGGTATATTTCCTCGACTGTACCTGTAAATGTCATCGTACATTTAGCGGCTCAATCAAAGTTATTGTGCAATAGACTTTACTCCCCTCGCATAACAATAAAAATATTCATAACTCTGTCTACCCCTCTGTCAGCTTAACAAATGCATAAGGGTGACAAATGACAACATAGACGTTTTGCTATAAAGTGTATTACGTCAAAAAAGTATTTTAGAAGTGTTTTGTTTTAGAAACTATTCAGTATTCACACACTAATATAAACTCAAAAATTTAGTTCCTTTCTTACTTTTACACCTAATCCTTTAGATCACAATATTTCATTTGATTTTCTTATTCAACCATTGTTTGCTCTTATTCTTCTGCAAAATATTATTTATTTCAAGTGTTAAATATTGAAGAGCTTTAGATTTTGATTTGAAATTCTTACAACTGTCGTTCCTCATTCGAGTCAACAGCACTTTGGTAACCGTCCATGGATATTACAACAAGACTCTGCTTCAGCTTCAAATATCGGTGTTCATCAGATTCACAGAATGGTCACCCAAACCTGATCTGATTCTCATGGATTATATAATTTTATCTAAATGTTAATGACCGTGCCGTGACCCGCCATAGAAGTGTTGATGAGTTAAGGGCTGCCCCTCCACAGGATAAGATATCTCTCGAATAAGTCCGGAAAATTATGGAACTATTTTCCAAGCATAAAAACGCTGTACATAAAGGTGTATTCGCGCTAAAGAAGATTATTTTAAGAAAAAATAGACATTCTAACGCAATTTAAGGTGTATTATTATAATTTATAACTTAATTTTATTTATGTATAAACTTTTTAATGGTTTAATCTTTAATTGCTAAATCAGTTGTCAACTTTAATTTGGGCCAGCCTGTACTAAGCCTAGGCTTACTAAGCCTTAAGGATGTCGCTCAAGAATCAAGAATCACCGCAATGGGGGTAGCTTAAAAAGATTCGCCGCTCGCTACCTCATTCGCATGTAATAAGTTGTCTTCTTGGCAGTTAATTTTTTTTTATTTAAATACTCGAAACGAAGAAAGGATACCTTTTTTTATAAAATAGGTGGCAAACGAGCAAGCAGATCACAAAGGCTTTTGAATTTTAAAGTTGTAGGCCCTTTTTTGAAGGTCCCTAATTCGTAAAGGTTCGGATACCGCTGGCGACAGCTAATTTCACAGAGCAGTTGTACGTGGAAGAAAATTACGCGCAAAACGCGCACAGTGGTAGTTTGCCAACCATCGAGATGATGATGAAGAAATTTTAAGTTTTGTCGTGATGAACGATGTTTAAACTAAAAAAGAAAATTCAAGCCGCTGGAATTTTTTTTTTTTAATGAAAATATTAGCAATGCTATTACCATTACTAACATTAAAGAAACACGTGCATTCTGGTCTCTCTTCAAAGTTGTCCAACGGATTTTCTGTCAGCCATCTCTTCAATCTCTGTACAAAGGAGACAACACGGTGGCCCTTGACGTAAAAGAGATTCAAATCCACCGTTAGACTATTATCGTGAACCATCTGCTAGCACAAGCATTTTCAGCTTAGTTGCAGTGGTTAACCGGTATTCCGGTTTGTATTAGTAATGTTTAATAGCATTGCTAATATATTTATATAAAAGAAAAAGTTCCAACCGCCGGAACGGTGGATTTGAACCTACGGCGTTAAGTTTCGCAGACCGTACCCTAAACCATTAGGTTATTGACGCTTTAATTAATCCGAACAACCCCTCAGAACACTCCGCATGGTAAATTCGGTAATAAATGCATAGAAGTGCAGCATCTCTTTCCAATGCCAGTGAATCAAGCCAATTGGAAAATATCTGATCATCAGCGATTCGAGCAGCTCTTCTTGGAATTAGGTCAAATAGAAGAAGTTGGTATGGGGTGCCATCCCAAGGATGAGTTTCACACAGTGGGCCTACATACTATCTTGCTCTATTAAGCACGCTCAGTTTTTAGAGGCCAATCTGACAGTACCTTCCAAGTGACTGCGGGACTGAACGTCGCCCGATATGTAAATGCCAAGGATTCCAATATTAGCTAAGTTTGTTTGTTCCGGCACACATTGACGTTTTCTCGAGAAATATTGGCGCGGGCAGTATAAGTGCTGTCATCCGCATAACTATAAATGTAATTAATTTGCGACATGGCATTGATATGCAGAAGAAACAAGATGTGAGATGGCACGCAGCCTTGTAGAACACGAGCATTTAGATTTCCGACATTGACCAGATGATGACCAGCATTGAGATTCAGGTTCGTGAGAAAACTGGTGACCCACTCGTATAATTCTAAGCGAGTCTGAGCGATCACCTTTTTTAAGGATCGGGTGCACCAAAGCTGTCTTCCGGTTCCAGTTCGGGACGATGCCTAAAAAGTAGGAGTACCGATGAAGATGCATAAAAACCAGTACCAACTCTAGAGCACTGGTTCTCAGCACAATTGAAGAGATCACATAAGGAACACTCGACTTGTGGATGCTTTGTGCACTCCCTGGATATCCACAATGTCTACAGAAATCGGACATCTGGCATGGTACTCTCACATCGCACGATGGTCGGTGATGAGTTCTCCCTGTCAAGAGTTGAGTTGAATGCAAAAAGAGAGCCCAAGAAATCGACTTTCTCCTTTGCGTCAAGAGCCACCGTGTAGTCTCCTTTGTGCAGAGATTAAAGAGATGGCTGACAGAAAATCCGTTGGACAACTTTGAAGAGAGACCAAAATGCACGTGTTTCCGAAGGCAGAGGAACTAGTCTCTCGCCAACTTTGCCAACATACACTGACTTTGCCTCTGCAATAACTCTTTTGAAGAACCTGAAGGCAGAGTTGTACTCTTTTTTTAAAAATACGGATTTTCCATCCCTTGACGCCGATGCATCTGCCCAGGCTCGGTAACACTCTTGCTTATAGTGTGACGCTACTCAACAGCAGCAACCAAACCAAGGCTAGGATTTGCTCCCGATGGATACCATTGAGTATGAAATGAAAAGTTCCATACCCTGAAGTTCCATATCGGTGACAGAATCGTCAACAGCGTTGAGATCATCCTGTGAGAAGCAAATCCGCCCCCATGGGTAGGATACAAAAAAACGCCGCATCCCGTCCCAATCCGCTGACCTGTAGTGCCACACGCGTCAATAACCTGCAAACCACAACGAGCACGTGAGAGGCAACATACTCCAGATTAAAAAATAGTCAAATAAGCCTAGAGGGGCATCGACGGAGATTAGATAGTTGTCCGGATGAGAGGTCAGTAGAGGATCCAACAGAGAAGGTGTATGATCCTCCTCGTCTGGAACCCGCGTAGGCGAAGTGACCAGCTGTGTCAGATTATATGCCAAAGCAAAGCCGTTATCAGATCTCCCCGCAAGATCGGTTGTAATGGATCCAAGCCATTAGGCGCGGCGAGAGATAAAATCGCCGAGTATCACGATCTCTGCAAATGGGATCTGTTGTTACGTCGATGAATCATTCAATGTCGGTATTTCTGCTATGGGACCTATAAAGGTACGCATAGACGCGGCGGAGTGAAGTCCCCTGGTATTGCATAGCGAACGTGGCAGGCTCTGCCGTAGCCTTTTAGCTCTGTTTGCCCCTGGCAGGATGGGTGTAGAGCAGAGCCCAATAATACGCGGAGCATTGTTGTTTGTTAACTTTGTTACATTATTGTTGTTTGTTACGTAAACGTTGACCAATAATTTTACTAATCCTACTAAACATGATAACTAAAGTTCAATAGCAGTTGGGTTGCAACGTAACCACTCAAATTCGGTGCGTGCTTCTGTTTAATAGTTTAAAATCGAGTCACGCCGTACGGTCAAAATATTCCCGTTGCTTAGATTAATTTTTTGACTATAGTAGATAAAATGTGAAGTTTTTAGCTTAAATGAGATGACATTCATAATAATACATTCTTTTTTATTACTAAAAAATATTATACAAAGTCGTCATATTATCTATAATAAGGAAACATTTACACATTCAAACATTCAACACTAAAGAAAATACAGACAAAAAGACAAAACAATCTTAAATGAAAAAATAAAAAACAATTGAATACTTAGTGTTACCCCCTTTGGCTCTAATTACAGCTCCTAATCGGTTTTTCATAGATCGGATAAGATTTCTGTTTCTTGAGAAACGCCATCCCGTTCTTCAGAGAGTTGCGGTCCGATATCCTAGCTGGTGTAGGATTTCTAGCCCGAACTTTTCTTTTAAGCTCGTCCCATAAACGCTGAATGGGTCCGGACTACGTGCTGGCCACTCCATGCACTCAATTTCCACCTCCCAAAGGTACCGCCGAACAAAAGCTACCGTATGTAGACGGTTTCGCTGATAAAACCTGCATAAGGAATGAGATGATCCCTTAATATCTCTTCAATATAGCGGTTCGTCGTCAAACCTCTAAATCTGCCGCTAGTTTTGATGAAACTTAACTCGGTTTTTGCCTTCATTGTAAAGCCCGCCTATACCATCCAAGAACCTCCTCCAAATGCCACATCTACACTTATGCAGCACAGGGTGCAGATCTTTAACCGAAGATAATATTAATACTTTAAAAAGAAAAACATAATTCGGGGCTCAGTTATTTTTAAGACATTCCACCTTGTACATGAGACTTGAGTCGATTTTTTTGCTCACGAGTGTAGCTAACATCGTTAATTATTTACGTAGACGAATTAAAGATGAACTAGACTCACCTGTGTTC
This sequence comes from Teinopalpus imperialis, assembly GCA_029286865.1. Lineage (NCBI taxonomy): Eukaryota > Metazoa > Arthropoda > Insecta > Lepidoptera > Papilionidae > Teinopalpus > Teinopalpus imperialis. The sequence continues at coordinate 7,117,106 of JAGSMU010000004.1, forward strand.
ACTAATCATTATTTCTCCTACATTAATTTAACTTAATTTTGAAATTTTTTTTCACAGGGAATATGTGACAAAAAACAGTCACGTGAGAAGATATTTAGGTCCAGAACGCGGGAATATAAAAAAAATCGCCCCAAAAAGTCAATACTGAAGGAAATCCTAATAACGATAATACAACTTCTTTAGCTAGGGAGTTATCTGAATTTAAAACATTCGTTTATTTAATATTTTCAACTATTAAAGCCCAAATTGCCTTTGCTTTGATACATATGAACCGCCTTACGAACGAAAATATTATATTCCTTGGTCTTCAGTATTGGTTAGATACTGCGATTCGTATTGCCTAAGACATGCAATTACGGATATACTTACAGGAGTAGTACATCTTAATTTAAGCTACTGGTAGTGTTTCTTGACGTTGCATTTAGTAGATCTTAATCAGAAAATATTATTTTATAACATCATGCATATACAATAATTATCTAGATGTTCTCCTGCTTCCTGTAACTATCTTATATCTAAATAGTGTTGTCGTACTTAATAATGCAGCGTATCAAAATTCATAGTAAAATTCTGCACCGAACTCCAAGTAACAAGTAACGATCGTTTTTTTCTATTATCGAATATTGAATATTCTCCACAACTCAAAAACATTCTCAAACTAGTATTTTACAAGCTTAGCTAAAGTTTAGCTTATAAATAAATAAAAATTCTACGATTACAAAATTGTTGTAATTTCACAGCTTACATCCACAACTGAAACATTACCAATTAACTCAAATCAAAATATTTCGGACATTGTTATAGGATACGTAGTAAAAATAATGTATTCATGAATATGGTGTCTATAAAAAGATTAGCAAAACAGAATGACTACTATACGAAACAACAACGTAGAAATGTAACGATATGTAAGTTTTCTTCCAGTTGAACTGATCTATGCGTTGCAGCATGGTTCCACCGCGTATATTATATAATATCAAATCAAAATTACCATATAAGGTCATAATTAACGCCTGTTATTAATTTTATAGCAAATATTTTTATAGTCAAATAAAACGTTCCATTACGGACATTTCTTCTTGATACAACATTATACACGGAATCACGAATTATGGCATATATAATAACAGCGCCATCTTTTTAGTGTCTAATAGAATTGAGTAAAATCATATTTTACTCAGAGGAGTTTTGTAAAAGCGCCTTTTGTAAATGAGGCTATAATATTTACATATGAAAAGCAATCTATTTAAAAACAACAATGCACATACTAAAATTTTATATTAATACCATTTGAATCAATTGCATCCTCGACTGCACTGCATATCTTAAATCTCATTCATATTTGTGTAACGTGATAGGTGGATGAATATTATGATGTATTAGTACCTGCTCACCTTTATCTAAAATTTTAATTTTGCATGCAAGGTTTTTGAGTAAGAAATGAGTTAAGAAATTTTATGGGAGTAAGCCAATCCTGCTATTACTTATAGGAAATCATTTACTTTCTTTATTTTAATATAAGTGAGGGTGATACCAGAAAAGCTAGACAAGTTGGGTGTTATAGTATTTATTTATTAATATCTGTCAGTGATGATAGCTTAGAGGAGGAAGGGGGATCTTTTCATTTTTTGGAATCTAATTTACATACCGGCGATAGCCTCATCCATCTCATGTGGGACATTATAAGGTCGTGGTAAAACGTGGTAGACGATTCCATCTCTGTCTACTCTGTTTTGGATTAAAGGTATGAGAAATTGTCAATTATAATCATAAATGTATCTTAAAAGCAATTATTATGTATAAGTAGTCTAGATTTCGAAATAGTTGAATCAATGTATACAAATAACGTTGAATTGAAGAACATAAATGAACAAAAATATCGATGAGTCAAACGTGGTGATACAACTTGCGCGAAACTCCTGTCCATTACGTTTCGTAAAGGCGTGAATCACAGCTGTATAGAAAAATCAATACTTGACTTTATTTTCTGCCTACTAGGCTAATTTCACACCGCAAGAACATTGAATAAACGTTATAAAAATCAGAGTTACAAAATATTTAGTATTGTTTCAAGAGTTAGTTATCTAAAAATAACTAAAATATTAAAACAACAAAAACGAAGTAAATTAAATTAGTCAAGGTGTGAAGATAGCTGCACGTGGTACTGCAATTAAATGGACTGATTGGCTGGCCACCAGAGGGCGCAGTGTACTCGTGATGTTGTTACATACAATGAGGGCGTGTAAGTGCTTGTGAAAAAATAAGTGTTCTGTGATGTTCCAAGCGCTAAAAGAAAACAAAAATTGTAAGTATCATAATTTCATTCTATTCTCTAAGTTATGTAACATTTACGGCCATGAGAAAAATATTTAAAACTCGTAAAAATTTGGAAACCATACATCTGTGTGAGGTATTACCCAGCCAAATTTAGGTCGTGTCGGTGTTAGTGCGTTCCCTACTGCTTCTACACTCCTCAATTCGGTCGAGTTGTATTCCCGCCATCTTGTAGCAGGAGCTTTCAGGATTTAGTCTATATATATTATATGTAAATATATCGCAAGATCCCTGTCACATAATTTCGATTATATTCTGCTGCAGTATTTTAATTGATAGCTGATATTATATATTATTATTCATTCATACTTTAAGAATGATTAATAACATTTGTTGACATTTTTACAGACAACATTTGAACTGAATAAGAAAATAAGTCGAAATATCTTTTTAAGTTCTGGATTTGTACTGCTTACAATTTTAATCTATTACATTTAATCACTACTAATCACGTAGAGGTCACTCATTTACATGACATGTATTAAATGAAAGAATGACATCATAAATTCAAAATAGTATTAAAGAATATTGAACAAAAATTGAAATAAGTAACAGTATCGTACGTAGTACTTTACCTTAAAAACCCTATATCAATTAATTTTCTTGAGCCAGTTGAGGTGATCTATAGTCTAATGGGCAGATTTTAAAATTAAATTATATTTAATTGGATCATACATTGTCTTGCAATTACCAGTGTCATTGACTTACAAACACTATTCAATTATCTGTCTGTATTATATTATGAATATCTAAAAATGTTGATAGAAAATATTTATTAGTTATAGTATATGTAACTGAATTAAATAACCAAAAGAATGGAAAATGGTATTATTATGGGCAGTTTGTGTGAAATAAAACCTATAATCATCCCACAGCTAGTAACATGTGATAAAAAATAGGTCATCTTGACACAAAAGGGGCTCAACATGGAAAATAAGCAATATATTTCCACTGCATTTATATATATATATATATATATATATATATATACATATAATTATTATCAATGAGAAAACTGATAAAATATAGTTAAATATCAGTTAAACTCTATGGTTAACTTGGGCAACATGGATGTGGAAAATTTCCTATAAATAAAAACATTTGTATACACACTACATTCACACTCACTAAATTAACTATATATCTCCTGCAATATTATGAAACAACTGCATCTGTACCGTCCTCCCAATGCAGAACATGTATTCAATCTGACTGGAAAGAGTGAATGATGAGTTCGTCTGTTTTGGTGTATATTATGCGAATGCTCAGGGCACTATAATAAATCCTGCACAGTTGCATCTTAATGAATCTATTAGAGAGTATAATATGGTGGCATATTCAATTTATATAAATAACATTTTAACCATCCATGTTATTCGTCAAATTTTGTCTAATATCTGCGGTTTGATTAAGAACGTTAAAAATTTAGAAGTTACAAAATTAAATTGGAAGATTTTAATGGCATAATTATATAATATGTGGTGTTTTATTTAATTATGACATTAAAATCTTCTAATCTAATTTTGTAATTAGATACCATCCACAAGATAGAGTAATGACCTGTAAATGCTTATGCAAAGTTGCTGTTGTTTGCCAGCCTGGGCATGGTCATGGATTCCTTATAACTAATGATTGATACACTAAAATAGTAAATCATTATCTTTTTCTAAAATTCGACTTCAATGACACTCACGAATTTAAAAATGGTTTACACAGAGAGAAAGTGGAAACCATGTTAAAAATTATGTACAATACACAAGGTATGGTGTGCATGAATAAATCAATTTATAAAGAAACAGTTTACGATTTTCTTTTGTAATTCTTTTGACTATAATCAAAACACTAGCATCATTGATATGCTATTATGCGACAAAACGTAATAGCGTCGCCAAACACGCATGCGTGGTTCATTGGTCTGCGTACATACAATCATTCATCACTGAAATGGAAATAGTCAATGTAACATCGCAAGGCGTGTCTTCCGCCTTCGCGTCTATTTATGGTCACCTACATGATCATAGCGCGCGGTTATTTGCTAGAGGTCTAACTTGGTCTGAGGTACCTGTCAAGTTGTATTTAGACGTATAACATTGTGGCTTGCTTTTATCGTTAAACATTGCATTCCATATGAACCGAAATATTATGGCACTATAATAAAAATAAGCGATTACAAATAACTAATCTGCATTATATTTCCTTATCGAGATTTAATGACAGTGTCATAAGCAACAGGAATAACATTCAGATGGAATGTGTACTCGTTAATAGCTTAAATTAGTTCATTAAAAAGAATATCATATTAATTTGTAGTTGAGGATAGATTGTTTGCTGGTCTCATTTGTCAGCAGGTGAACCGTGTTTTCGTATAAATTCCTTCCATAAACAGCTCTAGCAATCAGTACCACGATGCTTAAATATAATCAAATCATCAACAGTGATAGTATTCTCGTACGGGCAGAGTTCCTTCAGTCATATTTTCGTTGGTAATCGAATGTTAATCATTGATTTTGCTTTGATTTACACAATTAATTTGTCTGTCGTCGTCATCATTGATTCTAATTTGTTTAACTTGATTATTAATTTCAAATCATGTAAGCAATAAGAAATGCAGAAAACTAAATTTACTCAAAATTGTTTTATTAACTTTAAGAACTTAATTAGTTTGTATAGACGATATCTAATTTAGACATATTTTAAATTTCTATTCGCAAGAATTAAGTGTTTTAGTTCGAATTCGAAAGCAAATTTTGCTCGAGTTACTGATTCTGATTTAATTTCCGGTCTCTTAATAGTGTCTTTTTGGGCTTATTTGCCACAGTAAATCCAATAAAAATAACACTGCAGCCTTTCTCGGATTTAGCGAGACGTATCGCGAAATGTTAAGACGTATCAACGGAAATGTTAATTTTACCTAGCTACTAGTAAGGGATTTTTGTTAAAAATCTAATCATATTTTTATATTTAAAGGAGTATATAGATAAAAATAAAGTGGGAAAACACATGTTCTTCTCTTAATCAATCTTTTGTGTTGATGGGGTAGTTATAATTATTAAATTGATAAGAAAGTTATTAATTTATTGTTAGTAACAAGACAATATAGTATATTAATAAGGAAATAGTAAAAAAGTTTCCTCGAAAATGAGGTTACAGCGAAATTTTATTAATTAATGATGAAAAGCCGTGCCTTTCCTGCAGCCTCGTAACCTGATTTCGTCTAAAACAATGAGTTCATCGCTCTGGCACTCGGCCAGCTCGCGGTTTCGTCCGATGTTGGACCGTCTAACTGCTACTAATTAGCCATAGTTTGCGTGATCGACGATGTTGGTTCCAATGGTAGTCTGGAGGCGCTGTGAAATAACTTGTGTATTCCAAGATGGAAATACCAATACAAAAGAAAATTAACTGCTTTGCTTTTTTGATATGACGATAAAAATATTATTGATTATCTGTGTTTAAATTGGTTAGGACATAAAAGGTAGAGGACAGAGAGGCATCATAGCGGGATTTGATAACGCATTAATTGTTTCGTCACTTCCTTCTAATTAATACAACGCAGTGTCGTTAGCGATAACGACGCTCACACCGAGAGTGCAAGAAATTGTGTATAATTTGATTATAAACTCATGTCTAAAGGATATTTCTTAATATAAAGTTTAGATCTGGTGAGATAAATTAAAATAAAGCAATGCTACATGTATTTAGCTCATATGTTATATTTATATTTATTGTCTAATCGAAGATTCTATTAAAAATTAAATATTGTTATTGATGCCTTCTTAAAAATTATAATCTCTACTTATAATTAATGCATATCTAGATTATGCATAGACCACGGTCTAGCGCCGGGACAACGTATGTACCACTCAGTGATCAAACTAGATGAAGTGTAAGTAAAAGGTTCTTGGGCAAACATATCTCGTAAATCATTCAATGGCACAACAGACTTTAAATTATAGTTCACAGCCCAATATTGATATGTTTCTAGCTTACTTATTGATGAAGAATACTATTAATTGGGCCTTTTTCTTCTGGGTCTGGTCCTTTACTCTTCAATGCTATTTAACTTTATTAATCTCTAAAGTCGTGAAGCTTGTTTATGGGAAATCCGTACTATGCAAAGATCGCCAACTAATGATTCATTCACCTAAATCGTTGGTTTTGACTCATTCCCCGTCCACACTGATGCTTCCAAGATTCTCTACAATTGAGAGTTCTATCGAAATAGTTTTGCATCAGTGTGTTGTACTAAGAGTAACATGTGATGATTTATTTGGTTTAATTCAAAGACAAATTTCTTGTTTCTGACACTATTTGCAATATCGCTCTTAAATATTGCTTAACTAACTATTATAGCTTTGGCTGTCCACTTCTTTAATAATAAGTCATCATATATACATATATATTAAGTCTGTTCTTCAACCTCCCGACTCCAGATGCTCGATAAAGATCGTGGCATTTTACAAGAACCTTTTACAATGCCTCTAACTTTTAGACCAAATCTCTTAAATCTAGAATTAACCTACTCGAACAGTTTTCATTTTTTTACGGATATAACAAAGATCCACACATACCTGGTCATTATAGAAATTGATAGAATGACTGACCCAGATATGTGATTAAATTTAATACAGTATATAATAGTTAAATAATCGTTTATTATTAAAAATCACCTATAATTCTATGGTCAGCACTATAATCGACATTTGTGGGAAGACACCTGAAAATGGTTACAGCTTGCCTCTTCAGGACAAGACAAAATAAATCATTAGGAATGCTGTTCAAAGACTTCAAATATATCTTTAATAGGGAATTAAAGAATTGTGCTACTAACTATGGTATATAAAAAATATCTATATCGATCGTTCAGGGTTAAAGGATTTTTCCAAACTTAGTGGATTTTATGAATTGTGCAATGCAGGGAAGCTTAAACTGCATCCGAAATTCGTCCGATGTTATTGTTTAAATATTACATCGAATATAGGAAGGCCGAGGACAAGCGAGAACTTGTGTAACTGTGCAGATATTTTGTGCACTAAATTATTCTCTTGATCTGTTGATATTTTCCACTTTTTCTATGCTCTTAGTCATCGCCATTGTGAGAAATGGGTGAATTTCAATAGGAACCTTAATTCACCGTAATATGACATGAGAAGTTACTTCTAACTTGATACATATATTCTATATGTTAAGACGTATTTGTTTATGTGTCATGTATTACGTCAGTGTCCATTTATTTTGTATTCGAGTTATTAGTACGTAGATGACATTAAGAGTAACCGTGACCCACAAACTGTAGTGGCCTCAAGGTTTACGTGTTTCACGATTCTAGATTCGTTCATATAGTATATAAGGAGATAATTACGACTACATTATAGTTACTTTAAAAAAAACACTACACATTTAAAATATTCAAATTATTAAATATACAGCAAGATATGCTATGACTTAAAATTTTCATATTGCGTGTTTTTGCTAAGTAGATCCTATCACGTCCACCTGTACAAACTTTTGGGTTTTTTTAATGCGTGGCTCGTGATTGCTTTAGCGTAAATAATTACTAAAAGAGGTGCCTGTGGAATTGTTGCGCTACCGAAACTGTAAGAGGTCAAGGCTTAAAAAATCACGATCAAACTATTGTTGTACTCACTCTTTTAACTTTACAAAACATCGGAATATGTTTTGCGAGAAATGTGTCATTGGTGAGATCGTTATACTGTGTCACGTTCTAGCTGGCGTTCCAAAATTGAGTGCAGGTATATGAGAGTTTCTTGTATTATGCATGAGGATTATCTTATGTCTCTTCATTTTATATTCTAGTTGACCTAGACGATTATGACAGTCTCTGTCACGCGGTTCCAGGTGTGCCTTTGATGTTCAATCAGATTTGTTACATTAGGTTAAGATTCAGTTGGATATACAGTACTTCAATGGATTCACATGCAAAAAAAAATGAGTTGCAAACAAACAGTCAATCACAGAAACTTTCGACATTGGGAGTGCCATCTATTTTCTTGCTGCAATATAAATGAGTAGCCTCAATATCAATGTCATAACCGTATGTTTCGTATGATAAGTGGAATAATCTGGCGACATGTGAATTGTGTCGGGTTGTTGTTGTTGATGTTTAAACTACAACTGTTGCTGGAATTAATCCGAACCATGCATCAGAACACTTCCCAAGGTAAATTCAGTAAAAAATGCATAGAGATGCAACATCATCGTTCCATCTCATTGCACAGGCGTGACAACGTATGTTCATCTTGAGTAAATGCAGTGATTGGGAGAAGATGTCATCGACATCTGTCATCACTTACCATCAGGTGAATTGTATGCTCGTTCGTCACCTCTAATATTATGAAACATAACTAAATCAGTCAACATAAATTATATTTTTACATAAATATTTTGCACAGTCACCCGGGCTGAGAACTGAAATGAGGACCTGCCTGGTTTGGTATTTAGGTACTCAACAGTGCTACGCAATCATCAGTACTAATAAGGTCTTACGAAACAAGAAATTTACGTACAAGTCGCAGATTGTACCTTATCAAAAACAATCTAAAATTTCGTTACCCGCGTCATATTTACGTAAGAAGACAGATCACCAGATGCCTTATCGCGCATTGCCCTATCATTATTACATACCGTACAAAATGTATTTGATAAACACTTATGAAGCAGATTCCTCAGCGTGGGAATTTATGTATTGTTTGCAAAACTACGACAAAGTCTTCTTGACTTATCGCAATAACAAGTAGCCTCTGATTTGGAATTTTGAATTAACACTGCCCGTAGGCCTCGATCCCCTAACATCAGCTATTCTAATAATTAACAACACAAGGAATAATTTGACACTTGATTTAAATGACCTAAAAATATTTTTCCTTAAACCTTTGATACAACTTTAGTCTTGTTTAGTCATCGATGATGATGATGAGTCCTGAATTAGAGCAGCAACAAACAAACAGATTTCTTTATAATAAATGACATTACCTCACTTCGTTGACTCCTACATGTGATCGTGAATTCATGACGTCAGTGTAGTACGTGATCGCCGCACCGAGCTTTTGCTTTCAATCCTCTGTTAACATAAATAAAATACTTGTTACACATTTCATTGAGTCATGTGTTTTTTTTATTTTCCACGAATTAATCAGTAATAACTAATTTTAAATTTAAACTTCGTATTTTAAAGTATGAGATGAGAGACTTTGGAAAGATCAAGAATATTAATCGACTTTCTTCTTGGTTTGTAGTGACTGTTTTTTAGCCCGTCTTCTCTTTTTATTGTATTGAGAGTGACAAGGGCGCACTCAGTTCACCTGATGGTGAGTGATTCCTCTGCGGCCTATGTCACCCACATTAATCCTCGATAAAGAATCATTATGAATCATCATTATAATATTATTATTAAATTTTATTTAAATTACAATGTTTTTTCCATTGTTTCATTGAGACTTTTTATATGCAGATCTGCAGTAAAAGTTTAGTTGCCAAACTCCGAATTTTATCCAATCATTGACACTGAAGAAACTTTTGTGCATGAGGGTCCATAACACGACGATTTACCGATCTGAACTTTTGCTGATTATTTTAAACACACGTAAACAATTAACGTTTTTGCAATGTTATCATGATCTTGACCAGTAAGCAAAAATGTTTGCCTGAGATTTACGACGTAAATATGATATGATAATATTTTTTTTTATATTTACGTCTTTAACATCAAAACGAGCTATAATGTAAAATCTAATTTATTTTATAATACCGCATTAAATTGGTTTATTACTTTTTGAGCAGCAAAACTAAGACAAATGAAAACTTAGAGGATTCGGGTTCAGGGACTGATCCGACGTTCAGGAGTAATTCGATGATCTCTGTTGGCTATACAAAAACATTGTGAATTATATTTTTGTACCCAAATTCGTTTTAAATAATCTTTGCGTACGTTTATTACGCACTGTAGCGATAAAAAATAATCTCGATATAATTGCTGGAGACTTGCTTTAGAACAACTTTCGCGCGACACAAATATGGACCTCCCAACACCAACCTATAATCGAGTGTGGGCCGCGTCGGTCGCCGTTCACCCACGACCGGATGTCTGATGAAATATTCCTCGAAGTAAAAGGGGCCCTGGCGCATCAAGTCAAAAATACTTATCGTGTTATTGAAACTGTTAGGAAGAGCAGAGGTAATGTAGACGACTTCTTTTTTTAATTTTTAGTATTTCTACGGTACGATACGTTTACCGCCAGCCAAAAATCCTTGTGATCGTATATATACATTTTTGTATATTACTGAGTACACATAGTATAATTTCAAGTTTATTTAAAAATATAAATAAATAAACTACATGCAACGACTGTACGGTTAGGACCATTATTTCCAGTGTTTACTTTGTAAAACTTGTCTATAAGGAACTCTGAAGAGGCGAATGCAAGACTAAATATAGTATGTATTTTATAAATATTTATTTGAAAAGACACACAAACAGCATACACAATATATATTTCAGGGGTTGAATATTTATATAATTATATTTGATATGCGTAAAAGTTGTTTGGCCACTTACATTGAAGCCTGCCGTTAGCTCTGTTCGTGATGGATCCGCTCCCACGATCACCTTTAATTCTTCATTGTCAACTTAGGTCTCCGGCCGTCCGCGGAGTTTGTTTTGGAAGTCAAATCTCCAGAACGTAAACGACGGAACCAAAAACGTATCTTGCTTTCTTTTACAATAGATTCCCCATACCCATCATTAATTCTTCGAGCTGTTTCTGGTGCCACGGTGGAACTCATATTCGTAAATAACGTGATATTTCAAGTCTTCCATTTTATTAACAGAAGGATGTCAAAGAAAAGACAAATGGCGCGAAAACAAATGAATCACTAAATTCCGAACACAAATACACAAGCATGAATTTAAAATACATTTGAATTTAGAATTCCTAACCAAACATCAGATTATTTGAGATATAGTGGTCAGTTCGACAAAACGCCAATTTCATATGTAAGGACCTAATATTATTTGTAGAAGATACCTAATGTATCATATATAAATTTATTAAAGCATATGGAATCGTATTATTATTTTCTCGTTTATTTTGTAATTTCTAAATGATTAAATTTGATTGACTATCACTTTCCTGAAAAACAAGGTTATCTGAATCAAAACCTCCTTTCCTAATTCTTTATTAAATACATCATCTGTTATATTCTTTCTGTTCATCAGGTCACAAGGTCAATACTTCGTTATGAAATTGAAATATTTAATGAATTACGCGAATACAAAATACTTAAAACTTAAGAATCTTACTGTTGTCTAAAATTATTTGATTATCTGTAGAAAAATAAAACAAATTGTCAACACTACTGTAATACATCCTTTTTATTGCTTGACGTTTCCTTTCCGCTTGATTTTTATTGAAGATTCTGGGAGCATGATCACAACTGCACTGCACATGTGAAAGCGGTTTCCTGTTCGTTACATCGTAATAGTGATTAAACGTTTGGTTATATTTATGAAGTAAAATTATGCTCGCTTACATTATAAGTGCCGCTTTACCCAAGCCTCCAAAGCAGAATGGAGAACTTCGGTTTTTTTGCCAAAAACATTCAGATTTTCCAACTATGTTTAAACTACGAGAATTGTTCATTACAAAAATTAAGCAAGCGCCGGGCTTTCAATAATTGTTAAACTTAACTAGCAGGATTTAGTCTATTACATGCTGTTTGATTATTTAGTTAGTCGTCTGCAGTATTAGAGCCATGCTGTAGCTAGATTTTAGAAGAACTAGCATAGTACCTACGTAACCCTTCATTGTAAGGCTTTAAGTTTTCATTGTTATTTATTTTATCCGTGGTAAACAGTGGTAATGGCAAAATTGGCAAAGGTCTTTATTGTTAACCGCTTATATTTGGTATGTTATATTCTACTATAGAAAAAAAAATGCGTTGACTTTTTTTTTCTTTGGTCACCGGTTCCCGGCACTCATTCTGCGGAACAACTGTGTTGCGCTGGTATTCTGTTAGGGCGTGGTGCTACCCCTGTCTAGCCAACCCATTCATGCAGTAGCTATAAACAAGCTGTAGCGTTGATCTACTATAGAAAAATATAGCACTGCATTATATATCCTAAACAGTCAATGCCGTCATGTTTGAGGAACAACTCCAGATTGTCGCTTTTGTCGTAATATTGCAGGAGATATTAGTTTAACGAGTATGGCATAGAACATAAACAAGTGTTAAATGTTGACGTATTTTTAATCAATTACGCTCTTGTTAACGTTTTAAAAGTAGATTTGAACAAACACATCTGAATGTGGGTTTAAGACCAGTCTACCATATGGCATGTTTTGGTCAATGACAATGAGGGTGGTATATTTTACTACGTCTTTTTAATGTGTTATTTATTATATATTATTATATTTACAGTTGAAAAACAATATTTGAAGTTATTTTATAGACGTCTGAATGAATAAATAATATTTGAACAATAATTAGGCCAGTGATAAAATGAACAATAAGTTTAATGGACAAACGGGGTATAACAAAGATAATCGTCTGCGTCATAATCATCAAAGCATGTCGTTAGCTGACCAACGAAGGCCTTTCCAAGCGATTGCCACAGCGCACAGTCGAGACTTAAACATCAAGTGACTTTCCTCCAATGTTGCATCGTCATCAATACATGAAGTCTTCTGCTGGGTTGAAATGGAGCTTCTTTTTGGTAATCAAGCCGCTTGCATGAAATTATAGAGATGGTTGTCCAGCATCAGTCTGAGTGGCAAGATGTATCTGATTTTGGCGTTACAATGTGTCATAATGGATATTACAATCGGGTCTTCTACCGCCACGTGATTTTCATTATTATATATAATATTTGTTTCATCGTGGGTTATAATATTTTAAGCAATCACCACATTAAGTAGATACGTGTATATATTTTAACAGAAAGGTCTAAGGTGCAGCATAAATGGGAAGACCACAGCTGTGGTAGAGCACGCCCTCACAGTATGTCAGTGTGTAATAACATAACAATGCTGAGTTTCCTTTGGTTAGTGTAAGGATCTGTAGGGTAACCCATTTATCGTTAGCGAGGCGTTATATCTCTGTCCAAAGAGGTGATAATGAATGTGCATTTTGAATATTTGCTTTAGATGGATGTAAGTGTTAATGATTTGCAATCATCGCTTACTCGTGTGCTCGTTTGTCTCCTTAGTTTCATAAAAAAACAGTGGTAGTGCTCCACTGCAGTTTGTTTCTAGCTGCAGAATGAATGGGTCAGCTCGACCGCGACCACGCCATCACAGATTACCAGCGTAAAATTGCTGTGTTTCGTCTTGAGTATAAGGGATTATTTATTACTGGTGACGAGGTTTTCCATCTCAGTCCCCAAGGGTGACAACGGATCTACATTATGATTTCTTGTCAAGGATGATTGTAGATATCATGGGTCGCAGGAATCACTTGTCATCAGGTGAACTGTGTGCTTGTTTGTAATTCTCAATTTAATAAGAAAAAATTACAGGGCATTGTCCGTCCGACTGAAGTAACCCAAGTACCCGGTACAAGATTGTACCATGTCTGTCAACTACAGAGCGTTGGCGTCTTCTTTAGCACTTATGGAGCTCGATTCCGAACCATTTGCATCCATCCATTTCCCGCTAATTTGCAAAGGTGTACTTTGGACTTGCTTAGTAGGGGGTCGTCCTACACGTTGTGTGTGTCACTGGAGTTGTCAATCTAGAACCATTCCCTAAAGGTTATCGCTCCTAGAAGCATATGTGAGGTTTAATATAAATTTAAATTTGTTTGTCTTATTTACTTGTACGCTGGGACTATCCTTACTGCGTATGGTAATCTATACTTTGCTTGCAATCTTTATTAATATTTAGCATATGGAGGATTGTGACCTGTAGCACTATACTAATCGTATATATATATATATATATATATATATATATATATATATATATATATATATATAAATATAAATATCTACATCTATTGGCATATGTCTTTTATATGTTTAATTTAAAAAGCTGAACCGTTTTATTTCCTTATTAAGAAATATCGAGATAGGAAACGCCAACAACAGTTTTTCTTACTTTTATATCTGCTTACAATACGAATAATTCGTTCCATTTATCTACCGTGTTGACTCACAACGTATTTATCTATTATACGTTTATTTCTGTGCACACAATCACTGTCTAGGCTTACATGGAAGATAACGTGTTACTTAATAGTCTGTTGTCATATTAACATTCCATCGCAATGTTGTGTCTATTTATTTATAAATGGACATCGCAGAGTATATATTCAGTGCTAATGGAAAATATTTTAACAAGCCTAGGTCGGTTCGACCGGTAATCCGCTCTCACAGAATTAAAAAAAATTTTTAGACATTAATGCATCATGAAGGATGATGTTTTATGAGAATATCTTGCTCATGCGGTGCCGCCCCTGAGGACTGAGATGCAATGCCTTGTTACCGGTAATTGCGTCCTTCATGGTTCCTCATACTGACCTTATGTAACAACACAGCAGCTGAATGCTATTTCACTCTGATATTACATGAGGTCTTCATACCTCTACGGTCGAGCCAACCCATTCATGTTGCAGCTAGAAACTACCTACAGGGTGGCAATATCGCTACAGCGTATGGATGTAGTAGTTCTGTATTGGGCACAGAGATGAAAACAGTATTCCTCCGCAGTACCAAATCCTTTCATTTGACCACATTCAACGAAAAGCGACTCGAATCGTTCATTGTCAGGTACTTTCCGATCGGCTTGATTCACTGGCATTGCGAAGAGATGTTGCATCTCTATGCATTTTTTATCGAATTTACCATGAGGAGTTTTCTGAGAAGTCGTTCGGATTAATTCCAGTCGCGGAGTATAACAATAAAAAAAAATTATTCAGACGTTGTTTGAACGTCTGAATCAAATTCGAAATTTCATCTCCATCATCTCGATAATTGGCAATCCAGGACAGTGCGCTTTACGCGATATTTTCTGCCACGCACAACTACTCTGTCGAATCAGCTATCATGTTTCCGAACCGATGCGCATCTGCGACTCCTCTGGTGTTGAGAAAATTCATGGGCACTTACCATCAGGTGATCTTTATATCATTTGTCTATATATATTAGTTTTATTAAATCGTTATTGGGTGATTGAGGCAGCGAATCAAAAATCATCTGTAATTTCAATTCGCAAGAGCCTACATATATTGCATATAATGTGTAGCATATATTCATCCAATTGTACAATGATAGCGCCGTGTGGCTTATCAGTCGGCTCAGCTTCCGTTTTACATCAGTGAGTTCCGTGGCCGATACACTTCGAGAGGGGTACTTGATTCATTACTCTTAAAATATGAAGTGCTCTTTGTGTATTTTTGTTTCTCTAGTCTTCAACGGACTATTCGGTTAGTGTGATTACGATTAGCTTCTTCTTTTTTATATTAATGAGTGCCGTGGGAGAACAGTGTAACCAACCAGTATCCGCTTTTATTTAATATTAATTATTTATGTTAGCATTGAAGACACGAGATGTATATCCAATACATATCAATAATTTGTGATTCTTAATCATTGTCTCTCAACTGGGAATCGAGCCCAAACTCGTAACGCGCCATTAAGGTCAATGCGCTACGCAGCCGTCAAATAAAAATTCAACTTGGCTCATGCGTTGTTACCCTCTTAAACGCTGAGTTAGAATGCCTGGTTGCCTATAATTACGTCCCCGGAATCCTACACTCACCATACGAAACACAGCCGCGTTACGTGATATTATTTTATTTTACGCTGGAATGCTGTGTCCTTCCCTGGTCAAGCCGTTCATGTAACAGGTAGAAACTAGCTGCTGTGTGGCTCTATCTATCACTGCTTTTTCAACTAATCCACAGCCGCTTTATTCTAGGTGTGTTATTTTTTATTCTATGTATACAGATTGTACTCTATTTTCTATTTTGTCTACACGATTGTTTGCGTTGTAATTTTTATCTTTCCTTAATAGAATGCATTTCTACGGCCCTCGACGAATTAGAATAGAATAAAAAAAATTGACACATTTACATTTATAAACTAAAAGCTTATATATAGGATTGCCGGAGCTCATGTGTCTCCTGCATTTGTATTTTAAAGACTTAGGTTTATACACCTTTAAATTTATAAGCTTTTGACATTTAACAAAATAATATAGGGTTGAAAAAAAAAGGTAGGATTAGCAAATTAGCTTTTTGGTAACTAAAATCAGTGCTGGTCCCCCGCACCCGATTTCACAAAACCACGTTCAATAACAATCATATAACTTAAAAATTATCAAACAATACACGAGTATTAATACTTAATACTTTAAATTGATATATACTTATAATTTATTACTATACTAATAGTAATATGTACTTGATTTATGTACTTAGTTAAGTAATTAATTATAAGCATATTAATTTTTCCAAACATAACGTGATTCGAGATCGTTTCGATGTTTATATTATGGCTCGACGGTTACTTTGCCTTCGGTCAAAGCTTTTTAATCGCGGTTCCCGAATCCCAATCCCGTCCGTGACAAAATTGTTTCACGTCGGGTAAAGTATATCCTATTGTCTGACACTGCGTCCAAACTTTTATCTACAACGTGCATTCACGAGCGAATGCATCTGTTTGCGCGAATGGCCCTATAATATACCCTTCGTCGATATGGTCGTAGTTGAAATTTAGGAGTAAGACCATAACGGTCATTATGTTATAATAAGGAGCATGAAGTATTTTACGTGTTACAATGATGCTGTTATAAACTAGTTGTATAACTCGACTCTACCAGGGTTGAACTACGCTTTCGGGGAAACATTGTAAAAACGAGACACAATAAATGCTCTCTTTGTGTTTTTATGCAAATAAGTATGAAGTCTTTCAGAGTATACAAGTTTTTTAATACCACCCAAATTAAATAAATTATTGATATGTGTTAATTGTTAGTTTCCTTGCATAATAAAATCTGTAGTGAATCCAACCACAGTACAACGATAATTACCGTCATAATCCTTTGGTGGCGTTCTGAGTCACCCATAGCAACCAGTGACATTCTGATACTGGTTGCTGACACCTGAATCGCGATATTAATTTATTATTTTTAGTAAGAAAAATACATAGAGAACTATATTTTCATGTATTTATAGTTCTGTTGTCCTTCATAATTTGTCCGGAATAGACTCACAAAGAGAGGACGAGAAGGATATACAAGGGAAGTAAAGTCCGGTATATATATGTATATATATATATATATACTTTTTGGGCATCATTAGAGAATAGTATGAGAGCTGAATTATTGTTACTGGCGAAGTCTTAACAATCAAAAACCAAAAGAAGCAATGAAACGTCCACAGGTCAAGGTAGGCAACCGTTAGAGTAAAAAATTAGGCGTGCTTAATAAAGCAAGACGGTATTTCAGGTCGACCCAATGTTTGCAACTTTACAAAGCGTAAGTTCGTCCCCTCGTGGAATACTGTTTTCATCTCTGGGCCGGGGCATCCCAGCTCCTTCCATTTGACGGCATTCAACGAAGAGCGGCTCGAATTGTTGACGATCAATCAGGTATTTTCCGATAAATTTGATACGGTGGCATTGGCATTGCGTGGAGATATAGCAACTCTATGCATTTTTTACCGAATTTACTATGGGAGTGTTCTGAGGAGTTGTTCGGATTAATTCCAGCGGCGGAGCTTAATCTTCGTTCAAACATCTCAATAGAATTCAAAATTGCATCGTCGTCTCGCATCGCCAACCATCCACAACTGGTCAGTGGAATCCGCTGTCGCCAACCGTATTTTTAAACCAATACGACTTAGGGACCTTCAAGAAAAGAGCCTACAGTTTTCTTAAAGGCCGACAGCGCATCTGCGACTCCTCTGGTGTTGCGGATGTTCATGGGCGGCGGTAATCACTTACCATCAGGTGGGCTGCTTGTTCATCTGCCAACTACTCTATATTAAAGGTCTAGCTGTACCATGAAAAAAGTGGAAGTCCGATCGTGAATAGTAAGGCAGGAATCTATCCAAACGTGAAAAGAGAATCTTTTTATGTTGTATTTTTGCCACACTCTGTCTGTCACATTTTTCTTGAATTGTTTGTACGAGTTAGATGGGAATATAAGAAAGTTTGTTGAGGATTGAAGAAAAATGAACTTAATGTGACGTGTAGTAGTTTTATTTTTCTTTTCCTTTTTAACAACCATTTCGTGCTGCAATAACATTACGGTTTAGAGTTTATTTCGGATTAAATCTAACGATGTGTATTTGTGTGCTTAAATTTCTTTTACGCACCTAAATTTACACGAAACATCACATAACATTCATGAAATTCACTGATAATTTTTTTTATATTTCAATTTAATACTTTGAATGGCATCAAAAAACAGTTTTGACTCACATCGGTGATGTTATGTCCCAATTTTTATATTAGCAAAATCCGAAGGCTGAAACTGGGATCTTTCAGGTTATGTAATAGGCTCCATTGTGGCGACAGACGCCCGCTAGACGGCGCCGGAACGGCGGGCGCCGCGAGAGAGATGGGAAACTTCTTGACAGCCCTCTCCCTTGTACGGAGACAACTGGCGCCCAAAGCGGGCGGGCCCCGCAGCTTGCCGTACAGTCGAAGGCATTAAAATGTGTAGTTTGGAATGTATACCTTGTATGTTTGTAATAAGGTTTAAAAGTTTTCCAAACTATATATACGATAGGTATGCGACTGTACTGAGAAAAGTTTTCACGAAAGCTTTATGGTCTTTTGATATGCTGAAATTTACAGTCGCCTTTTTAGTTTTGGAAGGTTTGAATTATCGTTGTAGGATTTAGGAAGGGGTTGAGTTAATTTAATGTAAGGGACTCTTCTGTCTTATCGTCTGGATGATCAGTAATGAGGTTATGGCATAATATTTATTTTTCATATGAAAATTAGAGATAGAAGCCAGTTAATGGATGTTACCCAATTTGAAAATTATAACAAATGTAAAAAGTAACAGCTCAAAGACATTCCATCACAGAGCACATTTCCCAGTGCTGAACGCTATTTATATTGATATTTTGTTTCATTCATAAATTAAATCACAAAATTAACGTAATTTATATTCCAGATTCGAAAAATACAAAATGTAAGGAATAAGGAAGTAAGGGGGGAGGTGAAAATAAAAAACATCATTATTTTTCCTTTTCAATATATAACTGACATAATATAATAACTTATACTACTATAATAAATAATATTACCTGAAAGAAGAATACTTCATACTATTTCTATTTTTTAGACCTTTCAATTAATTTATGGAAAACTTCATTAATCAATATTTTTCCGGAAAAATACGCCGGAATTGCGTCCTTAACTTCTTAATCGCTGGTATATTTCCTCCAACACAGTTCTTTTATATTTTTTTTGGAACAGGTATTAATCGCTGGGAGCCAGGACTATATAGTGGTTGTATAGAACGATAAGGTGGTGATTTAAAATATCGAAACCCACCTTATTTATGCAAGGCAGCTAGTGCAACACGAGGTCGGGGGCATTGTCGTGAAGAATCAGGAAACCTTTCGTTAATTTTCCCCTTCTAATTTCTTTAATGGCTTCCTTTAACTGCTCCAAAATTGATACGTACTATTCTCTGGTTATAGAAACACCTTTATCTTCGTAATCGATTAATAGGATTCCTTCTGAGTCCCAAAGGACAGTTGCCAAGAGTTTTCCGGCCGACTGTGACACTTTAAACTTCTTGGGTGTTGGTGCACCTTGTTTATACCACTGCTTCGAGCATTGATTAGACTCTGGCTCATCATGATTTACCCAAGTTTTATCTCCATTAAGAATTTACCCAATGTACCATGCTTGTCTTCAAAGGTCCAAAAACACACGGGAACATGCCAAGCGCTATTGCTTTGGTAGCGGGCGTGAGCGTTCTCGGCACCCGTTTTGCGCTGAACTTAGTCATGCCAAGATATATATCATAAAGAATTTTAAAAATGGTCGTATCATGTGTTCCAACCATTTCTCCGAGTTGTTTCTTCTTTAGCCAAAAATTTGCAAATTTAAATTTTTCGAGTTTTAATAATTTGTGTAGTGGTCACTTCAATGGGCCGCCCCGGTCGTGGGTTATCTTCAAGTGAGTCCCTGCCTTTTTCCGCGGGCAAGAGTCCCCGTAAACCGACGTCTCTTCCATTATGGTTTGAACAGACTTTCCTCGCTTGTTAAGGAAACTAGATTACGGCGATACTCGATTTTTTCCATATTTTATACTTTCTTCACGATTGAGTTGCTTGGGGTAACAATAGTTCAAAGACACAATTATGATAAAGCTTCATATTTTACTAATCCATACTTTGTTTGGCTTAAACTTTTTTTTAATTTGAAATTTCGTGTAGAAAAGTTGTCAACGTGTCTAAATATGGTTTGCTATAGTGTTGATCATATCATCTACGTGATAGTTTAATTAAACTTGTTTAATATACATACGCTAAAGTAGACAGTTGTTAAACAGCTTTTGTCTAGAGCTTATATAATCCAGTTATAACACGTATTCTGAGGTGGTTACATCCATTAACTTTATCATTAATCAATTAATCAGTAGGATTTTGTTCTTTATTACGAATATGAGAAAAAAGGATGAAATGTTTAGAATATTTCGTACAAGAACGACTTGTTGACCAAGTTGAGAAGTTACAAATTGGCTTGGTTAGGACATGACAGGAAGGATGAAAGCTATATTAGTCGCTAAACGATGAGTATGAATCTGAGTGCATGACGAAAACCTGATAACGGGAACTGATAAGGCTAATGATTATTGCGTGGGAGGGAGGACCTGTTACAGTCCAATTACTGATATAAGGTTACTAATCACGATATTTTCTTCCCCAATGGTTATTACTAGGAACAGCACGTTACCAACGTACCGTGATGATTTTTAGGTTGACGCTCACATTTGTTCTACTACGGATATTCTAGTTTTAGATATAATTATGGATCCACCATATTCCTATATAAGATAGTATATAAGAATTTGTGGTATATAGTTCTCTTCATAGCATATACCATATATATAATGTAATCAAAATCAAGTTGTAAATATTTGCTGAACTGAACCCTTTCCTATGGTGTACCCATCATCCAGGAGTTACAATATCATAAACTATACATAAACTTTCTTAGAAAGGGAAGAACCTTAACCGTTTTCTACCACCAACTAGGATTTAAAAATTCTTATGGGGGTTTTTATTTATATGTTGGGGCTGTTAAACAAAATAATAGACATTTTCCCCTATGGTAAGTTGTCCCCCATGCTCAACAAAGTATTAAGATGTGTACAAGCGTTGTCAGTCGTGAGTACTGAGATTGAATGTCTCGTTACCTGTAATTGGGTGGCCTATATTTCATATCTAGCTTGCGTAATTATCTTGTGTAAACTTAAGTATTTTAATAGCAAAAAAAGTTATAATTTTATTTCTTTTCTAGGTATGAAGGCGGTGGCAATGTGAACGGTGCGAACATAAAAAAACACGCCAAATCGAGTGCCTTATCCATAGTTACTACCACAAAGTGCCTAATTAAGTTATATTTTTATATAAACACATGATATTTTAATACGAACGAATAAACCGCAACGAAAAACGAACTTATTATTGGTAAGTATCTTTTGGTTTTTTATTTTTATAACTAAAATTTATTATTTAATTAATTTTTAGTAAATAAGTTAAGATATAGTTAGTTGTCAGAAATATTAGTGATAAGGGATATATTGGTCCCTTTTCCGTCCAACATTCAACTCGTCCTTGCCCATTCCCCTCTTGCCTAGGCTTGGGCTATTACACGGGCTACGGACTCCCGTCCAAGTGGGCTACGGACCCCCCGAAATGTTAAAGCCGAGAGTGAGAGAATTATCAACTACTAAACAATATGTTAAAGGACCATTTGTCTTAAGGATTATTATAATATTAGTGATTATTTAAAATGATCTCGTTAGAAATGAAATTATGCCCTAAGTTGTATCAAATAAACTAGAAATATATAGCCTTATTATAAGAATATATTATTGTCAAATAAATTTAAGAAAATAAAATATTAAACAATAGTCTATCCTGTAAAGTTTCTTTTGCCGATTGGTCTCTGGTATTTTCCTATTCGAACCGTTTTTTAGTAATAATGTTAGTATCGTTCGTAAAATTTAGACAATGAATAAGTGTAATGTATGTATTTAATAAAGATATTTGATTTATACGAGAAACCCACTACATTCATTCTTTTTATATATTTCTATTATTTTTGTACCTGCAAAAGCAATTTAAGAAATATTAAAAGTATTATATATTACAAGTCTTAGAAATAAAAATCTCTTTGTATATATTGTAATAAGAGTAAAGAAATGAAATAAAGATTATTTATATATTTCAACGTTAATATACATCTATATATACCTGCTTTATAAATAATAATGAAATGCTGTACGTTGGCAAGCGCAGATCACTTGAGAATTGTTGAACTGATTCAGATTTTTTAAATGTTCGTAATAGTACAAATTAGGTTTAAGAAAAATTGGATAAGTTGCCCGGAAAACTCGCAAATTCGGGATAAATTTCCTTTTTATAAGGGAATTTTGTATGAAGTCTCAGTATGAAGACTCATAATTCGCAATTCCAACAATGGATAATTTTCATAAATTCACGAAATGATCACAAATCAATTTATTGAAATTTAACAGGTTTGTCGGGTTTATTTTGATCCTAGTATCAAAATAAACGCAATTTTATTGTGTACGCAATATGTACCTTATTGCTTAACTTTAGAGGGATTTTTTTTTTATTTAACATTTGACACCTTTCTACAATATAAACTTTATTTACGCGTTTAAAAGCTAAAAGTTAAGTTTTAATCTATAACGAAAAATACATATTTTTTAAGCAAAAAAGTATAAAGTTTTTAAGAAAAACTTACCATCGGCTGGGTTGTATGCTCGTTTGCTTACCTAGTATATAAAAAAAAATATACGATAAAGACAGCGCTGACGGGCGCCACAACAATTATGAAAATCAGCGTAAGAACAAAAACTTTAAACTTAAACAGAATACGATCAAAAATCAAAACGTTTCATCTTTTGGTACTGTTAGTGATGAGAATTGGATGGCCAAATATTGACAACAGTTATGGAAACCTTCATTGACGTATTTTTTTCACCTATTAAAGAAAACGATAGAAAAAAATGCTCCTTGGAAGGCTCCCTCGTGTGCCCGGGTCTTGTTAACGTGCCAGTGATATTACTTGGCTATTAATAGCCAGATAGATATTTGGCAGAAACATGGTCACAAGTGTGTTCGTCATATTTGAATGCAATTTACAATTTTGACTGATCTTAAGATGTTTGTTGAAGTGAGTTTCGGAGACAGAGTCATAGTGCGATTGTCATGTCATCGCGTGGACTCGTCATCACCATTACGCCGTTGATACGTAAATCTATTAAAAAAATAATTGGGTATTAATAGGATTGCTGAAATTTAAGATACTATTAATAAAATCCGCATTAAGAAGTGCGCAAAGAGGATTAATTTTAATTGCTAGATCGAGGATAGGTTCTTTAAAAAAAAGTTATTTTTGAGCAAAAAGGTTATGGGTTTTAATGCACAAATAATTATCTTGTTCACCTGGTTACGGTACTACATTAATTATCATCTCTGTTCCATACAAGCAACGTGATTAAATTTCACATAATGTAGAAGTTTTAAATCCTTAGACTTTAAAATTATATATATGTATATTATAAACTTTAATAATTTAACAAAATTCATCCAGTAGATTTTCGAATCCATAATTTAAGTCTGTTTAATACCTTAAAATTCGAGCACTTCTTGATATTTCAAACACCCTGGCTCTAGATTCTATGACCTCTATATAGTCGAAGACAGTAGATTCTTCAAACATATCGATGTTCCGACATGGTTCAGTTACGGCTTTATTAACTTTTCTTTTTTTTGGTACAAACGAGCACACAATATATTTTTTAGTTAGAAGATGTTTTTCATCAAAATTGAAATCTACAAACATTTGCAATTTGTAACATAAACTTAGTGAGTGTGTTGGCAGTGTTCTGTCATCACTCATCACTGAGCAAATATTCACATTTCTCTGTACCACTTGACGTAAATAGAAGCTGTATTGTTATGAAAACATTTGTTATTTTGATTAGCTAATCTAACATTTACTTTGTATAGTAACTACGAGTTTAATTGAAATGTAACCATCTTAGTTTGCGAAACTGTTGTCATAGATGTTTTGTTTATCAAATTCGGATGACATACGACAAACGACAATTGGTTGTAGCTAATCCTTGCAGTCCATAAAATGCCACATTCATCTTAGATAAGTAATCAAGACGTTGCTGTTATTTGGATTTACTTGTTCCACCATTCACGCAACATACGTAGCGGCTACACTATACTGGTATTGTGAAGACGTGGTCTGCCCGATTCTGTTAACATATCTATCTGACAAACAAAAATACAGTTCGCCGGATGGTCACTGATGACCACAGCCCATAATCCACACAATTATTTTTAGCAAACTTTTAAGACACACATGTGTTATTTTACATTACTATCAACTGTCTCTACACTATTCGGTACCCAACAACGTTATGTTACTATTTCAAGCTGGTATTCTTTGAGGGCGTGATTCTTCTCCGACTACCACTGTTTATATGACCTATTAATTAAAGAAGGAATTTATCGATCTTCTAATACAAATAAATTGAATTGTTTCTTTTGTAATTACGATAAATGTGCGTAATTAGGAGTGTCTTGAAACATCCATGAAGTACACTGAGGGATACGACACAAAACTACAAACTCAATAACACAATAGATAGTTAAACATGCGGGGTTTGGCGTGCAATTATAAATATTTACATAGTCGAGTGGCCAGGGAGACGGTGCAGAAGTAATCTGTGCGGACGCGAAGGGTCGCCGCGTTCATCGCAGCATTACTGTTGACATTTCGATTGATACAATTGATTGCGTCTAATCTCCGCTAAATGTTGGCAAGGGTCAATGTAAGTTATTAATGTAAGTCTAGAGTAACGCACTTCACTACTCTTATCTCCGTCGTATTCAAGCTTTTCCTTAACACTTTAGTGAGGTGTAGTTTCAAAAATAATAATTTGCTCAAAACTATTCTTAAATGTGATGATGATGAGTGGATTATAGTAATGTTCTTTTATTATCATTTAATCCATTGTATTCTTAAATGTGATGATGATGATGAGTGGATTATAGTAATGTTCTTTTATTATTATTTGATCCATTGTATTCTTAAATATGATGAAGATGATGAGAGGATTATAGTAATGTTCTTTTATTATCATTTGATCCATTGTATTCTTAAATGTGATGATGTTGATGAGTGGATTATAGTAATGTTCTTTTATTATTATTTGATCCACTGTATTCTTAAATACGATGATGATAATGAGTGGATTATAGTTATGTTCTTTTATTATCATTTGATCCATAGTATTCTTAAATGTGATGATGTTGATGACTGGATTATAGTAATGTTCTTTTATTATTATTTGATCCACTGTATTCTTAAATACGATGATGATAATGAGTGGATTATAGTAATGTTCTTTTATTATTATTATTTGATCCATTGTATTCAACAATAATGCTATTGATTATATTTTCCTGCCCGGCGGTGACTTCCGGCGGAAACCGGAAGCTGTCATGACATGCAAACAGAGACATTCGTCTACCGTTACTGATGTACCGAGGGTCTGATGTCATTAGGGGATCAAGAATTAAAGTTTAAGAAAACGACACTTATTTTTTATTACATTGAGAGTGGAAAACGAGCACACAGTTCACCTGATGGTAAGTAATTCCTACGGCCCATGACATCTACATTCATCCTTGACCCTTGTCAAGGATCATAATGCAGATGCGTTGTCACCCTTGATGACTGAGATGGAATGCCTCGTCATCAGTAATAAATGTCTCCGGGTTCCTGCAGCAGACAAAACAACAATATCATGCTGCTATTTTACGCTGGCGTTGTGTGGTCCTACGACGGTCGTGCTGACCCACTCATTCTGCGGCTAGAAACAAACTGCAGTGTTGCTCTACCACTGATAAAATGAATACTTAACACTTTAATAAAAAAGACAAACGTTTGCAATACATCGAATTAATTATAGCACAAACTGGGATCCCTTGTAAGTTTTTTATATTGGAAGTACTTCTATAAAAATGTTTTTATTCGGCATAATAATGCTTATAATTTTGAGATTTTGCCTGCTATTTTATACGCGCAAAACAATCTATATAGTATAATAAACGCACGCCAGTCACACTTTATAATAGACATCTCTATTTGTCAACCGATTTAAATAAAACAAATGCCCTGTGAGCCCTAAGCTTATACCAATGCATCACTGTCCACCACATCCAAATCTAAAAAATTCACACAGACTAAAAGTCTGTTTACAATTTTATATGATGTATAAATAGATGAGATAGAAAATATTATATTTAAACATATAATACATATTCAATTTTATTTTATTTTTTAAATTATCAAAAGGAATTTTTAATTCTTTTCAAATTCTCTTATTTCAACGGTTGTAATTTAAAAAACCTTATTAACTCATGCCACGTATTAGAAAATAATATTATTAATTAATAATGCTTAGTTTCCAGCCTAGTCCTTCCTTGCATATATTTTTATTATTGCTTTATCATTTATATTACTAAAAATTATATTTACATTCGGCATTTAATGATCCACTCCATCTCGTGGCAAAGCTTGGAACTAATACCATTGCGTTCTGCAGGCACCCATATTTAGTATGCAATTAAATTGTAAGAACTTCTACTCGATTAAAATGACAGAATCTGTGCATATAAGTTCACACAAAAGTGATTACTTAAGTAAGGAGTTTACTGTTTTATGTCTGGTAAAAATACAATGCAAATTGGAAGCAAGTTTTTTTGGCCGCACAAAAGTTCTTTGATTCTAAATCATTTCGTGACATGATGAAGGGATTGATAACTTCCACGGCGTCGCTAAAAGAACCTCCCATCCATCGGAGTATTCGTTGCGATACGAATCAATAAACAAAATCACGATCTCCGGAAATCCGAGCGAAGTTCGAGATGCATTTCCATCTTTCGACGTCTTTTCACCCTCCGAATATCATCCCTAAAGTTCGTTCCCTATTGCCGCGCGCAAGTGCGAAGGGGATGGGTGAGGGCTTGCGCGCATGCGCGGCTCAACCCCTCTTGAACATTGGAGACGCTTGATAGTGCCAAGCGCGAGATCCTGACGTGTTGCCGGGCTCCAAGAACATTCCTCCGTGGATCGTCCGCGGAGGCGGTGGTCCCGCTCTCTTACATTCCTGAAAGCTCTGCACTACCTTCACCATTAATAATACCTTGAACCTCTGTCCGTTTTCTACTACATTTCCCAAAGCAACCTAAACTCTTCGAAACTCCGCTACGTTGCCATTCACGATTGATAATCAAACTGTTCCAATTAACCTAATACAAATCCAAAGAGCTAAAAGGAAGTGAGAGAGCGAGAAGGGAAAGTATAGCATTTTTAAAGTGGGAACGAGACGACGGGATGAGCCTGCGCTCCAGGTCGAGGTAAGTGCACCCGTTACGTACGGCCACGTGTTCATGAAGTTTCCCTTTTTCAGGCCGAGCGTGAATCGCGCCTATTTGTTTCGCTCCAATTTCGGTTTCCATTTCGTTTTACCGTTACATTTTGGTTCCTGGTTTGTTCATAGAATTTGATTTACGTTATTATTTGTTGTTTCTAATATCCCATTTGCGGCAATATTATTATGCCCATTTTGTCTGTTTTATTTAGCTCCGTGTCCTATTGTCGTTGGTTTATTGATAGGTTCTTTCAAGTCATGTAAAAAGGTTTGTAATGGATTTTAACATAATTTATTAAATTTGATCTTGCTTCAGTTATAAAAAAATTTTTAACATTTAAAAACTGCTCTAATTCTATTTGTCGGGTGGTGTTATTTTTCATCGTTTACACGGGTTTTTTTAACCGATTTGAAAAAGTAGTTTTTTTTTTATAGTATTTTTTATCTCAATATTTTTACTTTAAAGGGATGAATATAAAATCGTGCTGATAGACGACACACAAGTTGTGTTTGGGTCTGTTATATTACTTTTTTGTAGGTTATATTCTACATTATTATTTATAGAGAATATACAACAGACTGAATTATGTACGTAAATAATGAGGATAATTATATTTCTAGTAGATAATACTTTTTATACTACTGTACTATTATATAGTATAAACAGTATACATATATATATATATATATATGTATGTATACTGTTTATACTTACCGTATTGTTAAATTAATAGGAAAGAAAAGCATATTTTACTTATTTACGATTTCTTCGTATTGATTGCGAAATACTCTTGTTTCTATGACTGCCTCGTGGCGTAGTGGTCAAAATATCTGACTGCTTCGTCCCGGGGCTAATCTAAGTAAAATCCGTCAAGGTAATATTTTTATACATTGCAATTGGTTTTTCGGGTCTAGCTGTTTTGTATGTCACACACATTCCTCGTTCATGACACTGTATCCGAACTTTGCCACGATCTTAATGCACATGCTTTACAGGACTGCCAAAGGCGCGACGAGTGGGTGATTCTGTGATTGCGCGAATTTTCTACGAGGTTCATGTTCACATTTGGTTTCTATACAATTATAGTTTCCTAAAGGAAATTAACGAAATGAATTAGAAATAGTTTCGATTTCCGGAAAAAGACATTTATTTGTCCTGTTACTTCTTTTTAAATTTTCTCTCATCTTTGTTAAATTACGCCATAATGGTTGGGTATATTTTTCTTTGTTCGATAATAATAAAAATGATGACGAAAATCATGAAAAGAATAATGACAGACACATATGTGTTTTTTTCTACTCATTATCATTTGATATGAACTGTCACATTTCTTTTCAATACATACTTGTTAGTGCAAATGCAGATCTATCACCCTTTTTTTACATATTGACACAACAAAAATAACCGAGATGAGATCTGTATTTTCCTTCCCTTATACATAATGTTCCCATATTTATTCTTACTATATCATTGATTATAATTGGTCCATCCGAACTATCAAAAGCCGTCATTCATCGTGTAATTATCGTACCGTGCAATTTGGCTTATTCCTGACGTACCCTCACCCCGTCTAATTGAATTAAAGGCGTCTCCATAAAGTACAGAATAACGAAATCATCAAGTCATTCATTACTAGTTGTTGCACAGTTAGTTAGACGGGCGTTTGTTGGCTCCAACGAACGTCTGGACTCCAGCGGAGATGATTGCTCCGAGGGGCACTTTTGATTGATTGGCTCGACGGGATCGACTTACAGTCCTGCCTTTATTTTAAATTCCCTTGTTTGCTTTATTCATAAATATCTCAGCAGTCTGTTAATCGATAGTAATGTTTTATTGGAAAGAAAAAAATGTTTGCCATTACTTCACAATCCTAAGGAAAATACTTACTGCCCCGCGTAATCATTTTTATACAACTTTCTACTCTTTCTTTTTATTCTCGTTCATTTTCTCCTGTAAGTTTTTTGTGATATTTTTTACATTAAAACAGATTTATAATGTGTTATGCTAGAATCTCACCCGATTTTGAAATCATTGTTATGTTATAATATATTATTTAAGTCCATTTTTGAATATATTCTACGCTACACTTAATTATACTTGAGTTTTGTACTTATCGATGGCTTCTTTATTGCAAAACATCAGTAAATTTGTATGTTTTGTAAAGTATAATCAAAAACAAATTTAATCATCGATTGGGTGCGATATCTTGTAAATAAAGTATTAACTTGTATACATAGCACTATGTATACAAACTTTCTTATGTACTCAAATCAAAATCTAATCAAATCTATTCAGATCTTCTACCTTTATTATTAGTTCCGCCTTGATGTGCCACTTATCGTATTATTGAATTAAAAATCTCTTCAGTTGATAAGTCGCCGGAATCTGCATTAAGTCGAAAATCGCTGTCTTTTTATTCACCCCCGTCCGTTCTGTGTCCATTCAATCCCCCTAATTCACTTATGAAAAACTGACTATCCGATACCCCACGTTGGACAGCCGTGACGATATCCGGTTGAGCTCCGGATATTCGATATGGCGGAAGCAAGCTGCATGCGCACGCTAAATAATTTCTGTCGCAATTTTTCCAAACTTGATAAATTATCAAGTTGTTTACCCGATATGTATTATTTTTAATGTCCATTAGCGGTTTGATATCGCACTCTAAAGTTGAAGAATAAATTCGAAAAGAAAAACCCAGTAAGACTAAAAATTGCATAATTGTGTTTTGTTTTTCTAAAAGTATTAATCTCGGTTTAGTCGCGTATACTATATTATAATTTTTAATAATCTTTTTCGTTCCTGCACTTTTTCCTTTTTAAAAACAATATTGACTAAATTGAACGACCACACCCTTAACTTACCCTCTACCTTTATTCTTCTCCATATAAGCTTTGTCATATCTAAGATCCTGAGAGCAATATCTAGTCTCCCAGGCGCCAGACACGGCGGCGCCTGAGTCTATCGATCTCCTCCCTTTCTCCGGTTCAAATGACACCATAACGTGGGGGGGAGGATAGCGCATGCGCACATTTTGTTTGTTCAAATCCCATAGGATTATAGATTTTCTCCTCCACTCACTTTCCTATCCTCAGACCTAATCGGACTAGTGGAAGACCCTCAGTAGCTTCTCAAGGATCATCGAGTTCGGTTCTATATAGACTTATACTTGATATTTTAATTTACTTTTACGAATTTTATATTTTTTTTGCCTTTTTAAATTTTTTATTTAACATCTTTAATCTTCATCATGAAAGCGGGGGAACATACTAATGAAATTCTGGCGATCTCGAGGGTAAGTTTGATGTTTCACTCGTTCATCCATTTTTATTGAATGCGTCAGCCATAACCTTTAATTGACTTAGGTCCTATTTGCTTCGTTAAGTATAATTACTTTTAACTGTGTTTGTAATTTTAACATATATTTTAAAAAAAAGCTGTCATGGTTTTTTTATAATCCATCAGTATTTTTGTACTTTTATAAAATTATCAAATCAAACAATTTTAGTTTGCACCTCCAAATATATTTAATAAGCACTCCTGATTTACAAAGTTTGTCGTTCGAGATAGTTGAAATCAAAACAATTATCAATAACGAATTATCAAATTGTACCTTTTCAAATGCAAGCATGATTAAGACCAATATTGAATCTTGTTATGATATGTATCTATCTAATCATGGTTCAATCAGGATAATTCTTCATGGCAGATATCAGACGATACTATAATAGACATAATAGATCTCAAACAACCAACAATCTGTTTATAGATATTAACAAATATCTTTTCACAATATGGTAACTCTATACGATAATAGCGTATCAACAATGTTACACGTCCATCGAGATGACACGCGCTGGGATGTGACCGTGGCTGCGTTTTGTCAGCCCTGTCGCACAACCCTTTGTCCCGCTATTGTCTCGCACGGAGCCTGAGAGCTTCGCGACGACCGCACTCGAGGGGTCGTTATTAAATAATCAAGTCTATTAAAGGATAGGGTTACCATGTGGCTTTTCTATTTAGTTAGGTAGAAAGATTTTTTTAATTTGATTTCTACATGCTTGTTCACTTATTAATTTTTACCTTAGAAGGGTTTCATAATTGACGAGCAAATTTCTGGTATCCTCTATTCAAATATATGGTAGTGAAACATTTCATCTATTATTTTGAATTATAAAAGTTATTTCAATTAAATAGTTCATATTGACCATTATAGATATAGGTAGTCTGTGCGTTTGTTTATCTACGAAGCTCTCGAAAATTAAACTCCACCCAAAGTTCTAGTAATATATTCGGCCGTTCTTTCTTATCAAATTCTTTTGCACGAATCTACAATTCCGTAGTTATCGCTTTTTCGCCACATGTATACTTTTTTTTCGGTATTATTATGTATTCCAGTAATAAAGAAATGCTGGAATCTAAGTAAATAAAAATAAAATTTTATTTTAGGGTTAATATTACACTGGTTCTAGCTCCACTACATCATCATCATTAACAACAGACTGCGGCTGTTAGAAATAGAAATTGGTAAGCCAAATAGCCCGATCTTTCACTTTAAGCATCCAGTTTCTGTCAGTCTTCGTTGCTCAATCTAATCCATTAGTCGCTATAAATGTGAAACTAGTACGAATGTCCTATATAAATATTAGTTTACCCAAAAGACTGACTACACACGTCTACAGATAAAGTAAAAAAAAAGTAATCCAAGTACATAAAATCGTTTATGAAATATATTATTCATATTTATTTTATGTTCGGTGCTTTATGTCATGTCTCTATCAACTCGTTTCATGTAAATGGATGCATGATGTTCATTGGTTCGTAAATGTAGCGTAAACAAGTCATGACGCCTTGACGTATTTGGGCAATTCGCGGGTGCAAGTTTATCTGTTGTCTGGCCTCTACTTTTTTAAGAATCGTTATCACCTTATTCAATCAATAGTATACTGTTGTCCAACTGTTTCGTGTCAATAACAGGAATATCTTCCAATTCTTGGATCCTGAGAGTGCGAAAACCATTTACGGTGTTTTATGTTGTTTTCTTTGCAACTAGATAACTTTTTTACTTCATCTTATTCAGCTTCTCCTATGCAGGATATTATGAGTTTCTTAGTCTATTTGCCAATATACCCATTGATCCTATCATAGATTAAAAATATATCGTGATATATTCTGTAGTGATTCTATTTCCGCATTTTACTTAATTTATTTCCGCATGTGGTATAGCACATTGAGCAGTATAAGCATATCAAGTATACCGAAAATACCAAGGTTGGTGACGACAATAGCAACTTCCGGCTAGCTCACGTGCGATCCAAAGCGGTTGAGTACGGCAAATCCTTCCAACAGAAGAGAAGTTAACTCCTATTACTGAAGTTCATACATAATGTAAATCAATATCATAATGGGAATCAGATTACCGGTATACCGCCGGCACAAATCTTCAGCACTGACCTTCTCATGTGCTTATTCGCTAATTGAGAAAAGACGCGGGAGCAGGGTTATTACGAGATTAGACTATCGTACAGAAATGCCACAAATGCGTACACTTTTGTGTTTCAAATCTTTCACCTCTATTACTAAGCACTAAAGTAGTACTGTTATCTATAAATGGTCGTGATTTTTATTAGTGACAGCAGTTTTACAACCGACCTAGGAATATCAATCTTAAAATAAGATTAGATTGCAAGTTTGTTCTGTTTAGGATTTTTTTATGATTATTATAAGGGTAACAAACGATCCCATAGTTTTCTTAATGGTAAATCATTTCTGCAGTTCATAATATCAACATTTATCATAGAAAACTAATCAAAAAGTCACCTCTACGCCATAAAAAGGAATATCTTATCGTCAGTAACAATATCACGGATTTCTTTCTTTCACCACCAACACAAATCTAAAGTACTGCATAAAGCGGGGTCCCATTCTGGTGGAGCCAAACTGTTTGTGCTACAGTGACTTTATATCAGCGGCGTGTCCCGTGACATTACATACAAGTTCAATGATCTATGCTGTGTATCCCCTACCCTTGTAAGTTATCGTTCGTATGGAAGTTGTCATTTTGGTACACGTAAAGCATTCAACACTCGTAATCATTGCGATTTCGAACTGAACTTCGAATAAACCAGAGCTTAATTACCATATCACCTGCTGTTGTGTGGAGATTCTGTTATCGAATATAAATTGCAAATTATCTATATTAAACTATTGTTTCTTGATAAGTTCAATAGTTTTGCTCTAACTTATATGCGATGGATGACAGATCCACCGCCGTTCCGGTTGCCAGTCCACCCTCGCGCCCTTTTGTCTCACGCGCGATAAAGAAATAATTCACGGCCTGCCATGAACACGTCTTCTTATGTGTTAATACGGGTATAGTGCTGAAGCTTTAGTGCCGTGAAGGAATTCATTTATGTTTTATTTATGAATTGAGACGGACTTTTCACTTGTAAAAAATTGTTTATTGATCAGTTTGCGGAGGGTTCCAAGCTATTTTTTAAGTGTTATTTTCAATTTATAACAGGGGGCTATTCGACTTAAACCTTTTTCGTATATTCTATTTTGTTATTCATTTTCACTTAATTGTTCAACAATTGTGGTTATTTTTACTTCCGTCCAAATATTATTAAGTTTGATCACTTTACTACCCTTCATTTAATGTAATTCTATCAAAGCGAGGTACATTAAAATGCTGTTGCACCAGATTTACAGAAATACAGACATTATCTCATTCAGTCCGTTGGAATATAACAGTTAATAAAATTTTAAAGGCAGGACAAACGAGCTCATAAGATACCTGATGTAACTGTAATTGGATCAACGGATCCCTATATTCACTAAATGAGGGACAGCTGCGTCATACCATTAATTATGACGGCATTCTGTTAGGATGTAGACATTCCCTGGTCAATTCGACCCATTCAAGCTGCAGCGTGGCTTAACTTTACAACATATGTGTAGTTCACATTGAAGCCACGTGGTCGACTATTCTCTATGTCTAGAAATTATATTATCATCCATCGAAAGAAAGGCATCATCATCATCATCACATCCTGTCCATAGTCCACTGCTGATCATAGAACTCCCCCATAGATTGGCACATAGCACGATCCTGCCACATGCATCTATTGATTACCCGCATAATTGCATAGCTCGTCGTTCAATCTAGTTGTGTTCATCTTACATTACGACTGGCAGTCGGAGTTTGCCCGATAACCGATGAGAAAGAAAGATTCTTGAGTAAGAATCTTTCTTTCTCATCGGTTATCGGTTCTACGAACCATATGGCTAGACGTCACCCACTCCAGCTTACTAATCTTTGAGCTATGTCACCATCGTTCTACTGCGGATGTCTACATTGCGCATTCTATCACGCAGAGGGAAACACTAAGCATAGCCCGCTCCATAGCACGCTGAGTGACTGAGCTTTCTCATACGGCCAGCAGAGAAGGTCCGCGTTTCTGTACCGTAAGTCATCAAAATTTTGTGCTTTAAAACATTATGGGATGTTGGACGATATATATCCCAGCTCAGTGTTATGCTGTCTAAATTTTTTATTACAAAATCGTAGTCGTCAAGAACTCGTTCTTCCAGCCCATACGCTCATAGTATACACTATTAAAATTCCAAAAGGGCCGTCTGCGGGCCATTGCAATTTATTTTATGCAAAACACCATGCAATAACTTGCGCCCTTATGGCTATGGCTCTTTTAATGAACGCTTAGGAATTCTGATATGAGTTGTTACCCCCTACCTTATCTTTATGTCTAAGGCTTTAGTGTCCAATTTACAACTTGGAAGACAGATCAAGAGATTTATATGTATGAATGGTACGTTCAAAATTTTAAATATAATTTTATTACAATTCATATCTTTGACATAGTACCATAGTAATCGATTATTAAATATTATTCTACCAATACTCGCGACTACAGCGTTTTTTTTGGGCTGATGGCCGCTTTTATCCCGAAGGCTTTAAGCGCTTATGGCGCTCAGCCGAGACCTATGTTAGTAGATAACCAGCACAAGAGCTCTTGGGAGCCTCGGCTTGATCCGTTACCCTGTTAAGCGAGAGCGACCGACTCGAGGATGCCCGACAGGGCCGTACCTGGACTCGGTCAGTTACTTCTGACTAAGAGTACTACAGCCCATGTTATGTCCTCCTATAGGTCTCGGGCACTCATAGGTTGACTTGATATTGTTAGGCAACTAGAATTCAGAAATTCAGAATTGAAATAATATAACGAATTGCCCTTGGTGTTAGATAGTATGTACTGTTATTTTCTACTGTTGGAAATATTGTGGTAACTCGCATTACAAGATAGTATCCACTCAAGTCTATTATTTGATGATAATAGGGGTGACAAACAAACTCACAGGTCGTCTAATGGTAATCGATTAATTACAATTTATTTTATATATCATTTAAGCTCAGCACTAGGCCCTGGCTGAACATAGACCTTCGAATTACTGCCAGGAAATGACCGAGCCGCCACCGGCATGTATACACTTCTGGCAAACTTATATACTGGAATAGGAATATCTGAAAGGAAATAAATAGGTTTTAATTGATCCTAAGACATTTTCTGTCTGCATTTTGTGTGATTAAAGGTAGGTATTTATCTTGTTAAAAGGTAGAAAATAATAAAATAATGTTTTATTCTTTCCTTACTTTTGCATACTTATAGTAACCATTTATATGATAGGTGTTGGAATAATAGTACATTTTTCTATTTCATTGTGTTGATAGGCTTAATATAAAGGCAATCTTTACAAGTCTAATTTATGTGTGTGACCTACGTTACTTACGTTAGACTTACTTTACGTAGCCTTTATAGACCATTAAAATCACTGGGATGGACTGGCAGGATAGTATTAGATATTCCTGTGTATTCTTTTTTTTCTTCAATACAAATCCATCGGTTCCGCCTTTGTTTAATTAAGTTTTAATAGACTGTTATAATTATAAGACCGTCTTTCTATATTTTACTGTAATCTAATTCATTACTTTGGTGTGTGCGCCATATGTTTATGGCACAAATTTTCACGTCTGAATTGAAAGTTAGAACGATGTCCGTAATGTTAATTGGTAAGATTCTTAATGAATCATCAACTATTTTATTTTATACTGTTTAAATCAAAATCGATTTAAAATTATGTGCGAACTAAATATTAATCATGATGTAATGATTAAATTGTCTCACAACTCTTTATTTAAAATATATATAATTTTTTCACAAACTGTCTTACTGTTTGTTTTTCTTTTGTCAGCTTTCTGCTGCTATGCTGCTGTTAGATAGCAGTTATATAATTAAAACTGCGTGTTTCCAAAATAAAGTGAAAATAAGTAAATATGCGTGGCGGTGTTAGTCGTAGTTTTTTGCCCCGTTTGCTGCAGGCAGGATAGCTGTAGAGCGGAAGTGTTTCTGTTATCTTGTCTAGGTGTGAAGTAGTTTTTTGTTTACTACGTTCGAATCTTCCTTACAAATCAGCCCAACAAAAGATTTTAAAATGTATATATGTGGTTTGTACAGACGAACAGATGCGACGAGGGGACTGTATTTTATAGGGTGCTGATGATAAATATTGCTGAGCCAATATTTTATTTAAAAATACAGTCGTGTACAAAAAGTTTTTAAAGCTTTTAGCGTAGCGTGACGTAGACATCACTTGCGACATTGTTAAAAGCGCAGATTATAATAACTTTTCTGTATGGTGTTTGCTCTACTGCCTTAAATTTCAGAGAGACATTTAAAAGTATTCGCTAAATGTGTTGCAGTTTTGCGTATTAAAATGATTATATCCATGTATGATTTACACTAGCGATAGTTGCTTCAACGATGTCTGTTCTTTGCATCGACCATTGCCCAGATTAAAAAATAAATAAACCTATCAGCAGTGCTCAGATAAATAAGAAAGAAATTTAACATTAATTTATTAATTTTACAAGGGACAAATCGGTGAACACAGAACTAATAAATAGGTATGAAGAAAAAAAGAAAAACATAACAACATATTTTAAAAATAATTAACAACTTAGGGGCGGCTCTTGGTTTGGCTTTTCTACAAGACTTCATATTCAAAAACATAATAAAGTACCAGCAAAAGTCCAATTGTGTAAAACATATTTTAAAGTTTAACTTTAACGTTAAAGTGAAAATGCCTGGTATATCGATACTTATGCTGCGTGCCAAGTGCTGCCACTGTCGGCAATAAGGGTACATTTTCCCTAATTGAAGAAATCTGTTCCAACAGGCATAAAAATTATATGCCACAAATATTTTTAGTACTTCAAATAAACAATTGAATAGGTAAATAAAAAATATAGATTATTATATATAGAAGCAGCTGAT
The DNA here is from genome assembly GCA_029286865.1 of Teinopalpus imperialis. Classification (NCBI taxonomy): domain Eukaryota; kingdom Metazoa; phylum Arthropoda; class Insecta; order Lepidoptera; family Papilionidae; genus Teinopalpus; species Teinopalpus imperialis. The sequence goes on from JAGSMU010000004.1 coordinate 7,155,490, forward strand.
AGTGTTTATTAAAACTATGTTGATCCACACAGAAATAAACATTAAATCATATTATAACATCATTAAATTTTTGTAGGGCAACACGCAGTACAATTTAATATAGATTTATAAATGAAATTTTTAATTAAAAATTTATAATATCGATTTAAGAACATTTACATCGATATTATAAATTTGGAATTTCTAATACATAGAGATATGAATGTTAAATGAAAGATACAGTCAGTAAATGGAATCTACTTTAGTTTTTTTAAACTAAAACAACAAGCACACAATTCACCTAGAGGTAAGTGATGTATGTTGCCCGTAATGTCTACAATTCACTACAATCATTATGCTAAAATATTTATATGCGATATTTTTTATATTCAAAAGATATTTTATATTTTATGGAAAATAATATTTTTAATATTATATAACCATAATTTAAAATTAAAATTGTACGCATTTTTTAAGTACAGCAAGATTGTGAAACTTCCACGGAAACTCACGTTCGAGCCTATTTCAAAATTCCTGGATTTCGATGCACTCATAGTAAAAATTACTCGCAGTTTAATAGTTCATATTAAAAATTGTTTCGACTGCAAAAGCTTATAAACAATTATTAAAACGTAAAAAAATCAAACATCACAGACTCCTTTTTCATGCAGGATATGTTAGTTGGTATTACTTACATAAGTATATCTTTAACCGTACCTTCATAAGGACGATTTTCTTTTCTCCAGATCTATGTGTGTCTATATATGTGAACACAGGTGGCGTACAGGCGTCAGATGCTAATCCCGCGAAGGGTAAAAATAAACTATTGGGTAAACGTCTCTGTACCAGATCAACTCGGCTCGGTCTTTCGAAATGGCCACGTCAGGCACGTGCCTAACATGTATACTCGGAATATATTTGTAAACCTATTGTTTTAATATTGTTCCCGCCTTCAATCCTCAGCAATGAAATCGTTAATTGCAATATTATAGGCCTACTTACCCAGCCTAGAGAGGAATCCTATGGCCAACAGTGTTCTATCAGTTGATCTATATACTATATAGGTTATTTTTACATTCCTTTTTGTGATGTAAATGGATAGATTTGGCTAAGGTTCAACCACAACCTGTAGGATATGTCTATGTTAGGCAATAGTGGACTGTGATAAAAGTTTATATTTTGTTAATGAGATAAAAGTACATTGTATATGCAACTGTAATTATGGCAGTTATTTGTAGCGGAAATCAATGACTAATTTTATAACATAAATAAATTCTAACGTTGTTTTTTATAATCGTTGTAGACAGAGATAGCAAGTGCTATTTACATTTAATCGTGAGCTGCTAAGTTAAAACCTTGACAGAGATTGAGCATTGCCAAACAATGGACACAAATCTGAGTAATTTATTTAAAAGTTAGAATCAAAAAACAGAACTGATTAATAGAATATATTGCAATCCAAGCCAAGATTTCAAACGAAAGATGTTGAAATCCGACGACGTCCTTGCCATTAGGTCATCGAACCTTCAAAGAAGCGTAAGAATAGTCTTAATACCTCTAAGGTATACTTTAAAAATTGCAGCTTTCTACGAATTTACCATTCAAATTATGTCACAGTAATGAACTAGATTATTTAGTGATAGAATCACACCTTAGCTTCTTTCTTCTTGCAGCATGCATGGGCCTCTGCAAATAGTCATATAACGCTGTGTTTCGTTTGAAAAGTGTAGGGATCCGGGGAGCCGTTCCATCTCTGTCGTCACCGTTAACCCGATAACGTATGTACATATGTGCATCTTGAAAGTTTGTTGAGAATTAATAAATATAGATGTTTTAGGCTGCAGTTATCATCAGGTGAATTGTATCCTCGTTTATTACTCTTAATATCAAACTAAAAATAACAGCTAGAAAGAAAAAAGAAAAAAAAAATTAATATTGCCCTAGAAATTTACTTTAGAATCCGACTATTAAGTACGTAACACAATTCGTTTTAAATTTTATACGAAAGGTGTATAAATATACAAATACTAGAAAATGTTTTTCTCAATTTATATTTAGTCTCGTGATCAAATTTAACCTCCATTACAGGGTTTCCCGTTATGGGCATTGAATTCACCTTACAAGTAGGTCAAGGTTCGAGTTTGCGGTAAAGGATAATAAAAACGTAATTTTTAAGTTGTTATTTTGGCATGAATTGAAATTATGTGATCTCATATATAACCACAATGATGGACGGTTATTCATTTTGTATATACATGTTCTCGTATAAAGTTGTGACATGTAAACTAGATTATAACCCGGCGTTGTCTAGGTTATAGCAATAAATGAAAATTGATCATCTCCTTCTTAATGATTTTGTTACGCCAAACTACTTTTTTTATACGATTGAAGTCCTTCTGGTCGGATTCAACAACGGTAATAGATTCTGGTTCAATCAGAGAACACCATCTGCTCAAGACAGTGCCATAAAGATTTGTGCAAACAGAATCACTCACTCATCGTACATTTTCCAATTATTTTTTTAAAATTCCGATCTAATGCAACTGTAATATGATCCTAGCAAATTCAGTACTAGGGCCCGAAACGCAAAAGTTTGTAATACAGAAATAGCGTTCGAATATAATCGAACACAGGACCCGTGACGCTTAAGCCAAGGTACCTTGCCATATGTCCGTATTTCAATCTATAATATATGCATTGCACTACTATCTTGTCATCATATGCGTCCACCATCGTACTGTTATGGAATCTTTCATCGGTTACTATGAAGCATAATCTTGAGCTATGTATATCTGCATAATACATCGTCACTTCATCAATTACTTTCTAAAAAATTACGTATTTTATTGCAGGCGGCGTACGTGTCGAGCAAATCTCAAGCGGAGGAGGGCTCGTGACGCAGCCTCCGCGAGCGTCTCGAGCAAGCTCTCCAAGACAACTGGCGCCGGCTGACTACGCCGCGCTCGGTGAGTACCACCGATCATCTATATCACTCTTTCTTTTCCCTTGAATTTAGTAAGAGGCCATTATGGAACTTTCTACTCCTAAAGACTACATACTATAAATAATTAAAGCCACGCTGCACATAAAATCTCTTATCTGAATGTATGAATCAGATCCTCGGATATCCAGTTTGAGCCTAGGATGTGTATGCCCAATTTATATCTTGTGAAAATGTTTTGACAGTTTCAGTGTTCTGTATTTACTCCGGTGAGTGAAAGATACACCTAAAGAAGCATTTCAACTTTGTCCTTAAGTGTGTCGTCACATCCACATCTTTCAATCTACTTACTGCCTCTTCTCCAGTAAAATTTTTTTGTTTGTTTTATTCATTATACTCACTGATACTGCTCGAAATCGTGGGCATCATCATATCGAGCTGACTTATACGTACTATAGCTATAAACTAGTTTTAAGCTGTGGCGTGGCTCTACTATGTATAGCGTCTTAAAGTGATGTACACATGTTTTTTTTATTACATTGAGAGTAAAAAACGAGCACACAGTTCACCTGATGGCAAGTGATTCCTGCGGCCCATAAAATCAACATTCATCCCCGACAAGGAATCATATTTCAGATGCGTTGTCACCCTTGAAGACTGAGATGGAATGCCTCGTCACCAGTAATAAAGGTCTCCGGATCCCTACACTCACCAGACGAAACACAGCAGCATTATGCTGCAATTTTACGATGGTATTTTGTGAGGGCGTGGTCCTACCCCGTTCGAGCTTCAGCAGCTGTAGAAAAATGCAGTGTAGCTCTACCACTGTCAAAAGTATAAGTAAACGTCGCAATCTGTGTACGGCGGCTACAGTTATTTTACCATTTAATCGTGTAAGTTAATGCGAATTGAAATTAGATACCAATCTCTATTAAAACAAACATGCCTGTTGAACATAGATGTATACAATTTTTCTCGGAACTGAACGCCCGACCGTGTCTCCGACCTTGATTATGAAATACATTATTGCTATGTGATGTCATCTCGTGAAGCGATACGCTTCAATATGGGACATTTGCAAAAGTCGAGTTAAATTCATTGTCTCTTTTTGTTTTGCTTTGTTTTTAGTCATTCATATTTTATTAAATCAAATTAATTGACTACAATTATTAGTGTTATTTAAAATCCTTAGGAGTAGTTCTAACAATACAACATTATGTTTTTTAAATATATATATAAATGTCACATATAGACCGACGCAACTATTGGAGGCGTGAATATTCACAAAATAAAAGAAAAGTAAAACTGTTGTGTTTCGTTTGGTAATTGATAGAAAACAATCGTCTGAAGTGGTGACCACATCTATATTATGATCCCTTATTAAGTATAAATGAGAGTGTCTAGGTCATCTAGGAATCAATTATTATTAGGTTTATTGATGACGCCCCCAAGTTTCATATAATCTCATTAAACGGGTAACTAATATCACGGTATCTACCCGAGAGCAAGAGGTATTTTTAAAAAGTCCGCAACGTACGCACCCACCCCGTTAAAGTCTCGCGCTATCCCGACCCGCGGCTTTTTTGCTCCCCCTTCCAGCAATTCGACGACACCGGCTCGCATGTACGTCTTGCGCTACAGTGCTATACCGTTAAAGGAACTTACGCGCCAACTGGCCGTATTGATTACGTTACAATTTAGTTTTTTTTTTACTATACTGAGAGTTGCAAATGAGCACACAGTTCAATTCTTCGATAATTTTATATCTTTCAACTGTGGTAGAGCTGCAGTTTGTTACTAGCTGCATAATGAATTGGTCAGCTCGACTGGGGAAGGGCCACACCCTCACAGAATATCAGTTTGGAAATAGCAGCATTATGCTGCTGTGTGTCGTCTAGTGATTGTAGGGATCCGGAGACCTTTATTACTGGTGACGAGGCATTCTATCCCAGTCCTCAAGAGTGTCCATGCATCTGCATTATGATTCCATGTCATGGATGAATGTAGATGTCATGGGCCGTAGGAATTCACCTGATCGCTATCGCCGGTAAGGAGTAGATTGGATTTGTTCATTTAATTCGAAAATTAAATCGATTCCTTTCAACTCAACGGGAATTGGGAATTGGGAACTTACCATCAGTGCAGCTTAAAAGAGACCCGCAGTATTGCAAATAATCACCAATTTCTTTTGGGTCTATCTTCATCAGGGATAATATTAAACTTTTTTTTAGGAAAGATATTTGATTTTTTCCATTTATATAGCGGAATTTTACAATTAATATTTAACGCAAATGACTTAGTCGTAATGACTAACAATGATTATGGGTATATCAGTCATTGTTTATAATGAGTCATCAAATAACAATAATGTGGTCGTATTCTATACTACATATTTCGTCAGCTTCTCTCGTGTCAACACCATAATGTCTCATTAAAACGATACTTACAACTGGAAGGGCCTATGCGCCAGTAATGCATAAAATATTATTCAATTGCTTTTGTGGTATACGATTAATTCACATAAACTTTAACTCCATACCTTATTTATATCTCCTTCCTTTATAAGCGAACTTTAGGTTTGAAAATATAATCGTAAAACCTCTTCAATAAGTTTATTTATTTTCGTACGACAGGATAAAGTTGTGTTTCTTCTTCAATCTAGGACTCGTGCAGAAGCCGTCCACGGCACAGCTCTTTCAGCCAAGAGAGACCGTGCCAGAGGAGGGCCAGCGCGCACTCCCTTGACCTCGAGAGGCCGGACAACATCGCCACTATACACAGGTAATTTGACCTCGGCTCACTCACATACAGTTACAATTTCATGTTAATTCTTTAGAAACTAACAACGGGCTTTGTTTTTTTAATAACACAATAGTATCTATGATATAGTTTTTGACCATATCAATAGATATAATAAGTAAGAAATAAATTTTATTTATATGACCTCAATATGTCAGCCCTACTAAAATTATCGAGATTAGAGGTATTAAAGCCAAGGTAACAAATTCACAGATTTACTATTTAAAATGGTAGTATATTGGTGGTATTGTGACGAGACGAGACATTCCATCTTAGTCCTCAGGGTGACGCATCAGCATTTTGATTCCGTTTTAAAGATGAAGGTGCGTGTCGTGCATCACAGGAATCGCTTGGAATACCATGACGTGCACTGTGTGGTCATTTGTCATAAATAATAAAAACCTTTAAACTAATTCCTGGTATCACCCACACAAATCATTTAATACTTTTATATATATATATATATATATATATATATATAAATATAAATATATAGATTTAGTATAGTTGTCAAGGAATTATTCAAATTTCAAACCAACAAACTTAAAAAAGAAGAATAAAATCTTACTAAAAGTAATTCACTAAATATAATCTGTAAATAGTAAATAGATTAAGTTATTCCACCAAATCGACCAGGACGGTATTATTATCACATATGGCATATTTATTTATTTGATTCCAGAGCACAATCTCTCAGCAAAATGGCAACATTATCCCTTAAAATCTCATTGGAGGGTGGCAAAGTGGTCAAAACTATCCAGTTCGACCCGTCCACCACTGTGTATGATGCTTGCCGCATCATCAGGGAGAAGATCTTGGAGGCGAGCGCGAGTGATCGTACGTATCGGTTATAATAATTATTATTTTAATTATTTGATGAGTGAAGTTTGTGTATCTAATATAAATATATTTTATATTAGATACACAAATTTATTTTTAATCGGGATTGTGTGTTAAGTTGTAAAGTATGAAATATCTTCGCGGGCATCAGATATATAAATCATACCATCCAATTTCGTGTGTGTTTGTTTGTAATACCATAAAATCTCATTACTTTCAATGGATAGAATAAAAAAACAAATTTCACCTAATGAAAGACCTAACTATTTGGCTGGATTAAAGCGTTTCAAAATACACAACAATTAAATACTACTAACCTCACACAGTTATTCAGCGCAGTCCACATATTAACGGTTCTTTATTCTAAACAATTTATTTAAATTATATTACGAAATATTTATTGATTATATTCAACATACATCCACTTATATCGCGCATTGTATCCACAGCGAAAGAATACGGGCTATTTTTGGCATCTGAGGAAGATAATAAAAAGGGAATATGGCTGGAGGCGTCTCGAAGCCTGGACTATTACATGCTGCGTAACGGTGATCTACTTGAATACAATAAGAAAACTCGCAACTTGCGCGTCAGAATGCTTGATGGTGAGTATAAAGATAGCATCATTATACAACTTAAATACAAAAGTTGAAACATTGGCTTGACCGGGAAGGCAGAATTTCGCCATAAAACAACAGAATAACGCTATTGTGTTGCTTATGGTAAGTGACCGGAAATCAAATTATTGGTGACGAGGTATTCCATCTCCATCGGGTCAATGCATATGTATCCTGTTATGTGAGTGCATCTTTGTTAATGTATCTTTTTATGATGCGTAATTATCACTGTAGTTGAATTTGTCACCATTAGTTTAAAAAAAAATCTAAATAGGGCCTTCTATTTTCTTGAGGTATGCTTTTATTACTATATCAAAAACCACCACCTAAAGACATTCTTTTGTCGATGCAGGTACTGTAAAAACACTACTGGTGGACGACAGTCAGATCGTGGCAAATCTCATGGTGGTGATATGTACCAAGATCGGTATCACCAATTACGACGAGTATGGACTGGTAAGCTATCTTTCTTTGTTATACGTAAATTATGTACAAATACTTTTAAATTTAATATACAATTATTTCAATTCCTATATACAATTTTTAATTTTATATAGGAATTGAAATAATTGAAAAATTTTCAATTACTATATACAATTTTTAATGACAAAACACAATAAGTTGTAATAAACGTGAATACGTTTGAATGATTGTTTTATTTTTTTATAGTTTCTTTATTCTTGAAACGTATTTCTATCGTTGTTATAAGGTCCGAGAAGAGCAAAAGGATGAAGTTGACCCGTGCGAGAAACCCAACTACGGAACATTGACGTTGAAACGCAAGCACCAGGAGAAGGAACGCGATGCTAAAATGGAGCAGCTGAGAAAGAAACTGAGGACTGATGACGAAGGTAAATTACGTTCATCTAAAAAAAAACTAACTATGACATCTTGTTAAGATTACGGCGTCGGCTGGGCGTATCAGATTTTTGATATAATTTCGCTTGATATAAATTTTCTGTGATATAAAAATTATTAAATACTTAAAACAACGTTTATTGATACTTATTTGAAAAGCTTAATTAAACTAATGTTCATATATTTTTTAAACAGGTTCACTTACGTGCGTTCACATAAAACCTTATATATTAAAAATATATTAACATTATCACAATTACTATATATGTGATGCACAATTACAAGCAAACACCACATGCAAATAAAACAAGTTTATACGCTATGCAATTAATACTATAAAAATACAGGACACATTCCTAACTACAAAATTAAAATTAAAGATAAATAAAAATGACATTCATATGCCAAAAATTGTGAAATGTGTGAAACTGGAATCGATTATAAATAAATATAAAATTTCGATTCGAAATCGATTATAAAATTTCTTAGTAATAAATATTATTATTAACTAAATTATAAATAAAAGTAATATTTGCAAATCCCATTAATAATTCAATTCAAGTCCACGTAAGTAATTTATGCAGTATATATATTGTAGTAGTGTTCGTGTCTTAGATGACTCGTTAAGTTATTTTATGGAAATGTATTGTTTATGGCAGTGAATTGGGTGGAGCCTTCAAAGACGCTTCGAGAGCAGGGCGTGGAGGCGTCGGAGACACTGTTGCTTCGCCGTAAACTATTCTACTCGGACCGTAACGTTGATTCACGCGATCCGGTGCAACTCAACTTGCTCTACGTGCAGGCGCGCGACGCGATACTTGCCGGCACGCATCCCATCACGCAGGACAAGGGTACGTGCACAGACTCACACGCACGATACACTCGGTACACTCCATTACGTGAGACAAGGATGCATGATGTACCCACATACGGCCATGTATAAGCAAACAAGCATAACAAGACAAGGAAGAATATATTCTATATACACAGGACGATAACTTACCCCTACTTACTCCCCTGACCTAATATAGCTCGTATGTAATGAACATCTTCATTCATGCAAATAAATGGTCAATATTTATTTGAGTATCATATATTTATAAGACAATTTAATAAAAAAATATTTTGTATATGTAATAAAAATAACCGTCAATGTAGTAACATAACTTTTTATCCTTTTTTTTATTACATTGAGAGTAACAAACGAGGTCACCTGATGGCAATTGATTCATGCGGCCCTTGCCATCTACATTTATCCTTGATAAGGAATCATAATTCAGATGCGTTTTCACCCTCGTCACCAGTAATAAAGGTCTCCGGATTCCTACACTCGCTATACGAAACACTGCAGCATTATACCGCTATTTTACGCTGGTATTCATGGCCTATTCATTCTGCAGCTAGAAACAAACTGCAGTGTAGCTCTACTACTGCATAAGTCTTCTCCGTTATTTCCTTAAATAACCTATTTACTCAAATTACCTTGAAATTATCCTCAAAATGGGACACTCACAAATCTCTATATATTGGTGAAAGTTAAATTGATTTAATTTTACAGCGTGCGAGTTTGCCGGAATTCAGTGTCAAATACAATTTGGCGATCACAAAGAAGACAAACACACACCAGGATTTTTAGAGTAAGTTATTTTGGTTTACAAAACATTTATTTTATATATTATTTTTAACTTTCCTAGAACATTGCTTTGTTTTACACGAACACACACACATTTAATATTTTTGTATCAGTATATCGGACGCATTTCTCAATACATAATCTCTTTCACAGTCTAAAAGAGTTCTTGCCCGCGTCGTACGTGAAAGTCAAGGGCATCGAGAAGAAAATATTCAAGGAGCACCGCAAACATGCCGGCCTCAGCGAGTTGGATGCCAAAGTCCTATACACGAAGAGCGCCAGAGACTTGAAGACCTATGGTGTCGCGTTCTTCCTGGTCAAGGTAAATAAAAATTTACATATGACATAAGATATCCGGATTTTATTTATTTATCATATTTAAAAGACAGATGAAATGTTTCCGTTACATTATATTTATATCAGCATAACACTGCTGCGTTTTGACTAGTGAGTCTAGGAATACGGAACTGTTTACTGGTGACCAAGCATCGGCCTCAGGGGCCACAACGCGTCTGCGTTATGATTCCTTATCGCGGATGAATATAGGTGTCATGGGACCCAGGAATCACTTACTACATCAGGTGAACTATGTTTGTATATTTACAGTACATTTGTCACCCTTAAAACAATAAAAATAATATTAAAGCGCTATATCGTTCTCATGTCAATCCATTTAGTAAAGAAACGAAAGCGGCGAATGCTCTAAAATTGCATTGATGGAGGTTCGCTTTCTTGATTCAATATAGTGGACCCCTGTTCCATGGTAGTGGATGATGTTAGTTTTTGACGCGATCTTACGACGTAATTTATCATGTATCACTATCACTATGACGTATAGAACAAATTTAGCCCCCAGCCTATTTATTTGTCTTTACGGTTTAAACTCTGAAATCTCTTGTTTACGCTTTTACTAAACTTTGTGAAAGATGGCTTTAAAGTGTTATCCGTAAATATGTTGTATAAATATATCAGAATCAATATTTCATATATATACATATGAAATATATAATAACAATATATATTGTTATTATCTATAATTGACCTACCATGGGCAGAAATAGATTAACAGCGGAGTCAGTATACTGGTATCATACTGAAACACGCACTTTACTTTACCCCCAACAAGCTTAAAATAATATTACTTTAAAAATCATAACATTTGTTAATTGATTTGTTTTATAATTCATATATATGTCAACACAGGAGAAAATGAAAGGCAAAAACAAACTGGTGCCACGTCTCCTTGGTGTTACTAAAGACTCCGTTCTACGCCTCGACGAGAAAACTAAAGAAATCCTTCAAACTTGGCCCCTAACCACCGTTCGCCGTTGGTGCGCCAGCCCTAATACTTTCACCCTGGACTTCGGTGATTACAGGTATAAATAATTTATGTATTTTGGATCATTTTCCTTTCTCAATTAACTCATCTCGCCATTTAAAATGCTTAAAGTATCTTTTAGTAGTAAACTTCAAACAAGTTTCAATGCATAAACCCTCAAAAAAATCTCTTATCAACTTCAACCTTCACCAAATTGAACTGAACACGGTATCCACAGCGATCAGTACTACTCTGTTCAGACAACGGAAGCGGAGCAAATACTGCAGGTGATCGCGGGCTACATCGACATCATCGTCCGCAAACAACGGGCTAAGGACCATCTGGGAATCGAGGGCGACGAGGGTTCCGCCATGTTGGAAGATTCAGTTTCACCATCCAAGTATGTAAACATACGTCCATTTTGTAATCAAACAATAAATTTCGAATGTCCTAATTTTAGATTGAAAGAATAATTACTTAAACATATTTAAGTTTTCCTTTTGGTTTTGATAGAAATAATCCATGTCGTACAATGGGGGCATTTTACTTTATGTAACTTGGGGTGATAGACGACTAGTTTTTCACCTGGTGTACAAGTCACTGAGGTGGAATGCTCGTTGCCAGTAACTGGGACTTTGGAAACCCACACTCAGCAAAATAAACGAGGTGAATCATGTTGAGCTAGAAATAAGCTGCACGGTGGATTTACCACTGTCAAATTTTATTGCAAGCAGGACAACACTCACTCAATCGATACCGTAAATACCCCTGGAATAGTAGGCAGACCGTATATCAAAGCCTATTTCATTGTAACGTTTTAGCATGATACCTGATCTTTTATTAAATGTTGCATTTTATTATAATCAACTGGCAATATTGTTTATTACATTAATAAAACTTTATCATTGTCCTAGGGCCAATATCATTCAACACGATACATTCAAATCAGGCAAAGTGAACACCGAGTCGGTCGCCAAACCAGCTGTGCTCAGGCCTGGAGCTGAAGGTAACTGTTTTTATACTTAAAACAACATATTTTAGAAAACGAAACAAAAATGTTTTGTGCCTTTAGTTATCTCAGTTAGTTGTCATAGTTTTTCTATTACCGTGCAATAGTATATGTATTATAAAATTTTATATTATGCATGTTAAGCAGCTTCTATATATATTTTTAATTTTTTTTTTATAGGTTTTTTAATTATTTGCGAAGATTTATTTAAATCAGCTTGTTGTATTGCTTTAATCGTAACTAGGTGCTAAGCCGTTCGCCGTGGGCCACCTGACTGGAGCTCAGCAGACGACCGTCTCCGGTCAAATCATCACCGGCCACACACCTCCAAATGTCAGTATTTATTCGTTGTTTATTTATTATTTAATCCTATTCCCCGCACTAGGCAAGAAAGAAACACATGTAAAGTGACAGATATTCGTTTTTGCTAATCGCATTGTTAAAGTCGTTAGCAGGATGTAGGCTTTTAATATTCAGTAGACCATTGAGATTAACGAACGAGCACACAGTTCACATGTATGGCAAGTATTCCTGCGGCTACATTAATCATACTGACAAAGACAAAGAATCATAACGCAGATGCGTTGTTAACCTTGAGGACTGATGATGGAATGCCTCGTCACCAGTAATATATGTCTCCAGATCCCATGTTGCTATTTTACGCTGGTATTCTGTGAGGGCGTGGCTTTACTCCGGTCGAGTTGACTAATGGGTGGGTCAACTCAAGTTAAGTAATTACTTAATTTACATAACTTAACAAACTCACTACAACCGAACACAATCAATCTCTTAAACCTTTAGACATTAAAATCAAGCGACTACAATATCTCCGGTCTAAAATATCTATCTCCGTATCTAATATCTGCCAAAGGAGAATATACGTAAATGAATGCATTTTCAAAATCAACACTTTTCATTAGAATCCATATAAAAGAGGTCGTCCAAAGATCTGGTTCCACATGCCATAATGACGCATCAATCACCCTATCTCGCCTCGTAGGTGTTATCGATCATTTCGGAAATCGCTTTAGAAGCGGACTAACTTCTCACATTTAACACAGAGTGGGTAAAACTCTTAGCCAAAACCTTCTAATGTTAACCAATCCTGCCAAGCATGTCGATTACGGTAAACCGCCTCGATTCCGAGAGATATTTGTGTATATAATAGTCCGCTATTGAATAGCAATGGGAAAATCTATTTACCATTATGTTTTGTTTGTTACACGCCTACTCTATTAATGGGAACTGTGCAGTCTACGAAACGGGCTGTGTGGGTATCTATTATGAAATACCTAATTTTGTTTTCTCAGATATAAATTATATTAATATTATATTTACTTAAAAATGATTGACTTATTGTATAGAGGTTAACCAACTCTATTTAATCTTAACACTGTTCTATTATTCCAGGCATCTCAGGTGCAACAAACGCGCGTCACGTCGATTCTGTCGGAACCACAACGCGCCTTGCTCTCCACCATTACCGGTGGTCGGGAGATAATACGACAGACTGAAGAGGGTCTGAGCAGGGTCAGTTCTAACGCACATTTTATATTAAAAAAAATAATGAATTGAATTTATTTTGAAATATCAATTCTGATTCAAATAAATAAGTTCCTGACAATTCTACTTGAAGAAATCTTTTAATGTGCTAAAATAAAAAATATAAATGAGATATTATACCACCACATATGCTTATTGCTTGCTTGTGGAGTGACAATTTAGTCATAAAAATATAATTACATTCAATGGAATAGGTTTATTTATTCATATGCACAAAGTAATATTTTTTTAACAATTTTTATTAATGTCAAAACACAGCCAATTATGGCATGCAAATGGTTAGGAATTATATCAAGATCAACAGATTGTTTCATGTATTCACACGAAGCAATGTAAATATGTTCTTTGTGTATAGGCTGCACTGCCAGCTCTAGGACAAGACGCGGCGTCGGTTAAATGGAAGCAAGTGACAATGGACACGAGCAAGCAAGTGGTTACCTCGCAAATAGCCGCGATGAATGCCGCCACCGCGCAAGTGGTCACACTCACGTCTGGTAAATGAAATTAATTAACTACTTCATTAAGTCACCACTCCTACAATCCCTTGCGGGACAGATCATTTTTATAAAGCCATTGAAAATGTTTAGAGCAGTTTCTGAACATTTTTCATTAATAAACGAATCTTTTGTATACGTATATTTATTGACAGATTACGACCCTCTTTGACAACAAACGCGACCCCCTAGGGGTCTCGACCATCGGTTGAGAAACGATGATAATAAGAAATATCAAGTCATTGATAATATAATATATAATTTTATTCTTAATACATATTTTATAACTTGACATGATATAACTTTACCATTTTATAGCAATATATTATAACCATAATAATTTATAATATTAAAATTAAATTATTTCTTGTAGGACCAACTGAAGAGGTAGATCACACAGCTGTGGGTGCTGCAATAACAACAATCACCACCAACCTGCCAGAAATGACTAAAGGTAAAACGGCTATAATAATTTATTAATAATAAAAGTCTTTTTGATTTCCTTACGGTCTTTTTGTGACAAATTTATGTGTTGCAGGTGTACAAACGATTGCGGCTCTCATGGATGACACTGATGACGGGGATAGACTTTTGAATGCCACTAGAAAACTTTGTAGCGCTTTCAGCGATTTGCTTAAAGCCGCTGAACCAGAGACAAAGGAGGTATATTACAAAGAAAAAAAATTAAATTCATAGTTTTAACAATTATATAAATAAAATAAGAGTCTGCCTTGAATCATATTAAACAAGAAAAAAAAACTTATAAAGCTTTTACTTTCAGCCTCGACAGAACCTCCTCAACGCCGCTTCACGCGTTGGAGAAGCATCTACTTCCGTCCTCCACACCATCGGCGAGGAAACCGAAGAGGACAAGGAGACCCAGGTAAATATCGTTAACACGGACAGTTCACAGAGAAATAAAAACAACAAAAAATCATTTTTGTACAGAAAACTTAACTATTGTTACGACAATTTTTACAAAGCTTTCTTTGGTAACAAGGGTAAACAGGACTATGGATCTGATTTCGAGACAATCTTGATAGACGACGAGAATTGTAATAGAACTAAACACATAGAGGATGAAGGTATTTACGAAGACATAGACACGAGTAACACGTGGGGAAGGATGCTCGACGTCATACAAGAAGAATCTGACAGCGACTACTACAGAAGCCTAGAATATTGTAATACATACTTTAAACCTGGTCGACCTGTAACTTTGAGTGAAATCAATCGTAGTAAAACGCCGTCCACTAGCACGTTGAGTAATAATAGCGATTTCGAATCAATTCTCGAAAACTGCGAGGAATATTTAGACGATAAAGATGACACAAGTTTAAAACATCCCCCGAAAACTACATCAGAAAAGATCTTCAGTTTTAAAAAAGACTTCTCGAATCACGATTATGTTAACATTAATTTTCACAAAGATAAAACACAACAGGACTGTGCGAATATTGATATTGACAGACGAACCAAGAATAAACTATTACGTGAACGTTTCTTCCTGTCAGATAACAATGACAAAAACGACATTAATGAAAGATTCAACAAATATAATAATTCTAAAAGGATGGAGTTCCAAAGTATACAGAATGATGTCACAAATACAATTCCAGACGTCAAGGCAGCTGGCTCTTTCAACATGAAAATTCTCAACATTGACAAATATAATCGAACTTTAACCACTAAAGAGACCTACAAAGAGGTTGTAGAAGCTAGTTTCAATAAAAAAGAGCTAAACCTTAAACGCGACGACTTAGAAACATTTATAAAACGAAGCGAAAAGTACTATTCCAGTGAAACGCGAGACAGAACTACAACAGTTGAGTTGAATAATACAAAAACCCCTCCCAAAGGAAAGACTGAAATTCGTATATTTTATAATCCCACCTTTTCGGCAACAGAGGCTGTATCTATAGGCGTATGTCAATTCTGTCAACAACGGTGCCCGAGAACGGAAGAGAAATGCTGTCAGGATTGTGTTTGTTTAGAATTAGAGTTTAGTAAGATATGGAAAGAGAATTGGCTTAATATACTCTGTGTACTGTCCCTCCTCTTTGTATTTCTGCTTCTGTTAATTCAGTCATTATTTTCGAATGATGACTGTCAGACTGGAAACGCCACTACACCGGACCAAAAATGTTTTGAAATGCTGTGATATTGAAAAATCTTACCAAGACGAAATTTTTTTATGAACTTATGCTTTTGAGTAATGTTTGATCTAAAAGTCTGTCTAAAATTTAATTAAAGTTGAAATAGCTTTATAGATTTAAAAACATCAATGGTGAGATTGCTAGACTTATAAAAGCCTTAACTTGCCATGTATTGAATAAGTATTCCTTGCATTTTTCCATCTCTTGTCATTCTTACTTGCCAAAATTACCTTGTCTAGTTATGAGACAATACACGACATATGCTATCGATATATGTAGATCATATGTTGATGCTATTGAATATATTTCTTTGTGGGCGTTTTTGTACATTACGTATTGTACATTATGTATTGTATGTTCGTGGGATAAAAATATTATTGTTAATCTCATAACTTATTTGATGTAACCACGAATTGTACCGCCGTCATTTTCCTTTGCCTTTTTGTGTTGCCTTATTCTTATTTCACATCTTTTTTTTTCGATATATAAAGACAAAAGTTAAAGGAAAAAGACTGCATGTAACGTCCTATTTATTTTTAATATTAGATAAGTATTGTTTTATGTTTACTTGAATTATTTTTGTTAACTTTTCTCTGGTTACATATATTGTTTATAACTTTGGCAGCTAAATTTATGCATGACCAGTGACAAAATGTTAACTGTCCTAACATTGTGTACTTACTTTATTGTTCCGTCCATCTAAGTTAAATTTCATCACATTTATTATAATACTTTTATAATGATACTCGTAAATAATACCCAGTACAGATGCATCATCATAAATTAGATTACGTCTATGTTTCATCTCTTTTGTGATTGCTGGTCATGCTAATAATGTTCCTAAGTGAATCCCATTGACGCTGATAGTTTTTAAAATATATTTACAGTTTTTATATTTGTGTTAAAATACTTTTTATACTATTATTTAGTTTGGTTTCGTATTTCCATAATGAAACAAACCTATAAAAAAATTACTAAGCAATTGATTGTAATCGTGTGTCCAACTAATAAGATGACTCACAGATTAATTATTTTATAGTTTTTAATAGTCATAACTAAAGTCTTATTTCATCAAAACGATGCCATGATTTAATAAAAGAAACATGTCTGGTCCTTAGTTTTGAAATACATTTTCATTTTCATGCAAATCAAAACATTATTAAATGTTATTAAAACACTATTTTATAATACGCTCTCAAATTAACATCACATGGCGAGAAAAAAAACAAATTAATTATGGCTTAAACATTAGTTTTTAACATATTCAATAATTTAAATCTAGCATCACAAATAATAATATAATATATTTAATTTACAAATTAATAACCATCATATTACAAAGGACAACTGATTTGAATAATAGTCTTCTCTGGTGTTTAGACTCCACTGGTGTACCCATGCTGTCTAAATTCAATATTGCCTGCTTTTTATGATAACTGGTTGGAGAAGTCATTACAAAACTTATGGGTTTAACTTCAGGTAGCTTAAGTATAAACAGCACTGCTTCATATATTATTTTTGTTAATACATTTGCTTTTCATCACAATTTGGATTTTTATTTACGACTAACTGTCCGTAAAAGTAAATGTAGTGACAAAGATAATCTTTCGTTAAAAATACTAATATACCCCACATCATTGTAAATATCAATCCGATAAATAACCTTTGTAATATACGGTAAGTATTTACATACCTGATTTATATATTAATAAAAAATTGGAGTGACATTAAAATCACCTGTATAAATTTTCTGATAAGCATATCGCGTTATATAAAGTTGAGAATTAGAAAATTACCTTTTTAAAAACTAATTTTACATCATTCGTTTCATATTCGGAGTATCGCCAAGTTTAAAAAACACTGCATTCCCAATTCCTAATGAGGGATCCGTGAACATTATTTAAATGATTAATTGAAATGTACTTTTAACCATAAAGCTGTGTATATATAGGAATATATTTTCCGTACCTAAGGAATTAAGCGCTATACTATAGTTTCAAGATATATATATAATCACGGTAAAACTTTCGTTTGATTTTATAAAACATTTTTGTATTGTAAGAAAAACTATTAAGAAGAAAAATTATAGTGTTTATAGTTTTAAATTTGTTATCATATTATTTTTTTCTCCGTATTAATTAAATCACGCCCTTTGTGTTATATAAATGTGTCACTGTTTCATTGCTATGAATAAAATGGCAGGCGTGCAGCTGACTACATATAGCAAATATTTGATATTATATTTATTGCTTTGAATAAAAGTGAAAGTTGTAAATTATATTAAAAATAATAATTTAAGGCATTTTGATAAATACTCTAAAGGATTTAATGCTTTATCTACAGGACATCCTCCTTTCGCTGGCCAAAGCGGTGGCAAACACCACCGCCGCGCTGGTCTTGAAGGCCAAGAATGTGGCAGCACAGTGCAAAGACGATCAGACCCTGCAAAATAACATAATTGCAGCTGCCACTCATTGTGCGCTTGCCACCAGCCAGCTTGTCGCGTGCGCTAAGGTAAATAACTAAACAACAAGTAGTTTTTCCGTTTTTATTACAATCGGGGCAGTGATCTATCGTACGTAAGAAACCAAAAACTGGTTATTGAGGTACAATCTAAGTGTTCTACCATAGTGCGGATTAGTGCGACTGGGCGATTGGGCCTAATTGCAATATCACCTAAACTTCTTTGTTTCACAGGTGGTAGCACCAACCCTTCATAACCCAGCATGTCGCGAGCAATTGACCAGCGCAGCTCGTCAAGTCGGTGCGGCTGTAGAGCGTTTGGTGGATGCCAGTAGACAAGCCCCAGAAGCAGCCGGACCTGGTGTGGAACAACTCGCTTCTGCTGCTCAGAGGGTCTCTGAAGAGCTGGAGAGATTACTGGCGCATTGTCATTTAGGTGCGTATAGATGAGTATTTTTTATATGCAACTAGGGTCGAAATACATCAGCGCGGTTATCAGTATCAGTTATTATTTTGCGCTGCTGTAATGTCAAAGTTTGATCCATCGCCGACGTGCCGGCATATTCGTGCTACAGCTAGTTCCTCTAGGCGAGACGTGTGTTAATCTGTATCATTAATGTGCAGATCGTCGCAGCGTGCAGCCCACCGTGATGGAGCGCAGCGTGGAGAGCGTGGTGGCAGCCAGCGAGCGCGTGACCGACGCTCACGACGCCCCCGAGATGGTGCGCCGCGCACGCCTGCTCGGACAGGCCACCGCGCGCCTCATCGCTGACATCAAGGTACATACATACCTACAAACATACATACTTCATACATTTGCGCATGCTACAAATTTCAGTACCCACACGTATGACTTGTTGGAATCGTAAGAGGAAACAGAAGAATAAAAAGAGCTCCAAAACAATGCAGAAAATACTTCGTGTCCTTATTGACATTTTCAACAGTGGACTAACGATGGTCTGAGATGATGATATATACAACTTCTCCAAACAATATTAACAATATACTTAATAAATAGTTCATTTCTTTATCTTTACTAAATATCATTTAGTAGACGCACCTCAAATTTAGAGACGATTTATTGAGAAAAATATTTTAATGTTACCTTCGGTCCATGAGACGCACTCAGCTTTTTTAACAGCTTCCCATGATTTATTCATCCAGGTACAAACTGGTTTCTGTATTCATTCCCTTTAGAAGTTTCTTGGTCGATTCTGTTGCATGCGCTCTGAATTGATCCCACACTAAAATCGCAGGCTTTTTAAACAATGCACCTGGACGTTTTACCCGTATCTTTTGTACCCATCGTTTTATTCCTATCTCATCCATTATAGGTGAAGCCTAGCTATCGACGTTCATAGACAAAGAGTGTAGGTAAATCGGTGATTTCCCCGCTTGTCTTGAGATTACTTGCGTCACACCTACCTTGAATGGTGTGCCATATCTTTCGAACTATAAGTCGTGCCTCTTACATTCTAGAGATGATTTATTAAAAAAATAAATCAATTTTTGTATGTAAAAATATGCGTCTCATAGTCCGTCCAAAAATACGGTACGGTAAAGTACAATAATTAGGCAGACATGCATAATCTAACTTCTATTAAATATATTTATAATATATTGTCCTTATTATAATATAGTAATAATATCTTTTTTTATTTAGACTGAGGCGGAGACCCAGCCATCCGACTCGCAGCGCAAGCTGCTAGCTGCCGCTAAGCTCTTGGCCGACGCTACTGCGAGGATGGTTGAAGCAGCCAGATTGTGCGCTTCTTCACCTCAGGTAAATAATTAACGATTAAAATTACATGCAAACGCGTTGCCAGCCTCCATTCAATTTCTGTATTCAGTATAAATAGGTAGGCTCGACCAGAACAGGAACATTTGGGAGGAAATTGCAGCAACCTTTGTTTCTTATGGTAAGAATAAAAGTATTTATGAGACATACATGTGTTTATAGGCGAAGTCATCACTTGCCATCCACATGATGGCTGATCTGCGTGCTAGTTATATCTAATTCATAAAAAACAAGAGGGACGTGATTGAATATTGGGAATAGATATACTTTGTGTACGAAGCCTTTTTTCACATTCTATCAACTAGAAAACGGCGATGCACTATGTAAGAATAGTGCATCAACTCGTCATAGACCTATGAGAAAAGGATTTGTGTTTTTGTGGAAATATTACAATTGTATAGGGATGGAACTGGGGACTAAGATCTCAGTAGCAAGGTGTTCTGATAATTGTGCCTCCAGCGCCACCGTACATGATATCTGCGGCCTATAACACATTCTTCCTGGATAAGCATTCAACATGTTGTGCTGTCACCCCTGAAGAGTAAGATCTCATCCAGTATCCTTAACTCATTAGATGATGCACAAAGCAATGCTTGGCAAATATTATAAGCTGTATTATCAATTAAAATATTATATCTATACGTAAAACATGGTATGGATAAAATATATGGGTATTTAAATAATGTTTTCACAGGATCGTGACAAGCAAGAGGCGTTACGTCGTGCTGCGGAAGAAGTGCGCTATATTACTGTAGATTACGCGCAAGGACAAGACATTGTCGGCACTCAAGTGGCACGCCTCCAGGTAAAAATGTCTCAAAGTTTGCATAATAATCAAGAAATACTATTATTTCGAAAGTAACAAGTTTAATAGCGGCGTTTAATTTTTCATTAAATAAATTAGACGTGGTACAAATTTATGTTACTTCATAAATTTGTGTTTGCAGCATAAAATCATTAAATTAATTTATATATTTTTTAAATACGGTAAGTACAAGGCATCAAGGCATTAACGGCATCTTAGTTGAAGTTTTGGAGCCATTTATAATTGTGTAATTGGTTTATTAGGAAAGCGCTCGTCAAGCCGCGTCCAGCGCCACGCAACTCATCTCCTCAGCGCACAACGCCACCCAGCACAATACGAACAAATACTCTCAGGTTAGTAGCATAAGTTGCGGCAAATAAGTCTAGCGTTGACCGATAATACGCAGAAGTACCAAAATAAGGTATCACCGGGGAGTCAAGGGGGCGCGGGCGGCCTTAAGCCGTTATTGGCTCTCCAGTCGTACTCTGCCCCGCGCACCGATACGATACCCCGTTCGCTCCTGGTGTACAGTTGATTCCTAAATTGTCATTGTAAATAAAAATTGTCACACTTTTATATTTGTGTTAAAGTGGTACACTATAACATTTGTAATTAATAAATAAAATCTACTAACTTCCGCCCGCAACTTCGTTCGCGTAAAAAAAGTAGCCTCCCCTGACTATAATCTACGTCCGTGCTAAATGTCATCCATACAAACATCCAAACTTTCTCATTTATGATATTAATGAGATGATGATGATGATTTATTATATAACTAGCTTAAACGAACTTATAGCTTACACATAAAAAAGTACAAACAAAATCACTTTATTCGTAATCAATTTATAGAAATTAACAATTGCGTTCGTGACAGTACCCATACGCAGCTATCACCTCCACGTTTCGTTCACCGCTAGACTTACGTGCCGCGTACCTATACAAGTTTCATTATTTCTATCTAGAATAATTTGATACTAGTCTCTTTAAAGTTTCTTATGGCTGATACGTGCCATTATAAATTATATAGGATTAGTGGTTATTTTTATTGTGAAAATTGTAAGTTTAGTGTATTCAGATATAGCTAGTGTTTGTATACTTACAACTATTGACGTTGTGTTTCCTAGCGGCCGATACAACTTTCAGTTCGTGTCCTGGCTGCTCGTCCCAAAATCGACCTATCCCGCCCGTTGTCGATAGCGATCCGAGCCGAGCCGAGCCGAGCAATCGCCCCCCTCTGTTGTCGACGTTCTCCGCCCACAGAGGTCGGAGCGCAACGACGTTGAAGCAGCAGTCTTCGTGCCAGCATTGCGGCGTTGTCGTTGTCTCCCTACTCAGCAGGCCTCCCGCTCGCGAGTCTTATTAGATAAAGCTGTAGAGGCAAAACTCACACACAAAAAAGAAAAGAAAAGGAGCGGTCAGTCATTATTAGGCCGTCAGTCTGTACGAACGATGGTGCGTTGGCGAGTCAACTGTGTAATTCAGTGTAGTGTCAACGGGTATTGTACAATATAACACAGCGTGTTCTACGGTAAGCTATGTTTTTTTTTGCGATAATATTTTTGCTTTACATAAATGTTTGTTCCCAGGAGTCTTTACTGCAAGAGTGCCGGGTGCTCAACGAACAGATCCCCCGTGTCGTAGACGCTGCCAAGATGTCTGCCGCAAGACCTGGCGAGGCTGCCGCACAACTCGACCTTATTTCCGCTTCGGAAACTTTCCTACAGGTATGCCAACGGTAACAGTTACTAGTAATAACCTGATATGCCTGATAGTGATAATGCCTAAAGATACGCACGGCTTAAGGCGTTGTTGATGATAGTACCTAAATAAATCATTAACATTAAAGTTAACCTCATCTCGAAAATAATTTTGAATGTTGTATCCAACAGCCCAGCGGTCACGTGATCCAAGCTGCTAGAAGTGTCCTGCCCACGGTCAATGACGCGCCAACAGCTAAACAACTGGCCGACACCACTCATCAGTTCACAACTAGCTGCGCTGATCTCAGGTAAAATTCTGGGAAGTTATCTATTAATATTAGTACAACGGCCACTATCAATCGCTTCAGTGTCGTTCAAGAATCGGCGACCAAGTAACTGGCAAAGAGGCGTCATAGTGTTCAGGTATGACGGTAACAGTCCACCGTAATGTGGATAGTTATCCTTAACTAGCTATCTTACCTATCAAGGATAGTACAATATCTGTGGACCGCACCAAGCGTTCACCAGCACATATCACGTGTGCTCCTTTGTGGTTCTAAACTCAGGTTGCATATCGTTTTTAGTGTTAAAGAAACATTAAAAACTATGTGTAATTTAATATTATTTATATTATTAGTTAAATAAAAATAAATATTTGATAGGTCGGCGGTGAACCGCGCACGTATCTCTTGCAAAGGCTTAGAACTGGACGCCGCGGGGGAGATCATACGCAGTCTGCAAGCCGAGCTCGACGAGATGGAGGAGGCTGCAAGGGCGTTCGACCTTAAACCAATGCCTGGACAGACGGTATGTTTTATTTATTTAATGTCTGCTTTATAATTACAATTATTTAATAATGATATTAACTCGCATTTTTTTTCCCCATTAAGACTAGGCAGATAGTAACGCGGAGAGTACTTTCTGATTATTGACTGTTCCCTTAAAACTTTTAACATCTCAGACACGATGAAAGTTAAGCCCACGCTACGTACCATAAATGTTAATTTGTGTTTTTACGTCTAAAATTACAAACTTTACATACATATATATAATTGTCATGGTAATGATCATGCTTGGTAGATTTCGACCAGGAAGGAAGGTTCAGATGTATCAGGGATACTGGACGTACTTTTTTTGCTGTCAATATATCCTTTTTATATAATATTAGGAGTGACAAATGACATAGTGCAGCTCGCAGGATGTTAAGTAATGACTGCGGCCATGACATCTATGTACATCCGGGTCACTGATAATTAACTTATTTTTAAAACATCTTATAGCTTCGCCGCGTAATACTGTATATAAGATAATTCATTGCTATGTGAAATTCATAGAGAGTTTCTTTTAAATTCCCTTCGACAACATTATTTGAAGGCAAATAACATTTCCGTATTTAGATATGGATATTGCCTCTTGGTATTTGTGTATTTATATGTACAATATATATATTTATGTTTAATTATATATTTTTATTGTTATGTATGTATTATTATTTATATTTATTAAGTAACATTTTGATGTGTATCTATGTATAATTTGATATTTTTATCTAAATAACCTTTTTTTATTTTTATGCCTACCCACATATTCTCTCAAACTCCTAGGGTTGACTGGTAGAGAATGCCAGTGGGCATTAAGTCCGCCCTTGTAATTTAAGGAACATAAATAATAAATAAATAAAAGTCTGATATTGGAATAGCCTATTCATGTTCTAGTTTTGTTTGATACGGCAAACATTCGCTAAATTATCACATCAGTTTTTAATTATGGAATCGTGTCACAGAGCGAATGGGCGTCATCGCGTCTACAAGGAGCGTCACGTGCAGCGGCGGCGGCGACCGCAGCGCTGGCGGGCGCGGCACGTGTACGCGAGGCCGGCGGTTGCGGACGCGCCGCCGCCGAGCTGGCGGCCGCACTACGCGACTACACGCCGCCCCTGCGTGCCGCCGCGGCCGCCGCACATCGCGCACCACACAAGCAGCTACGGTAACAGCATACAACTACTAATAGACCGTTATATTAAATCATATTAAAGCATGCAGCAACTCTTGTTGCTCCAGATCCTTAGTCCCCAAAGTGGCCCAGGTAGACCCACAAGGGTCCTCGGGAGACCCGACGTGGGTCTACTTTGGCGTGACAAAAAAATGGCGGTTCACAATTCGTAAGCGGGAGGTCCACGAAAATTTATTTGGTCTATGAGAAAAAAACTCTGGGAACCTCTGCTCTAGATTCTTAATTTTGTAATTGGCTTTTTGATAACGTTGGCGTAATAAAATTGATACATTTTGATAATTTAGTAGAAAGGTAAATTGACGTAAACCCCTTTTGTCGGTTGGTACATATTGGCATAATCGAATTTATGCTTTTACGACTTTTTACGTAATTAGAAAAGACATGTACATTTCACTTACCTAAACCTAAGTGATATAAGTAAGGCAATTGCGGAGATAATACTGAGTGACATTTTTGTACTTGAAATTAACTTATTGTTAAAAGCAAGTGAGGTGGTAACACACTCTTCATCGCTTTATCCGTCATCCTATCCACTATTAAAGTATAAAAATTGCATGTAACTATTCCCGAACGAACGGTTTATTATGATTAATTATTTGGAATTACAACGATGATCATTATGTATTAATTTACTGACAAATTTTCTTTATGTCTGTTCCAAATAGTGTTATTTCGTCTGGTCGCCAAGTGCTGCACTCGTCTTTAACCCTTGTAGAGACAGTAAAGCAGTACATGAACACATCAGAGGACGTTGACACCGCTTCCATAGTGGCAATTGCTAAGGACATATCTCAGGTAAGGAAGAGAAGCTAAATATTTGATTAGTTACATATTATATTAACTGAATATTGCGTCATTATATTAACATTATATCAACTGATACAGAACTTAGAACAAACGATGGAAGCGGTACCGTCGCATGCCGAGCTGGACATGGCAATGGAGAACATCAATGAAACACTCAACATCCTGAACATGGGAGAGTTCCCGCCTTCCGATAAGAGTTATGGGTGCGTTTACACTTTTCAATTTGCTTTTTTTTATATAGAATATGTGGCAAACGAGAAATCAGCTCAACTGGTGGTAAGTGGTTATCACCGCACATGTACCTACATGCGTAACAGTTTGTTATATCAAACGCATGTACAACTATTACAAACCTTAAAGATAACCTTTGATAGTTAGTACTCAAAATAATGTTACATGCTTTAGCGAGCTGCAATCGGAGTTGAACGCCGCGGCCGTAGGTCTCAGTACCGCGTCCTCCGACGTGGTACAAGCTGTCGAGCAACCGGAGGCATTGGCAGACAGCGGTCGCCACTTTGGACAGGCGTTTAACAGACTTCTCGGCGTCTCTATGGAGATGGCCGGACAGACCGAAGTAAGTTAAAATACATACATTACCCACATATTTTATTTTGCGTTTTAGTCTAACATCCATATCCATGTCTATCACTGGAAGAAATACGGCTATTTTAAGGATATATTATATTTATAATAAACCATTTAACTCGTCTTTAGAGTTCTGTCCACGGCGGACTTTCTTTTACAGGGCCGACAGATATTTATTTGTTTAGGTACATTAATTTTTATTGTTTACAATGATTGCAATTTATTTATCGTTTTGAAACGAGTTACTTAACGATTTGAAGAGCTTTTTGTAACTATATGAATGGAGTAGTTTGATTTGAATGGTTAAATATAATTCACGTTTCCTGTTTAGGACGAAGAAGCTCAAGCAACAATGGTCAGCTCCATGAAGACCGTGACAGTGAACTCATCAAAATTGCTCGGGACCGCTAAGTCCGTTAGTCAAGTGAGTTTAAAATTTTAAATATATTAATGAGTTTAATATCTGATTTTAACTTAATAAATTTAATTGTATTTGTATATTTATCAGGATCTTACGCGACCTAACGCCAAGAATCAGCTGGCTGCGGCGGCCAGAGCTGTAACGGAAAGCATTAACCGCCTTGTGAGTTTATATCTATTTTATATTTTAAATTAACGCATAAATGAACAATATATTATGAATTTATAAAACTTTAGAAATAACTATACAGACATTATGTAATTTGTAGGAACTAAATAAACAAAAACGTGAGATTAGTTTTCTAAAATTTAAATTTATGAATAGGAAAATCTGGAGCGGTCTCAAAGATTTTAATTATAAAATCTTCGAAAATTCATTTGATTTCGATAGTAATGAGCTGAAATGTTAGCTTAACTTCACCTATCAATGTGGTCTATGAGAAAAAAAGTCTGGGAATCTCTGCCTTAAATATATATTTTACGACATAGTTGGCATACTTGTGTTAATGTATATATATCTTGTGTGCAGGTGGACGTGTGCACGGAGGCAGCGCCGGGACAGAAGGAATGCGCGGCAGCGATCCGCAGCATCGACAGCACGCGCCCTCTGCTGGCCGCGCCCACGCAGCCACTCAGCGAGCTCGGCTACTTCGCCTGTCTCGATTGCGTCGTCGAGCAGAGCAAGGGCCTCAGTGAGTTGCTTTCACACATCTTATCGATTTCAATATTCTCTTATAAATTAAATAATATTCTCTTTAAATATCTACCTAGGATTTTTTTATACGTTTTTAATTGAAGCAAACGTACATAGAAAATGCTTTTTAATGACTAAGTGCCCAAACAAGATATTGTTTTCAGTAATAGATGAAAATGTATTATAGAACCAAGGGAACAATATATGGATGCAACATATTTATGTATTTTATTATTTTATTTTATTTATGATTATTATAACATAGATATTAGTAACAAGGCCTGTAATCTTATTTCTATGGTTTGGTTTATCTAAATTAGTCGTCCATGGATATATCTGCAGGCGGCATTGCCTTTTAACCATGAAGTAAACAATGTTTAACTTAAAATTTTAATTCATAAATGATAATCTACATTGGAGGGCATACAGTTTTTTAGTAAAAAGATTAGGTTATAAGAATGCCCCTTTTCTTCAAATCATTTAACAAACTAACGTCAGCAACTGTAAAATGGTATCTGACATTGTGAACATAAAACTGTTGATTATAACGGTTTGTATTTTTGATCACAGGCGAAGGTATGTCGGGCATGGCAGGCGCAGTGAAAAGGGGTGAAACGGATCAATTCGCGCGCTCCGTGGGTGCTGTGGCTGGCTCCGTGCAGGGACTTGTTGAATGCACCGCACAAGCGGCGTATTTGGTAATAATTTTTTTTATTTATCGGGCTGACGGCCGCTGTTTGCCCGAGGTCTTTTACAGTTTCACCGGGTTGAGAAGTGACCGAGCGCTTATGGCACTCAGTCGAGACGTCTATTAGTGGGTAACCAGCACAGGGGCTCCCGAGTGGGAGCCTCGGCTTGGACCTTCCTCACCCTGTTTCGCGAGAGCGTTTGGCTCGAGGGTGCCCGAGAGGGCGGAACTTCGGGTCGGTGCGACGCTTCTTCTATCATTATTTTCTACTGAGAACCGGCCTGTGGCATGGCGGTATCGTGAATAACCTCGTTTGCGATGCCCACGCCGACGGTGGGTGTATCAGTATGAGGGTGCAATGTACAGGGGTTGTCGAGGCCCCGGTCTCCGACCCCGTGCCTCGGTCTCCTTCGGACGCGGGAAAATTTATTCGCGATGGAATTGTAACTATTTAATAATTATTTCACGTTACGCTTTTACATATTCTTACGTTCTTTTTGGTTAATAGGTGGCAGTATCAGACGAGACAAGTGTAGCAGGCAGACCGGGATTGGTAGATCAGGCACAATTCGCTCGCGCCGCTTTGGCCATAGACCAGGCATGCAAAACGTTGTGCGACAAGGACAGTAATCAGCAACAGGTATAGTAAATATATAGAACATTTTAAATAAGTTATTTTACACATTTTAAATACAAAGTGAAATATTTTTATTCCGCATAATGTCTTTGTATATAAGTCTCGTAAAGCAATTAGCGGTAATAGAATCCTTACTGTACATGGACTGGACTGTCTTTATTAATATGGTCATAAGGCGAAATATTTAAATCGGAAGTTAAACTTTCATCTTGGAGAAAATACACGTTTCTCGTCTCATGCTCAGGTGCTGTCCGCTGCGACGGTGATCGCGAAGCACACGAGCTCGCTGTGCAACGCGTGCCGCGTGGCGTCCGGCCGCTCCGCCGAGCCGCAGAGCAAGCGCCACTTCGTGCAGGCCGCCAAGGACGTCGCTAACTCCACCGCCTCGCTCGTAAAGGAGATCAAAGCCCTTGACGCCGACTATAGCGAGGTGAGCGCATACTACATAATACATACGATTAGATCAAATTATGTAGCAATACCTTATCTTTTTCTATCGATATTTTTTTCCTTATACCTACTCTACCTTCCTAATATCTTAAAACTACAATACCGCCTTGGGTATCCTCAGTTTGTATGTCCGAGTAAAATTGTAGTTTCTCGCTACTATGTAACATCTGGTGAAATAAATGAGACCTTGTCGTGTATTAATGTGGGTGTTATAGGCCAAACTGTCGTGCGTTTCTCACCAAATGTTATAAAACAAAATCTACAAAACAACGTATTAAGGTAGCCCCCTCCATTAATACTAGTCACTTCCATCCATATACCCAAATATTATTCCGAAAGTATAAAAAATGATTGCAAAAGCTTGAACCAACTGTACTCTGTACAGACAAATCGCGCGCGTTGTGCCTCTGCCACGGGCCCACTGTTGGACGCAGTGCGAAGCCTGTGCCAGTTTGCTGACAGTCCCGAGTTCGCGGCCGTGCCAGCGCGCATCTCACCTCAAGCGCGTGCTAGTCAGGAGGCCATACTAGCGTGCGGCAGGTAACTACTAATTATTCATCATTATTTTTTTATTTTCTTTATAAAATATATAAATCCTAGTAACATTGCTTATATTTCTGAGATTCGGTATATCTAAAACTTTATCGGCTAAACCTGCATCGAAATCAGAAACGTAAAATTAAATTTATTCTTCTAGTCTTTCGTTTACTATTGTCAACCGGAATATGTCGCAATGTGTCTTAGAAAACAGACAGACAGGTCATGTTTAGACAACGGACAAAATATAGTGAAAATAGTATGTATATATATTTACATTATGGTAGTATTTAGATTTAGTTTACTCGCTAACTTAGAATATCAAATACTTTTATTAAATACTTATTATTTTTCCGCTTACTCAAAGCCTTGGATAAGATACACGAAAGGCTCCTCGCCCGCCCCAAGGACTTCATGCTGGCCTGAGGGCTACCAATCAATGAGCAGTTCGGGTTCCGCACCCAACACTCATACATACAAAAAGTGCACCGCATCACGTAGCACATCCACGGCATATTTATTCAAGGCTACCGAACCAGACGCTTTTCCTCGACATGGCGAATGCGTTTGACAATGGGCTCATATGAGGTCGGTCTGCCAGATCGACTCGTACTAATCATACGAGACCAAGTCGAGGCTCCCTCTCGGGAGTCCAATGTGCTGCTCACCCACTTATAGAGGTCTCGACTGAGCGTCATAAGCGCTCGGTCACCCCTCAACCAGGTGAAACTGTAAAATCCGTCGGACTAACAGCGGCCATCAGTCCCCAAAAAAACTACATTCAGTTCAGGATTTTTTTTTACATTAGGATTGTTTATGTAAAAGATTATTATTATTTATATATTCTGTTACTTTAGGAATATCATTTCGGGCTCGTGCTCGATGCTAGAAGCGGCGCGGGCATTAGCTCTCTCGCCCCAGGAGAGGGCACAGTGGCAAGCACTAGCCGCTCACAGTAAGACAGTCTCGGATAGCATCAAGGCCCTTGTCACCAACATCCGGTAAATATATTAAACATATAACTTATCGCTTAACGAAATTATAATGGCGAAGCTCGAAGCGAAGACTTATGGATCACTTGTTTTAATGAGTGAAGTAACCTAAGATTGGCGCAGTAAAGCATATAATTTGTATTGCTAATAATAAAACTATAGTGTAAAGAATAACAATGTTTAAAATTTATATGATGAAAAAAAAGAATTTAATGAGTTCTTTGTGTATGTATGTACAGTGAAAAAGCGCCAGGTCAACGTGAATGCGCCGCCGCCCTAGACACACTGAACAAGCAGCTACGCGAACTGGACCAAGTTGCTATCCAAGCCGTTGGACAGGAGCTGCAGCCAAGACAAGCCAACACATTGCAAGGTATATATTGTAAGACGCCGATAGTGACGGCAAAGCTTTGTTAATTTTAACGGAACAGTCGCGGCATTCGTTAACCAAAACCGACGTGTAACTTGGGCACGCATCTGATTTATGTTTAAATTACACAGAATTAACTAGACATTAAATTAGACAGAATAATTATGCGATAACTCTGCTACGTTACTTTTGGTGAATGTAGCTTACGTAAGCTGTTTAAGGAAGCTTTAATCTGCTGACGAAGCAATTCATCTTAATTCAGGTTCATAAAAAAAGTTGCATAGTCCAACTTTTTTTAATTACATTGAGAGTAACAAACGAGTAAACAGTTCACCGGATGGCAAGTGATTCCTGCGGAGACATCTACAATCATCCTTGACAATGAATCATTGCAAGAGGCATTGTTACCCTTGAGGACTGAGACGGAATGCCTCGTCACTTACTGCTGACTTATTACTGAATAAAGGTCTCCGGATCCCTACACTCTCCAGACGAAACACAGCACCATTATGCTGCTATTTTACGCTGGTATTCAGTGAGGGCGTGGTTCTACCCCGGTTATATAAGTAAATGGCGTTGTCGATGTCTAAAACCGGTTATCGTTTCAGGTTATTCGGAGCAGATAGAAAACGCAGCTGCTGAAATGCTTGAGAGACTTGAACCACTCCGCGTAGCTGCTAAAAGTGAGGCGGAGAATCTGGGTCATGCGGTCGTTCAGCTTGTGAGTAATAACTACACTAAAACAATTAGTGTCGGCAGTGTTTTCTTATTTGGTATTAGAGTTAACAAGAAGATGCCAACTTAACGTATGCTGTATCTATCAACAATTTCGGTTCATAGCACAACAAGAGTTTCAGACGAACATACGAACAAGACCTAGCTGTATGGACTAAAGTCCTTTGCCTTTCCCATAAGGGATATATTAATATCATCATCATCATAGCACAACACAGTTTAAATCAAGGATTAATGACATTAAAATCGTTTTAACAATGAATGAGATGTACTATTCCTCTTTTGCAATGTACGTGTGTAGTGTTTTATGAAGGGCTTGGTCGGGGCCGTCGAGGGATTGCCTCGGTCTCCTTCGAACGCAGGTGAATTTATGATTTGCGATGGGATTGTAAGTGGCGGCACTTATAATCAGCGAGTTTGTGTGCCGGCAGAGGCGAAATATCGGCAGGTACTGAGCTATAATCGGGAACTCAAGATCTATATGTAAATTTTCGTTACGCAAGAACCACGATGCACCGGTGGCCTTGCGCATGAAACGCTTTTGTATTACCTGAAGTCCGGGGAACGCGGATAGGCCATGCGCATAAACGGTGCGTGCGTATGTCGTTATGGGTCGGATTCACGCTTTGTCTGTACAAAGTATTTAATTTTGCATTTGCATCTTAACATTATAATTTTATTACGTAGAGACATTTAGCTATTTTTATTGAGTAACGGGCACTATACTACCATGCCATTTAAAGTAGTTTAGTAGTTTGGGTTTGGATTTTATGTAAAGTTATTAAATATGTTTCGGTATTGTTTTTATGCACGTTTGTGTCACTCAGGTGTCGTACGCGGAGCCCCTGGTGTCGGCAGCGGCGGGTGCGGCGTCTAACACTACCGAGTCACGTGCGCAAGCAGCACTGCTGCAACACGCTCGCACCGTGCTGGAGACCCTAGCTCTGCTCGTGCATTCAGCCAAACTGGCCGCCGGCAATCCGAGGGTGAGTTTCGTTTACGTCTCAAATGATGTGCTCGTAGTAGCCACCCCTGTTTCTTAACTAGGCTGAAGGTTATAATCAGAATGAATTTCATAGATTACTTTCTTTCCGGTTGATTTTGGGATTAATGTAAAAAGTTTAAATGCTTTATTTAAAGTTTTATTTTCAATTGCCTTATTTATTTCTCAGATTTTCACCATATATTTCTTCCAAAAGATATCCGTTTCAAAGGAAAAAAAATATTTACACTACTATAGTTAATCAATATTATGATGAAACCCAACATAAGTCTGATGTTTATATATTTATTTCTTAACTGTAAAGAAGACATTGAAAGTTGTATAACAGTTTTATGATGAACCGCTCCGTTCTTCGTGTATATTATTGAGCGGTGTTTTGATGTGGATTGTTTCATTATCCTTCTCGTTTGGTAGGCGGTGAGCGCAGCGGGCGAAGTGGAAGCTCAGTGCGCCCTGGCCCGTGCGGCGCTTGGCGAGCTTAGTGCGCATGTTCGCGAACTGAGCTCGCAGCGTGGCGCTGTCGGCCCGCTGCTAGACTCGTTGGCCCGCGCCGTCGCACGCCTCACCGAGCACAGGTGAAACTTTACTAAACTTGCCAAGAATCTACACAACATTTATTGTTACTAAATATTTATATGTGAAACATTTTAGTGCAAAAAAATTAGTAGTTATTATAAGTCGTATTGGTATGCCTATAAAATTTGGAAGTGTTTTACTTCCAACGGATAAAACACAATTGGTTTAAATCGGACGTGTCATAGACTTTGTTTTTTAAAATTTTCTGCAGCACGTCTCAATTATTCGGCTTTAATTTTTAAATTAATCAATTCATACATAGTAGTTATATTTGTCTTTCGACTATTTTGGATTGATTTTCATCTCTTGCCCCTTGCATCTTAAGTCGCAATTAAGATAACTTGAAATATCTGTCGAAAGATAACATCTCTAATATTCCATGGTCGGGCAGTATATAGACGAATGCGACGGCGAATTAGGGCCAATCTTAAAATGAGATTTTGGGGCCATGTCTAACATTAGTCGAACCATGTGGCAGCTATGATATTTTATTTATTTTTAATTTGACAAACATAAATCCCAAATTATTTCCGACTTTATTGCTTTATATGTTCTATATATTATATTAAGGTCATTTTTAAGAATGATAACATGAAACTTTTACATTTAGTCCTACTCTGACAGTTTATATCATATATTGATAGTGGTAGAGGTACACTGCAGTTTGTTGCTAGCTGCAGAATGTATGCGTCAGCTCGACCGGGGTAGGACCACGCCCTCACAGAATACCGGCGTAAAATAGCAGCTTAATGCTGCTGTGTTTCGTCTGTTGAGTGCAGGGGATACCTTTATTACTGGTGACGAGGCATTCCATCTCAGTTCTCATTGCATGCATTATGATTCCTTATCAAGGATGAATATAGATGTCATAGGCCGCAGGAATCACTAGCATAAGACGAACTGTGTGCTCGTTTGTTACTCTCAATTTATTCCAAAAATATATTCCATGATATGCAAAAACTCTGCTTTAAAGCGGCGTATAAATACTTAAAGTGGCCTTAACCGGGCGGTTAGTCAGCTGGACGCGTTATATATAGGCCGAATGACGGACGGCGCTATTTGTGAACTCTATGTATTGCCGGCCCGTGTGCGCATCGTCAGTTTCGAATATTGAGCATATCCAAACGTTTCATATCATAACAATAACAACATATTAGGAAAGGGGTCGCGTAGAATATGCATGAGATAGCGAAAGTTTAAGCTAGGAAAGCTAAATAAAAAAACAGAAAATACTAGTTATTTAGAAAAATAATACACTGATTTATGGATATAAAATAATAACATTAAAAAATCTCATGTACACTTGTTGAAAATTCTCAAGTTAGAAAAAACTAAACAGCAAGAAAAACAAAATACACTTTTTTAACTTAAATATTTACGCCCTGTTTTTTTTTCTAAAAACAACAAACTAAACGGTCATAATTAACCGTTCTCATAGTTTCGTCGTAACTGCAGATTTCAGTTAGAATTTATATTTACTACAGCTTATCTCATCGACTTGTAATTTTGAGTATCGTTTTGTAAGCTGGCGGACGGCCAAACGCAATGTTTGAATGCAGATAATTGGAGTGACCTACGCCAGTCTACAACGATCTCGTCTCCGTCGTTGGCGTCAGAAGTAAAAGTTACGTTCTATGCTTTCTTTTATTACCGTATCACTTAGGATACTCATAGCACTTCAAAATTGAAACGGAGCATTTTACACGTGTTAAGTATCCGGAACGTCTCTATCGATTTATTTAAGTTTATATCTTCTCTCGAACTGTATTTATCCATACTGTGATTAAACTTAATAAATAATTTATTTTTGCACTATTGTAACGGTAATCTGGGAAAGCATATGACGTAATGATAAAAGCTCATTTGTATAAACAGACATTACGACATGTTCACTGCCTCAGTTAGTATTCAGACTGCAGACTTTCGGCTGTCGTGAGCTCATCCGTTTCACATCGCTTGTTCATACGTTTTACGGAGATGAAAAAATTGTGCGTATCTAATGAATGACGCAAAGTTACAATTATCGTATTGATAATTATCTATTATGGATATCCCAGTGATCATTTTGCTTTGTACAAACGTCTGACAGGCTTTACTGCCGTGTAAAAGACTAGATTTTATGTGCTAAAATATCTAAACAAGTCTTTTTTTTTTATTTAAAATGTGATGAAATTTATCAATTCATGGCAAAGAAATTGGAAACTCAGAATTTCTCATCATTATTCTGAGCAGGTGATTTTAATTGAATTTTCTCTTTAGGATGTCGCTAATCGGATCGTTCGATGAGACCGACTCGTTCGTGGACTACCAGACCCGGATGGTAGGAGCCTCTAAGGAAATAGCCCGGCTGGCTACTGATATGGTAATGGCTATTTTATTATATCAAATTATATCTTAATGTTTGTAAACACTTTATTAACATCCACCTTATAGATTTCAATATAATAACAACATATAAGCGTTGGAAGGGGAGCAAGTGGAAGCACGCACTGGAGTCTGTTGGCTTGAAAATAAACAAAATGACTGGGAGGAAGCCCGCACTGCTGCGTCCAATAGCTTTGGATAAGTTTATCGCTCCAGTATTCCCGGAATATCTCTCCGCTAGTTGTTCTATTATGATTGCGAAATTAATTCTGCTGTGAAGCAACAGATCAATGAATGTTGTGATAGTATTAGAATGGAAAAATGAACAATTAATATATACGAGGAAATTTTAAAGTGTAACCTGTGACGGAATAAGTAAGCAACAATTTGGAAACAATGAGTAAGAGGAAATGAGAGTCTAATGTTTTTTTTTTTAAAGGTTTATCATCCATTATCATTATTAATAGTGTTGTATAATGTATACTATGGAGAATGTTTTGACGGCCGCTTGGCGTTGCGATTAGAGTTTGATTGCAGCGACGCGGGTTCTCGGTTTGATTCCCCAAATGAGGAGTTATATGTTTGTGTATTTAAAATGGACTCTTAATATCAAATAAAATATAGATAGTAATAAAACCAAAGACTTAAACTTAAAACATAACATTATGTACACAATAATATTATACTATTTGCAGACAGCAAAATCGGCGACGGAACCAAGTCGCCTTGTGGAGGTGGGTAATGAGATGTGTGGGAAATACGAGCAGCTCGCTGGTGACAGCGTGGGTGCCTCAGCTACCACACCAAACGCTGATGTCGCTAATAGGTAGGCTTACATCATTTAAATGTTAAAATGTTTGATCAGATCAACCTGCAGGGCTCGCCACAGATCGATTCTTGCAACAGCTTCATGCTGCACTACTCGATCAGGGGCCAGGGCGAGAAACAGCGGTACAATGCTGTTGTTTTGTTTAGTTATCGTTTTAAAGGTAACCGAGAGAACAAAGGCACTCATTATTGACTTTTTCGGTGGACACTAACTTATAAACGTCTCCATCCATGTTCGGTGCTTTAGAAGGTAAAATGATTAAAGAAAACTCCTGTTAGAGCATCTAACGCACGACTTCTTTATCAGTAATCCAAGATCCCATGCATGTTTATTTTTAATAATATTCCAATTATTTATTTTGATACTGTTTTTATTTTATTAACTTTCATATATTTCCCCTAATTTTTTTTACTAAAGTGTTCATGAAGTAATTGTTATCCCAAGGATTCGCATGGCGGCAGTGGAGTTAGGTGAAGCGGTGTCGGAATTGGTGAAGGCGGGTGGTCACTGTCGTCTGTCCGCCATTGCACAGAACCAGCGTGCCGTCGCTGATGCTGCCAGGCGGGTTAACGAAAAGGTATATTTTTGCATAATTGTTATAAATCAATATGAAATACTAATAAATGTTAACCATACGCTAACAATTTACTGGATAATTAAATATTTTATCGCTTTCTACTTTTTACACGTACCTGATTTATATCCTCTCCCTTTCCTTTTGATAATATTTCATTCTCCGTCTTCTTTCTCCTTGTTAAAGTATCTCATTTCTATATTAATGGATTCCCACCTTCTTTAATTGAATACCAAACTTATTATTTTTTGTACTGTGTTGTAAATAATAAGATAACATCTTAATTAGTTGCGTAAACAGAAAACCAGTTCATAACATAAAGTTTTGAAAATTTTATGTCAAAATATCCTCGAATTTTCTTTGTTATTTTGTTAATTTCGTAATTAATTTAAAATCATCGCAGTCAAACGAAATTTACACGTAAAAATCGGGATAATTGACAATTTGTTTTCTGTATGGTTTTATGTGATATTCAAAATAGCAATATTATTACAGGTGGTCGCTGTTTTGAGCGCTCTGCAAGCCGGCTCGCGTGGTACACAAGCGTGTATCGATGCGGCTGCCACAATTGCCACTATAATCGGGGACCTTGATACCACCATACTCTTTGCTAGTGCCGGTATGTACAGAAAACCATGTCTGTTTATTATAGTAGCTATGCAACAATTCTTTTGAGCATATACGTAATGCAAGAAGTGTAAGGAAGTTAGATTTTTTAGCACTAATTACATTTACTTTAGATAATTTTAAATAATCAATGTATTCTGTTAGGTACATTATACTCGGACAAGGAAGGCGACACGTTCTCCAATCATCGCGAGAATATTCTTAAAACCGCGAAAACTCTAGTGGAAGATACAAAGACCTTAGTAGGCGGAGCGGCCGGCACGCAAGAACAACTGGCATCAGCTGCCCAAAGCGCTGTTGGCACCATAGGTATGTCCACGTCTCTTTAATTATCGTGTGTGCAATGGAGATGACGTTCACCACACGTTTATTTTGCTTTCTTCTCTGATAGAATTCGAATGACATGAATATCCGCAGTAAGTTGAAGATACGATAGACTCACGAGACTCACAGGTTTACGATATGGCCTAGCTCAGAGCATCAGTGAGCTAGGCCATATCGTAAACCAATTACCGATGGGGTAAAAGGTTCTCGAGTGGCAACTTTATATGGGCCATTGCGGTGTAGGAGGACCCCACAATAGATATGGTGATATTCCATGCAATTCTGCGGGGAGACTAAAATATTTATCTATGCTCCTCTTTAAGGTAATTAGTTTGAAGTCTTTGCCTCAACCTAGTAACTAAATAAGTGCAATATTCTTAACGTTATTAAAAGTGCGGTGCTTGACTACAATTTAACGTAATATAAATTAATGATGTTGTCATGGCCAGGTTAACGCACTGGTTTAATTGATACCTATTCACTCTTCGCTTGAAGATGGCTTTTTTTTTGTTACTTTGTGAGTTGCAAACGAGCATTATGCTGCTATTTCACGCCGCTATTCTATGAGGGCGTGGTCCTACCCCGATCGAGCTGACCTATTCATTCTGCAGTTAGAATCAAAGTTGTGCCACTGATATATTATAATCGGAATCGGAAGCATTATTATTATATACTTCAGTAAGTACATAAATAAATGCTTGTATTCCAGTGCAACTATGCGAAGTGGTGAAACAGGGCGCGATGTCGCTGGGTGCTGGTAGTGCGGAACCACAAGTGCTAGTTTTGAACGCGGCTAGGGACGCGGCCGCCGCCTTGCGCGACCTTGCGGCCGCCACAGCCGCCGCCAGTGGCAAGCATGTCGCGCATCCCGATATGCAGCGTCTCAAGCACGCCGCCAAGGTTCACTTCTATTATACTCTCCACCTACACTCTTAAATATATAATTATATAGATCTGATATCCTTCTCACATGACGCGGTGTGTAAGTGTGCCAACTCATATTAGTTATTGAGCCTGGGTTACATATTGATTGTGGTGTTACGTATATTATTTGTGCTTGTTTTGACACTTAACGTGTCGTATATGCCTTTCACTCGATCTGTGTTATGTTTGTGTCTAGACTGTGCCAGATCCAATATGGTAGATCGGTAATCAACCTACAATAACTACTAGTTATTTTTTAACCTTTATTATTTATAATTTATTTACCGACTCATGATGCGCCGACAAAGAACGTTATCAATTTGAGTCGATATAGTGTAGAAGTCATTTTGCATGACATCAGCAAAAAAAAAATGAAAAACATTTAAAGAAAAGTCAAAACAAAATTCGGTTAATATAGAAAGTTTACATCTTAGTTCGTACTTGACCGTTTTCGCTAAGCCAATAGTACATACATCAAACTAGAAACAACTGTATATAGAAAGGAGAAATTAAAACATACATATTCAGTATCAGTTTCGTGCCTTCTCTTTGGAACAACTACAATAGATCGAGCTTCTTTTATCATTGTTATATTTGCACATTAAAAATTATAAGACAAGATTAGCGTTTGGTTATATATTTTTTTGTTGTGTTACCTTGTACAATATGTGATTAGAGCCTAAGGCTGAGATTTATATAGCGTAAGTAGGAGCATGTAAGTATTCGGTAGGTCAAGGATTTTGGTGAGTTTAGGTATACTAAGCATTTCTTAAGTAAAAGCGGAAGATATGACTATAAATTTACGTGCGTACTTAACTCGTAAGCTAAGTGGAAACAAAGTCTTAGTACGCTTTATAAATTTCACCCTAAATAGCTGATTTTACTTTACATTATTTGTCATATCAGAGATGGTAATGTTGTAATACCTGCTGCATTTTTAGTTTTGGTTTTGTTCTGTCTCTGTAGTAATTGTTATAAAATGTTGTCAATATTGGACTTTGACCGCGACTAATTCACGGTTTTCCGATAGCGGCTGAGCGACCCAACGAAGCGCTGGAGTCTACCGATCAAAACTAACACAGTGCCACGTCAATCCAAACGACGATCTGTAAATCTTGGTCTTAGGACCGAGTACAACTCATGTGACTCGGAGACTGATATCTTCCAATCGGATCAAGAGGAGGAACTTGTTAAGCTTCTAGACTATTCTAGCCAGGATGATGATGTATCACCTTCTATATTCCACGATAATTGTGAGGAGGCAATAGCCTATATAGAGGGCCTCATGACAGAGGTTCCTGAAAGAAGTGTAAAAGACGACGACTTGAATGTCCGTTACAATCTAACTTCACGTAACAGTATTTTTGATATGGACTGGAGGGTACTGAAATATGGTGAAAATATTTTCCTGGGTGAACTGAAAAAAATAATAGACACATTCATCCGAATATGTGAAAAAGATCAAGTGAAAAGAAAACAGGATACATTAAGACGATTGAAGGCATCGTCCGATTTGGATAACGAAATGAAGAGGCTCTCCCAAGTTATAGAAGATCTTGACTCCGAAGTCATAATTCCAGCAGAGCCAATTAAAGAAGTTGTTACAAGTACAATTAAAACAATACAGACTATTCTACCAATAAAAACGTCCATACCAACACCAACACTACAGAACACGATATTCAAAGTGAAGAAAGTAAAACCTGTAAACTTGGTAGACAATTCAAATCCAGACATAAATAGTTTAGAAAGTGCACCCGTAGCAGTGCAGCCTCCTGCCTCCGAGCCTATTAGTCCTCAAGAGAAACAAAAAGATGAACCTAAAGAAATAACTATGAAACCTGAATCAAGAACGAAAGAGGTCAAATTAGAATTTTGGAAATTATTCAAGGATGATACTGAATGGTGGAAAGCCATTGCTAAAAGAAATCTGATAAAGATGGACGAGACACGGCGAGAGTTAGAGCGCTTTAGCGGCCATGAGTTAGTTCTGGGAGAAATAAAAACTGAAATGGATAAATATGATAGAGAAAAAGAAACATTGCAAACATTTATTGAAGAAGTCGATAAATCTAAAGCAATCAATAAAGATTTAGAGTATAACAAGAAATATGAAGACATCGTGTTAAAACTAATTGAATTTGCAAAGAAAGATTTCATTTATAAAGGTTTCGATCCCCTCATTGAGAAATTAAAAACTCTATCAAATGTGCAGCTTGACGGTAATAAGAAAAGAGTTGTTCATATCCAAGACATTATAAATGTTTACACTCCAATCGATGTTTCAAAGTATACATATGAAGGATTGTGTTTGCTTGAAAAGTACTACAAGGAAGTTATAAGAAAATACAAAAATGAAGTTAGTCTCAAAGAAAAGGAAAATATAATACCTAAAATTGTTTTCACTCCAGGCTCCAATAGAGACGAAGTTCAAGAAGCACTGCCGTCATTCCGTAGAAACGTTATATTAAACGTTCATTCAAGTCAAAATCTTGTCAAAAACGTAAATCACTACAGTAACAGGACCTTCACCAATGGGGACACCCTGAAACGATCTAAAGCAAACAAACAAGATTCCAAGAATAATCTAGAAATCTTCGACATGACACGCACATATCCCATCGAATATTACGCAAACAATTGGTGGTCAATTTACGAAGATATCCTAAAGAATCGTGAGCAACAATTTGGTACTATTGACAACTGGTGGAATTTCTATGAAGCTATGATTAATAAAAAAGAAACTACTGATGAAGAATTAAGTCGGATTCGTGCTATCATGGAATACAAGAACAGCACAAGGCGGTCTAGACCTAACAGTCGAATGGGGGAGCAGCTTAGAATGTTGGACGAGATAACAAACAACAGATTCCGAGAGAGCGAAGATGTGACGACGCACGACAACGACTCGGTCAGATTTCAAAATAGCCTGTACATTAACCGACCGTGCACCGCGCCTAACAAACGAGTCATGCAGAGCACGCAATGGATCGCATGGTGTGGAGAAGACTCGCTTGTCATGTTGTCTGGTGTTTGGATCATCGGATCATTGTTGTCGTTTTTTTCCTTCTTCATTCACGTGTTGGTTTCTTAAGCATATTGCATTCTATTTTACATACACAAATTATTATTTGCTTTGATAAACACGATTTAAAATATTTTATAAAATGATGCTTACGATATCATCACACTATTCAATCATTTTCAGTTCAGATGTTACAATCGTAAGATTTAGAAATGTGTTTAGTTTTGTTTTTGAGTCGCCTTTTGTTTATGACATGATATCTACGACCTTAGTTAGGTCTTAGCCAATAACACTAAACATACCACTAAACACATTTCATAAGATACGTCAAAGCTGTTTCATCTCACGGTATCTGGAGGCTCAGATCGCCGCTTAATAGTAGAAATAAATAACTTCAAAACCACAAGCTTTCATTTTATATCACACAGCGAAGCTTTGAAGGTCCAATATTGACATACACACAAACAGCTTTATATAATAATTTATATTTACCATATTTATTTTTATTATGGTTGAAAGCTTTTGGGTTTCCCGCTATAGCATGAGCTTGATATGTTTGACTACAATTGCATTGGGATTAATAAGTTTTACCGTTCATCGTATAATATCCAATTCGTTGGCAACCCAAAGTTTTTGAAACGTATTATATTGACATTTAGCTTTTATTGTATGTTTGGTCTAACATAAGTAAAAATATAACACAGATTGTACTTTTGGACATATAGGACTCAGATTTTTTTAATGTCAGAGACTCATCCATGATTTTGTCCAGCAAGAATTACAATAAAATAACAATTGTAATACAAACACGATTTTAAAATGAATAAGTAATTTTAATGTCGACTTAAAATGAACTTTAGTAGCATTGTTCCTTTATTGTTAAATTTGTTTCACCCACAAATTAAACGATTGTGGGCATGTGTGTTTGTTTGTCCTTTGTAAATATTTAAGTATTTTCCACCATTATCTTCCACCTTATATTTTACAGTATACATTTTCAGTATTTAATGAATATATATTTGCTTTGTGGTTTCCGGGATTTATATATATATATATATATATATATCTGGGCTATTATAATAGAAGAGTATTTTAAAGTTGTTTATTGCTATATAAAGTATTATTATATTAAACAATTTGTAACCCACTAGTTTCATCTAGATAGTTACTAATTATAATTTTACTTGTGACTTCAGGAAAAATTACTTAATGTCTTGTATTTTATATATAGGTGATGGTGACTAATGTGACGTCACTGCTCAAGACAGTTAAGGCTGTAGAAGACGAGCATACACGAGGCACTAGAGCCCTCGAGTCCACTATTGAAGCCATCTCGCAGGAAATTGAGGTACAAATATCAAAAAATTTGTATTACATTTGTTACTAAATGTTATTGTTAGTTTTTTGTTACTAAGTGTAATGTATTTTTTGCAAATAATTATCTTTTTTTACAATGTGTAATTATGGTTTACCATTTTTGTTTTGTTTTTATATGCTTTTGTATACGTATGTATAACTTATGCGTATACGTAAGTATGCAATAAAGCGCGTAATAAAATATTGTAAGAAATTATATATATAAAATAATTGATGTCAAAGGAAATTAATTATAAAATGATATTAGGTTCTAATGTCACCTTCCGCACCGAAATCCACCGCGACTCCAGAGGAATTAGTCCGATGTACGCGTCTGATGACCGCGGCGACAGCGCGTGCGGTTGCGGCAGGCAGTGCGGCCGGCGCCGGAAGCCAGGACCAGCTAACTGCAGCTGCTAACCTTGGGAGAAAGACTGTTGTTGATATGATGGTGGCCGCTAAGGTAACCACCACAATATATGTTGATTTAAAGTACAGTATCTAATTTCCGGCGCGTCGGACTGAGACGCCTATGACTTCAGACCGAAGATGATATTGGAAATGAGTAAATAAATCCGAATTTAATGTAATTAATTATAAGTTTGTTAATATGTTTTTTAAAACGCATAAGTACAGCAACTCCTTTGTTGCTACTTGCCTAGAAACTTAGTTGAATAATAACATAACTATATTCATATAGGGCGCAGCGCAGGCAGCGGATACCGAAGAACTTTGTATGCGGACGCTCGATTCCACCCGTGCAGCGGGTGAGGCGTTCCGTGCGTTGCTTCAAGCGGTGCTCGCGGCCCCAGGCGGAGCCGCACGATCCGCTTTGCCAGACCTCTCGCGGGGGGTAGCACTCGCCGTGGCCGATATGCTTGCAGTCGCCGAGCTGCTCAAAGGTACGTTACCTCAATATTTATAAAGAACTGTGGAGGATAGTGAGAGCGGCAATGAAACACCGACACTCCTCTCCCTCCGACTCCAGAGCGGCCTCCTCGGGCCGGCCACAGAGCGCCTTGGGACGGCCGTTTGGGTTCCTCTTAGCATGCCACGGTTACTAAGCCTCCTCGCCACGACACGGCGACCCTTTGGGGGGTAAACCTATTTCAACTTAGCTTATGCTAAGTACTACTAACTTAGCATAGTCTGAGATAATATTATAACATTATGTTCTAGGATCAGAATGGGTAGACCCAGAGGACCCTACGGTGATTGCCGAGGCAGAACT
This sequence comes from Teinopalpus imperialis, assembly GCA_029286865.1. Classification (NCBI taxonomy): domain Eukaryota; kingdom Metazoa; phylum Arthropoda; class Insecta; order Lepidoptera; family Papilionidae; genus Teinopalpus; species Teinopalpus imperialis. Next base: position 7,200,224 of record JAGSMU010000004.1, read on the forward strand.
CCTAGGCGCGGCAGCTTCTATCGACGCTGCCGCTCGGAAGCTAGACGCCTTGCGACCACGCAAGCCCCCCACGCTTCAGGTACTTTTGTGGTTTATAAATTTTTGAAAAATTGATTCTTTTGCTTAAAATATTTTACATGAATAATTGTGCTGTGCTCTTGAGATTATTTTTTTATCTGCCATGTTTTCTATTTGCCGCCTCACTGTAAATATTTCGAACCGAGAAGAACACGACGCCATCGAAGAAAGAATCGGAAGTGGCATGTGTCGGTAAGATATGTTTGATATTCTTGGTTGTATCTTAGTATCACCCGGGAATCAAACATATTACCTATCGATCGTGACCCAAGCATCAGATATTGAGAAAAAAGGAGCCTGCCTGCTAGTGAAGAAAATTGTTATAAAATTATATATTTTAAACTATTATAATATATAAAATTTCTCAGATCAGATACGTAATCATTTTTGTGTTCCATGATAACAGTGGTTAATGTAAAGAAATTGTCTATAGGAGACAGATGAGAGTTTAAACTTCGACGAGATGATCCTGGAAGCTGCTAAATCTATCATTACTGCAACATCCGCCCTAGTTCGTGCCGCCTCTGCCGCCCAACGGGAGCTCATTGACCAGGTAAGACGTCGTCTAAGCAACAAAAGAAAAACGCTTCATTAGTTACTTCTCCATCAAATAACAGATGATAGAAGGTAACGAATATAGATAACGACAATATACAAAACAGACAACACAAATTATTAAAATAACAATGTACTTCAAGAGAATAGTCAATTTTGATTTAGTAAACCAGATTGCTTTATCGTCAGAGACTAGGAAATATAAGTTAAAATACTTATCATTGTAGGCTCATTTTTTCTTCTCTTATACATAAAGTAATTATAAAATTCGAGATAGCATTAATCTTGACTCAATAAAAACATAGATCAGTTTATCATTATCAAATGATGATAACAATGACGACCGCACTGATGGTTAAAACCAAACCATGACCTGATATGAACTAATATCTGATACTTACACAGTAATTTTATAACTTAATATGTGTGTAATAACAGGTGTAAATAATAAGTTACATTCTCCAGGGTAAAGTGGCCCGGCGACCAGCTTCGTCATCAGACGACGGCCAATGGTCTGAGGGTCTGGTGTCTGCAGCAAGACTGGTGGCAGCAGCAGCTCATGCTCTTGTGGAAGCTGCTAACGCACTAGTCCAAGGTGCAGCTTCCGAAGAGCGGCTCATCTCAAGTGCTCGCCAGGTCGCTTCTTCTACCGCTCAGCTGCTCGTAGCTTGCAAGGTATGTATAACTTTTATTGAAGGAGAAAATTACAAAAAAGTGTATTGTAATGGTGGTAAAATGCAAAACAACGTTTGGCAAACTACGTTTCGCGATGAAATGAAGATGAAAACTGCAGATTAACCTTTCATGTGCTGGACCAACGCTCGTAATAACTACCGTCGTATGTCCGGCCGCCATGAATTGGCCCGAGGAAACGGTGAGCGTTCATTTGTGCGTAAGAATTTAAAATTTCCCGCCATAACATGGAGCGGTGGTACAGGATGTATACTGTTGATAGTTGAAAAAACTTTCAATGCTGGGTTACAAATGAAAAAACATCTACAAAATTGTATCTTTTTATTTATTATTTAGTGATCATACACACTATAATCAGATTCGCACCAGAAAAATTTAGATAGAAATTTACTTTATCTTGTACAAAAGTTAAGTATGGTCTGGGATGCATGATCGCCCTTATCGGTGGATTATAATATTTTTATTCATCAAACGAGCTTTCGATAAAAATATATTTGTTCCTAACGTTAGACACGGGACTTCTTCCGAAACCCCTCTGTAAGACTTCATAGGCGTATTACAGTACCACGTTAAGTAATCATCATAATCTTTTATCAATCCATTACTTAAATTCAACATATGTGACAATTAACCGGCTCCTTTTAATAGGTGAAAGCAGACCCATCTTCCGAATCGACGCGTCGCTTACAAGCTGCCGGCGCAGAAGTGATTCGATCAACGGACAACTTGGTACGAGCAGCTCGCGATGCCATTCATTGCGACGACGAACGCAGCCTTGTACTGAATCGTCGCATGGTCGGCGGCATAGCTCAGGAAATCGACGCGAGGTAATGATAACTGTTATCTACTCATCTCAGCTCATGGTTGGTCTAAACGTAGTTTTCCCTATAGACCTAAGCGTTTGACATGGTCTGTAGTTTCTAGCATCCACCGGCTTCTCGCAAACTTACAGATTTCCAAAGCCCCATGAGAAGCCCCATCCTACGCTGAAAAATAATTATAAACTACAATTTTACCCATATACATAATTATTGTACAATAACTTCATAAGCAATTATAATATATTTGTGAGTCAACTTATTAATTATGTTCTAACATATATATTAAATCGTTCGGGAGCAATTTCTCAACAGATTGGCAGAATCATCTCAATATTAAATAATTATGTATTTATATATATATAGTCTAGTTATATATGAACTTTATAATTATGCATATATTGTTTATTAATATAATATAATATTTTTTTTACGACAAGTTCTTTAAGCATACACCTACCTCATTTCATCTCTGCATTATCCTAAGGTTGACTGGTAGAGAATGCCTAAGGTATTAAGAACGTCTTCATACATCACTGTATGTGTATCTTAAATAAATATTAATGTGGGAGATGGAGGCCCAGCTTTCCTATCTTTTGTTATTTAATACCCACCACATTTATTTTCTTCCTATCAGTTAATTCACTGCTCAACATAAGCCTCTCCAAATCATATTCGCCATTCGTAAAAAACTAGGCTATTTCTATTATAGGTTTATTCTTTTAAAAATTGTATTCTCCAATCTGGGAAATCTCTACTGCCTAAAATTAGTAATTTTAAATGGAGGAGTTACATCGCATCTAACACATTACTTCATCTATTGTAGAAACCTACGACTACTATCTTCTAATACTATAATACGTAGTAGATTGAATGATTAAGAATTAAAAAATAAGACGGTCTATACAACATTCTACCGATAGACAATTAGCTCCGAGCTGCCGTGTTGTGGATTACGGACTTCACAATATATTTTAGATTTTGTTTGAAATATGCACACCTGTATTATAGGTTGCCTCTAAAATTAAATAGGTTAAAGGCCATTTAAAAAATAAAGCATTTTTTACCGCCCGCCACACATGAAATAAATTAACACCATTAATTGCAATTAGTAATTTTATTGGCGCCATACTTGTTTTCATCTACGTTACATTAACCTAAACTACAATAATTCCCTTAAATTATTTAATTCATAAAATATTTCTACAGATCGGAAGTGCTCCGTATAGAGAAAGAATTGGAGGAAGCGCGCGGTCGCCTCACGGCCATCCGACAAGCGAAGTACAAGCTCCGAGCCGGAGATACTTCCGGGGACGATACGGACACTGACGTGCAACTCGCCGGGTACTCTAGCGACGCCTCCACGCATCAGAGGTAATAATAATTAAATTAATGTACATCGAAGCAGGTACCATAATCGCCTCATATGATTTTAAAGATATTTATTTGTATAGTCCAAAAAATAATTATCATAATCAAATATATATATTTTTAATTAGTGTGCCGTTTGAAAAGAAATCATAAGTTTATTGTCAGAGTATGATGAGTTCTTAAAAGCTCTAATCAGGTCTTCTCTACAATAATTTAATTCGAATTGACAAATTCGGCAGAAAATTATAAGTACAATACATATTTATTAAAAAAAAATCAAAACAGACTCGTATTATCCTTCCATGTCGCCATTTGTCTCTTATGTTTTGCTGGCAATTTTCATGCAGCGTAACCCTTATCACCTCATCTGAGATATATAACTAAAAAAAAGTTTTAACAACAAAAATATTTTTTTTAGATTCAAAACACCGAACAGCAGTTTCGCGAACACCACATACAGCCCGAACAGCACATACTCAGCACAGAACACCACCAACATTACACAGAACACCACCAACATCTCCCATCATGTGTCTAACCTCAACCAGTCCATACATGGGCAGCCCACAAGCCCGATCTCGAAACCGGAGCCCAGTCAACAAGCGTATAACACCAACGGTTACCAAAGGGAAGAGAAATACACCGCACAAAGCCCGACTTTCTCGAGCTTTAGGCCCCAGGAAGAAACTCCGAAGCAAAACTATGAAGGGTTTACCACGCGGTAAGTACAACTGGCGTGTTCATCTTTAATTGGTCGAAGTTTAGATTTAAAATGTTTATCGATTACTTGTATTCTTTTTATATTTGGTGAATTTATAAAAATTGGCTATTTTTTTATGATAAGTGATGTGAATATTCATATTTGATAAAGAATCATAATGCAGATGTGTTCTCAAGATCGAATTACCAGATATAAGATCTCCAGTTATTTCCACTCAACAGATACTGCACAGCAGCCCTATAGATATAGCTATATTGCATTTTAGTTGATATTCTGTTAAAGCGTGGTTCCCTTTATTCGTGGTACAGATATAATATGCATGCGGCTTAATAACGTATAAAAAAAAGCTGTAGTTAGGGACGATTAAACAATGTTTTATTCAAACTTTAAACAAAGTTTAATTTCTATTCAACTAAACATTTCGTACAACCTACTACTTTCATACCCTATACAACCATTTCAACATCTTACCTGCTAAAACTATTTCTATATATTATCTGTACCCTTTGCCAACTTTTTACTACATAATTACTCATTAGTTCGAAATGTGATAAAAAAAACATGAAATTAAATGTTTATGTATCTTAAATCTAAGCTACGACCAATAATTCACATAAAATAAAAGACTGATTCATTATTTACTGACTGATAATAAAATATTTGCTTATTTACACGCTGCCATTGGATCACTCGAACAGATGATTAATTTACTTCTAAGCAAGCCTTCATGTATAAAGTGCCTTCATTTTATGATTCGTGCCTCTACTAAAAACAAAACTATGTATTTTTTAATAAGAAATAACAATGTAATAAACTCTTCTAAATTTGAATTGTCAAAGGTTTGTATCAATCATGTACTGTTTTCAACTTAAAACCTTATTATTGATAATTATCGTTCAGATGGAATATATACTGTTGGTTGGACTTAAGAAAAATATTCTAAAACTTATGTAATTAAAAAAAAATACTGTAATACTGTATGTATACCCGACCATTGTATAATTTTCATATTCAATTTATGTAACTTTGCTACTTTAATTTGTTATCATTACATTAACACGTGCGCTTCATCAATATAATCTGCTCTATTCTATTAATTAAATGATTGAAAAGTTATAAAACTATGTCAGTTTGAAGTTGTTCTACAATAGTTATATTAGTTTATGGTGATACTTAATAATTATATTTTTTAAATTCTCTATTAAAAAGCATCATCTAATATCAATAATGGTGGAACGATCTGATAATTGAAAAGAAATGTTGAGATTTTTTACATTTTGTATCACTTCATAAACTAAAAATGCTGATATGCTCTAATATACATCTGCTAGAAACTTATATTGTAACGCATGGAAGGCTTCATGCTTCTTCTGCAAATGAGTAACCAGTTAATAGTTCTATATAGTTATTTTTGTTAAAACTATCTCTTAAAAATTCTATTGACTGGCATATTTATAGTATGTAAGACATTTAATGTATTATTGTGGAGTTCCAACGAGATACAAGACTCTTTAATTATACTGCAATGACACGAATCGCTTTTAAATATTTATATTAATATTGTAATAGCAATTTAACTTTCACTGACAAACATCTTTCTAAATAATCTCCTAGTTACATAGAAGAAACTAACTAAATAGATACTCAAGTAATATTTCGTTTGCAGAGAAAATACGACCAGTAATGATAGAACGATGAAACACGAGTAAGTCGCTGTAATTAAATGAGCTTGAAGACCAAAAACTTCGATCATTTATGTTCAATGTACACGTGACACGTGCCGCTTTGCCCACTGCGACATTCCGTACATCGTTCTGTACATATAAGCTAGTTTGTGTTTGAACATTCCAGCTAGTAATCCGTTAATCATATATCTGCCTCGACCAGTGTTTCCCAACCACTGCCACAACACACAAGTCACTGCGACGTATGAAATTGAATTCGACAAAGACATAATTTTCGACCGGTTGTTATGTTTAAAAGAAATATCGTTCTAACGACATAACCATTAGCAATATCATTACGGTGTATAGTCGACGCATTATAAACTGAGGCTTCGGGTCATAAATCATATTTATCTGCCTGTCTCGCTCGCACTTACAGGTCTTATGGAGAGGTGGTATGATGTGCGTAAGAATTGTAGAGGTGCATAGCGATAACGGAATAGGTACGATCGATATGCTAAATTATGTTAAGTATTAATAGGAATAATTTTTCACTATCTGAAAATAAGTTTTTAATTTATAAGATAAAATGTTTTTTTCGACGTAATCATAGAGAATGTAATGAGCGTCATAACAAAAAATCTTATATTTATAGAAAAACAACAACCCTTTCGTAACGACCAATCAGGAGTCAGAGTGCTATTGACCCCGCGTGCGCAGGTAGCTAAGTATCGATAACGGGTTGCATTGCGTGCACATTCCTACTGTCAGTGATATTTATTGCCCGACGACTCAGTTTAAAATGCGCCAACTATATAAACTTTAGAACAACGGTGCTACTTACGATCAAATAGGTTGGGAATCACTGGCTTAGCCTAAGAAGTAGCAACTAACAACTAATTTTTGTTTTTTCTTCCCCCCCTCTTCCTTAACCTGCATGCGGGTGATTAACCTTACCTAATAGGACGAGCGTGACGGAGGAGACGGTTGTCGTGAAGTCGTTGCAACTACCGGAGGTGCGTACGGCGTATTTGATATCGGACGAGGCGCAAGATGGCGAGCGTGTCTTCTACAAGAGGGAGAAGCCGCCGCCCCCGCCGCCGAGACGCATTTCCCTTCTAAAGTACGAGGACAACGCTAGTTAATTGGGTTCGTTCTGGCTCTTGCATCCTATGCACACCGGGTAGAAAACCAACACTACCCAATCACCACCGAAAACTATTCGAACACCATCAATACCCATGTTTACCATTCCATATTTCAGAGACTACTTGTGCTAAAACCCTCTTTCATGTTCTCGTCGACGTGCCGATTCGCTGTTAAATATTACATATACCCGATCCAAGTAATAAATCCCTTTTTTTTTTGTAATTAATCTTCTTTCTAACGCATGATGCATGCTGGTGTTGGTTAACGCCTTCCTTTTCGGTTGCGGGGAAGTTCATACAATTGAATTTGACTTGTGTCCGCATGACAGACTAATCATTAATCATATTACAGCTACGAGACCAGACTCTACGATACACCGCGACCTATTAACGAGTACACTAAAACGGAGGAGCAACGTCAGTTCGAGTCAAATCAATCCAGCCAATATCAGTTTAGTAAACAGGAGCAGCGGTACGGATACGACGCGCCCAAACTTCCGTCTCCGCTAAGCCCCAAATTCAATGCCAGAGACCTAAAGTTCGATGACAAACCAGAACCAATCTACTCCTCTCTCAAAAAACCAAATATTCCCAAAACACCAACCGACGGCGTCGGGCAAACCTTCTCTGAACATCAAAAGTCAACCGAAGCCATTCCAGGAGGCACCAAACACTCGGAGTACACCGCCAAAAGCGAATCCTATCAGAGCTACCCAAAAATGGAATTCATCTCGTCTGAAACAAGGCAAGAAGTCAAATCTCCCTTCGCAACTTCCACGCCTTCAAAATACGAAAGCAACCAATTCACGGAGTTCTCAAAGAACTCTATGGACATGGTGAAAGCTTCCACACCGACTTTTGAAAGGATATCTTCTCCATACGGTAAAGAAGTACACAGCTATGGTGGACCTGATTACCTCGAAGAAACCACTACAGAAGTAAAAGAAATACCGAATGGCACTCAGAAGATCACGACTACTAAGATTTACTCTTCATCTCCAGTAAACATGACGAGTACCAACACGAAATACGAACCTATTAAGCTCGAAGGTATCGATGAGCTATCGAAATCATTCGACAACGAATCGAGATACAGCACCCTGGATTCACGTTTCAATACCTTGGACTCTAAGCTCAGTTCGGACACGAGTCGCTCGTTCATGAGACCGTCGGATTTCCAGTCGGACTACCAAGCGACCACGAGTGTGTCTAAAGTGAAGAAGCCGGCCGACTTGGTGAAGGATATCGATAGTTTAGACAAGAAGTTCTCCAAACAGACAATCACCTCGGAGACAATCGAACGCAAGTCCGTCATGACAAGCTCCCACAAGTCTGAATCGAGCTCTACCGTCACGAAGAAATTTGGCAACTTCTAAGTTTGGCATCTATATTTAGTCGTGTATGTATGTCGTTATAAGTACTCTAACGCTTTAAGTGTGACGAAATGCATTTTTATGAAATTTACTAGATGTTAAAAAAAGATTAACTTTATATTTAAAATATATTTTCTGAATTGTCCTTGTGATAGTGCGACAGGAAGGTATGTAATCTTATAAATAATAATCTAAGTAATCTATAACCTATATGATGACCAACCATATAGTATAATATATTAATTTATATAAGTATACCAAATATGAAAATTATATATCTAATGAAAATATCTTTGTATCTATATATATTTAAAAAATAATATTTACAAATAAGAACTTCTAACATTGACCGCATGCTTATCACAAGGACAATGATAGGATTAGGACATAATCAGAGGTGCTAAAATAGTTTATTTATAGACGAATGTCGCAATGCAGTGCCTGTACCGGACGGTACGTTTAAGCTATTTAAGATTTTATTTTCTATTTTAAAAGATTTATTATAGTTGATCTTTTTTATGAAGTTTAATTTAAAGTGGGAAACTTTAATTAATCCATAGAACTTCACCAAAGCAATAAATGTTATTTCTTTCAAATTAATCTTGATCCACACACTCTTTTGTGGTGTTTTTTTAATTTAACAATTATGTATTCTGTTGAAGATCCATTGAATGTTTTACAGAGAAGACCTTATTCTCGAAGCCTTTTATTGTATATTGATATAAGACGGGTGAAGTTTCTAAACTGCAAACTTGGAAGCATAATATGTCGTTTTAAAAACTCGCTAATTTTTACAGAGTACCAATAACAACCAAATGTACTATACTAAATTTATTGGATTGAAAATATTTGCTTTAAAATGACATTGAAGCAGTAATATAAAACTAAGATTTTTATAGGAATACAGAGTATAAAAGTTTAATTACAGCTTTGGATTTGATATAATAGTTTTTTTTTAGTAAAACAGGAAGTGTGCGTATACCTAACCAAAGCTGTAAATGGATTGAGGAATGTTGTTTTTTTTAAAATGTTACACGTAGTGCCTTCAATTACCAAGTTCAAATATATTTACAAAGAGTTACATAAAAAGTACACTTATGTATATTGCTACAATATGTTTGCATTCAATAGTTGACCTCAGAACAGATTATGAAATATGTGCCATAGACAACTATGTAATAAGTTATGTAAAATATATTGTGTGTAGAGTCTATTATAGCGATAGTGAATGCTCGGTGCAGTTTTTATAATTACATAACAAGTTTGCAAATTCTACAAAAAAATGTGTTGTCAATGGTTATCACTGTAAAATGAGCTAAACCTTTTACTTTTATTGTTACATGAAAAAGGTACGTTTTACTTTGAATAGAGATTGCAAAAGGATTTTTTCTAAATTCTGTAGCTTTTTTAAGTATAATTTGGCAACTACCTATCTTGACGGCTGACTATACATTTCAGTGTTCAGTTTTTATTAAATTGTTTGTCTAACATATTTGATTATGTCTCGAATTTAGAATGTTTTATTAACCAATTAACATTAAGTTAATCTTGAAGCATGTTAATATTAATATTGTGACTATGAATGAATCCGTAGCTATTTTATAGAAGTAGGGGTAGTATATATGAATCGTCAAAAATAATATAGATCTATTTATAAAAAAAACCACGCTCTTGTGCCTTAACCAAATTGCAGCTTCTGCTTATTTCAACAATACTATTGTATTAAATTAATGAGTTATTAATAGTTTATAGGGAGATGCCCGCGAAAGCGATTCGTCCACTGAAGGTATTGAAACACCAATTCTAATAGGTTAGATGTGTGTAATTGCAGTAGTTACTTTATACTTATATAAATATCTATTCATAAATTTGTACAACGTAACATTCGAAATGTGTTTAGAAATATGTCAATCGAAACGTCATAAATTTCGAATTTTACTGTATGTTTTGTTAAATGACTAATTATTGCTAATGTAAGTAAATTAAGGCTAACTGTCGTGTCTTATTAATAGTTTGATGATGTAATCTATTATCGATATATTTATGTAGTAACTCAAAGTAACCAAATTTTGACTTGTGTAGTAATCATAGTGTAGCCGTATAGTTCTATTCTGATAATCATAAATTTGACAGTAATTAATACTTGCCTACTGTCAAGTTAAATTTTAATAATATAATCAATGTTGTAATTACTTGATATAGTATAAAATATATAATATATAAAACATTCTCATTATTTTCAGCAAACAAACGCCAAATAATCACTTCATTTAGTTTTCTATATCACAGACCTAATTCATTTGTTAATGTTCTAAGGTATATTGGATTTTTTCTATATCAGCCGGTAGCTTGTATTTAATATATAATTTAGTTGGGGCAATTTGTGGTATCTACATTTGAATGTAATAAATTGTAACTAATTCTATTATTTTTGTTTAAATTTCCTGTTGTTCATGGTGCAATGAGTCCAAAATAATGCATTATCCGGTGGCGATACCAATGGAGTTGCAGGTTAATTTTGAGAAAAATTACCTTATGGGAAACTTACGTACGTACAACGTAACTTACGTAGACACAGCTCAACTATGCCTGTAAATTGATTATTTGCGCTCCAAAAATTTTATTTTTCGGGTAAAATCCACAAGTCGCGATAGAGGAACAGAGTTCTATACGACCATTTCAATAAATAAATCTTAATATAATTTTTTTCGAATAATTAATGAATATTTTTAGCTATAATTTCTTTATAATACTTTATATAAGTATAGGCAAGGAATTTATAATACCTTATATAATTATAGGCAAGAAAATTCAAAGGCAAGCGCGATTTTCGTGTTGCAATAGACCCGTGCTGTTTATCGAAAACAGTACTGAAGAGTACCCCAATTTATTGAGTACTCGGTAGTGTCGTCATCCAGTTCAATCATAAATTACAGTGTTAATACATATTAAGTAGATATTGATGATATATATGACGCCTACCACCTGTAAAGACTACATAGGTCATTTGGTCGGTGTGCAAGCAGCGTCCTCTTGAAACGGCAATAATGCATATGAACGTATCTTCAGTCTCTGTAAACACTAGTATCTGCAGCATCATTAGTTAAGGATTTCTATGGAATCAAATCTATATTTCGGGATGAAATAATGCATTTTTAATTTAATAAAACGTTTAATAACATTCTAATTTAAAGACAATAAGAAACTATCAGTTTCACCGTAGCAAACTCACATTATTACCTTACAACGGAATATTTAGTGTTATGTAGTATGGTGAGTCGGACCAACTCTTCCCGCTTCTGTAGTTCACATCGAAACCTGCTAACAGAATTCTTTCTTTCGTTTGCAAATTGAAGTCAAAGACGTCAATGTTCTCTTCTATTCTTGACTTGGTCACAGATTTGGGTATGGAAATGACACCTAGATCTAGCTGTAATAAGTAAGTTTTAATTTATAATATGCCTATATAACAAGTTAATTTTCTCCGTAATAGAAAAGTGACTACGAAAATAATTAATAGTTTTCTTACACATTTTTAGCTTTCTTCCTCCATAGGTAGAGTAAACTAGTTATTTTATTTTTTAAAAAAAAGTCTAAGTATTCAATGGACCGTATCTTTTTCTAAGGATGGACAAATTTAGCAAATGTAGCTTGCTCTAAACATATTTTTAAATTAAGTCTTACGAGTATACAATGTACGACAGTACTAAGTGACCGCCTGGCGTTCCTTGAATATTTGCACAGTATTAATAAATATCGTTAAACTAATGGTTGGGTAAATTATAATAACAGCGAGTAAATAAAAACACATATTCTATATTATTATTAATAGTATTCAGGATTAGGCCCCTCTCGCAAAAAATTGTCACGAAATGATTGAGACCACCAAGACATTGACAAGATCATATGTATAGCGATTTGGGTCAATTTTATTCGACGTTTTAGTCTCGTTATGGATATTTGTTATACTATATATTAAAATATTTTAAGAAAGGTGTGTAGAAAAAACTTGAAATGTGCGGAATTAAAAACAATTACATCTGGACACCCCATTGGATATGGCATGTAAAGTTAATTCACACTTTTATTTTACCGAGTATATTATCGATTAATTTCTAAAATATTTTGATCTACCGTTTACTCTATTGTATTACGTGTCTAAAGGCCGAGTAGTAAATGTTGAGTAAGGTGCTTCTAAATGATATGGTGTTCATTTATATTGCGATTAATATCTTATATGGGTGTTCAATCGAAAAAGGATCTACCAAAATGTATGAATTAATTGTTCAATAAAGGACCAAAATAGCGCTAGACAGATATGACCTGAAAATAACTGTCGTCGTTGAAGTGCAGTATGCTAAGAGAGAAAAAGCACAAAATGTTAGTATTTAAAGATTAGACTTGATAATTAGAGCACCGTAAAAATTTTTTTTCCATTTAATTTAATTTTCAAGAAAAAAAAAATTAGTTAATATATAGTAAATAAATAAATTATATATATAATGATTAAAGTGCCTTTAAATACATATTTAGTATATATATATATATATTATTTACATTTTTACACACATTACAGAACTTAAAGATAAATAGATAGAAAAAAACAAGTAGTGCACCAACAATTTGTATTACAATAATATGATATTACGCGGGTCTATTTAGATAAAGCTGTAGAGGCCACTGGACCCACAGCAATACTCATACAAAAAAAAGATTACTTACTAAATATCTTAAGACGATTTGCGGCACCGTCTTATTGTAAGAATTAGCAATCTGTATTAGAACAGGGTCGTCAACCCGCGGCCCCGGAGCTCCAGGTAGTGCTTTTTCGTAGAAGATAGATCCGAAAGGTGTGTAACCCATCACTTTTATTTCATTCTTACAGCAATATTCTAAAAGCGTAGGCTGCTGTATACTTAGATTCACCTATAAACAGTAATAAAGGTACCAATATAATCGATATAGCTAGGTTCCTTTCCTTAGATACGCTGCGTGGTAATGTAATTCGAGATAGCGAAATATGCGTCCGCAGGCGTCGATGATTTAACAATATGAAGTTGTTTAGAGATAGGTGTCTGTTTGTTGTGTAATATAATAGAAAACCTTTAATACTACACATCCTATGATGATCATGTTTAAATTATAAATCAATGACATTTTTTCTTAATTTTAATAGAGGTTTTCATATTTTTCCCGTAATTTCTATACTTCATAAAAAGTATTTTTCATGACCTCAATAATTAGAAGTGTACATACACTTACATGGAATTACGTAAAACCTGCGTTCCCTGTACACCTAGTATTCTTAGTGAGTGGTATAAAAGTGTGAGGTGGGTGACCCCCAAAGTTCTACTCCAGGAAGCGTAGCTGAATCATATATGATACGCTCCCATCATTAGAAGCGCAAACGCAATAAGTGATTCCGCAATTCTAAACTGGAGAGCGTGGTCCTTTACACAAATCCCAATTACAACAGTGTTCAAGCTTGTACAGTCTTTAGTTATAATAAATTCGAGTGAAAAAGATATAAATACAGCCCTAGAGAAAACATTAAATCAAATTGTCAATAACATTTTTGACGTCTATGTACATACATCGTAGTATCATGTACATCATTCATTGTTTTATATAAATGTGAGTGTAGCATAATATTTTTCTTATTAATATGTTAATATCTAATATAAACTTACCTCTATCTGTGCTACTGCCGGCTTAACGCAAGAATTTTCTATTATTCTTGTCATCATGTGTTCGTTAAAGTTTGATACTCCTATCGATCTTGTAAGGCCCTGCATCTTGGCTTCCACCATACCCTGCCATGTCTCAATGTAATCTATGAAATCTACAGTCAAGTTACGCTGCAAGGAACAAAATAAAATGTCAATTCAGTACATCAGTTACCAGTAAAACAATTGTATATATCAACGAACTGAAAAAAAGAGCATTTGTGCATAGAGTCAGTCAATCAACCAAGGATCATTCAGTGGTGTATTTATAAAATGACATTGCACTGGGATTTTATATATCTTATATATTGTACTTAATAAATACTTTTCATTAAAAATAAAGGTGGCAGTGTGCTGATAACGAATTAAATCTATAAGCAGGAATTTAATAAATTTTAGGAGATTTAATAAGGTTCCAAAAGATTTGAATAAAGCTCATTTATACAAAAATGCACATTACAATTAGCATATATTCTTATATATGTTTATACTCAATTTGGGTTATAAATTTACAAAACCCGCAGAACAACGGGCTATAAAAATTGTTTTATTATTAAAATTTCTTAGTTTTTTTAAACATTATTTTGTATACTCACAAATTGTGCAATAGGAAAATGTATAAGGTACAGATCTACATAATCCATGCCAAGTTTATCTAGAGATTTTCGTAATGCAGGTACCACCGCCTTACGGGCGTGTGCATCACTCCAAAGCTATTAATATAAAAAGGACAGTATCTATTAAAATGTAAGAGCAGGTATTGATTTAGAAATACACGTAACTAATAGGCCTATTTGGTAATGACTGTATGGTGTTGTATACTATGTTGTTTCTAATGTTACTACATTACATTGTTACTAAAAATCAAATGGGATTTATATTAAATTACTTTAAATAAATCAAATCTTTATTTTATGAGATAAAAAAGGACGCTATGAGTATTTATAAAAGGGAGCCAATATATCAGGATACATCCGGTTGTCAATAGCTACAAAAGACACGTTTGTGAGAACTGGGCGCTCCCTATGTCATCCGATCAACAATCACATGAAAATAAGAACAACTTACTTTTAAAAACAAGACAAGTTGTCTACTACAGATAAAAAAAGAAAATTGAGAATTTATTTATAAATAATATAACCTTAGTAGTAATGAATATATCTTCTCTCTTTATGACCCCTTCATTGATCTTTCTTTGAACGGCGCGGCCCAGCTGTTAAAAGAAAAATATATTATATTAAAAACCAAAATATAATAACAACATCGCATCTGGAACAATATCAGTATAACTGTATGGTGCGCGTTTTCGTATTTAATCATGTTAAAACATAACCATGGTTTCGTGTTGTTATTACATGAGAATTTTTAAATTTATAAAACTACATATATACGTATTTTGTATACAGGTTTCATTCATTGAACTGATTGCGACCCCCCTTAATAACAAAAGATTCATTAAAGTTATTCTTACCGCGCTTTCCGTGCCATATATATAAGCAGTGTCAAAGAGTCTGTAACCGGCATCGATGGCCCACCCTACTGCCTGCTCCATAGCCTCTTCATCCGGAGGAATAATCGTACTCTAGTTTTAAAATCAGACAATATTAAAAAAACAATACTGTAGTCCACGCATTATGAACTGAGGCTTCGGGTCATAAATTATATTTATATGTCTGTCTCTCTCGCATTTACAGGTCTTATGGAGAGGTCTAGTGATGTGCGTAAGAATTGATGAGGTGCATGTCGATAACGGGATAGGTACCATCGATATGCTAAATTATGTGAAATATTAATAGGAATAATTTTAGGCTATCTGAAAATAAAAGTTTTTAATTTGTAAGATAAAATGTTTTTTTGTTTGTTTATTTTATTAGTTCTTCATAAATCCTCATCCGTATCTTTCCCATCTGTGTCATCTTCCTGTAGGTTAATTATCGGAGGAGGTGGTTGATCTCTTAAAATAGTTTCCCTTAAGTCCTTATCCTGGAGCTCCTCGCCATGCCTGACACATTTGGGTCTTCTTGAGTGACCTTATCAATAGCATTGTGGAGAAGAATTTCAACATCAGCAATGCCAAATGTATGATTTTTTTCAAGACCTCCTTTGACTTGAGCCCAGCGTAAATAATGTAATGAGTTTCATAACAAAAAATCATTTATAGAAAAACAACAACCCTTACTCGTCACGACGAATCAGGAGTCAGAGCGCTAATGAAGATCACGATGACGCATCGACCCCGCGTGCGCAGGTAGCTAAGTATCGATAACGGGTTGCATTGCGTGCACATTCCTACTGTTAGTGACATTTATTGCCTGACGACGACGTTTAAAATGCGTCGACTATAATATATAACATTACATTTATTACTAATATACTTTTAAATAATAATAAAAGGAAAAGAAAACATCTTAATTCGATGCAACATGGTGCATGCGCAAAAAGTAACAAAAAACAGACGTACAACCTATAGTCTATACCTATTGAAATAGAAATCGGTATTCAAACTGCGATAACAAAAAGGTCCCTAACACGCAAGTTGCTTCACCTTGCGTGTTAGGGACTGAAGGAGAAGCTAATCGTCTTCTAGAACCTTGTGCTCGCCGAGTCAGTTGCGCTACTATAACGTAAGATTATTATTTAAATAGCATAAATATCTACAAACCCTGTTGGCAATACCAAACCAAGTGCCCATTCCGAAGCTTGGCATCTTGTGTCCATCATTAAGTAGGTACGTTGGTGCTGGAATAGCAGCGTAGATGCTCTAAAAGTCGAAATACATAAACAATAAATCATAAAAATTATAATCCAAGTACAATGTATGTACTTTATGGCACTTGGAGGACCCCTTTAAGAAAATAATGCCTTCGACTATTTATTTTTGTTTCGATATATGTGATTAATTTATAATGCGAAGTGTGAACACATTTGACACGAAAATAAAATATCTATTCGATCCTTTTTAACACATATCCAGTTTTACGTAATTCAAAATTGTATTTTAAAAATTAACTAAATTTTATGTAAGCCACATGGTTTTAACACATCCTGGATACACTGACAGAGAACAACAGGTATTAAGTTCGCGTTAAGTTTAACAAAACAAAACGCCTAAGTGAATAAATAAAAAAAATATTCTTTTATAATTTCTAAAATGTTAGTTCCGTTATGAATTTTATAATTACTAAATTAATAAGTTCTTTTTAGATTATTCTGTACTACAACAAATAAGGTATATAAGTTATATTGGATTCGCACCGCTTAAATTCCCACGCTTTCACACACATTTTAAATATAATATTAGAGGTAACAAACGAGAACCGTTAACCTAATGGTAAATGAGGACTGCGACTGATGACATCCATTCTAAACAAAGATTCAAGACGCGCACTCGTTTTGATCGTTGAGGGCGGAGAGGGAATGCTTCTATACCTAGAATTGGGTCTTCGATCTCTTTATTTACTTATTGATATTATGAAAAACAGAAGCGTTATGTTCCTATGTCACCCTGGTATTCTGTGTGGGCGTGGTTCTTCCGCGGTTGAGCCCATTCATGTTTGCTAAAAACTAGCAGCAGCACGGCTTTCCACTATTCCACTAACACAATGGAGACCACCCTAGCACCGTATGCAAGGCCCCTCAGATGTGCCGGAAACCAGGTCACGCATACCTACATGTTACATAAGTGTCTACATTTGTCTCTTGGTCAAGCCCTATATTTTATACGTGGTAAAATTACTTATGTATTACCGCTCTCGTCGGGACGAGGACGAATTAAATCAGTAAACCTCAATTCAAAGACAACGTCACGTATTGCCTATTGCATCTGGGGAAGTAGCGAATGGCCAAGAGGCAGTAATAACAGCCGAGCAGCTCTGGGTCTGGCGGTTAATTGTGGCTCTAAACGAACAGGTAACTAAAGATATTCTGATAGCTGACACGAAAGTTGCGAAACCTAAACCAAAATGTTCCAACGTACCTAAAAGTAAGCTGCTATATATGCAATATATATATATATATATATATATCTTGGAATTGCCGGCAATAAAAAAAATAAAGATATAATTTTTTTTAATGCAAAATAAAGTTAATCTTATCGATATTGGCAAACAAATTATTTTTATGATTGAAATTATATTTTCATAAAGACATTTTCAATAAACCGTAACACGATTCTTTGCATAAAAAAATTGCAAGATTATCAATATTCATTTTGACGAGTAAGCAACAAAATTCTCCTAACCCCTTATCATCATCGGACAAGAAGACTCACCGCCGGTTTCTGATCTTGCATCCATCTTCCATTTTGTTGTTGGTTGAAGATTCCTCGTATTCGAAAGAAGCGATATGCCTTTTCGTGTTTAATACAATGAAAGATATTAAAATCTTATTAGACACTTACAGTTATCCGAGTATAATATGAGTGTTACGTTACCTCTTCAAGGGAAGAGTTAATAGGCATTTGCTTAGGTAGTGCGTTCTACCATCAACGGGAACATCACTACTTAACACCAGTTGGGATTGTAGACAAGCTAGGACTACTTGTATCCATTTAAAAAAAAATATCCCGCAAAAATAAAGCCACTAAAGGCAATATAAATATATTCATCAAAAGTAGAGAGAAAAAAAGATAAATACTTACTGAAACAAACGATACAGAGAAAAGCACAGTTGAATACGTTGCAGACATTACAGGTGTTGTATGAAGCCGGTTTCAATACGTGTGGCTCCGTGGCATTACAAACGTAATTATATATAACAGCTAAGTCAATAGTCTTCTATTTAAATAACTTTGCATCTTATTACACATTACTTTATATTCATAAAGATAAGCAAAAGTATTAAATGAGGGCACTTGTGCATTTATTTTTTTCTACATGGGGAAATGCCAACGCATACCCTTGCGGGGGCAAGGATGGGTTATCTCGGACTCCCTAAAACCCCATGGTGTTCCTCCATCATCGCGTATGACGGAGTCTACGGGAATGCTTTCGCACACATCCGCGACCCCGCCTGCGCTGGCCCCTCCTCCGGAGGGAGGACATCCCAAGGTAACTCCCTACCTCAACCAGTGTTTTTTTATGGCTGATGGTCACTAGTTAGCCCGAGGGCTGTTACAACTTCACCGGGTTGAAAGGTGGCCAAGCGCTTAGGGCACTCAGCCGAGACCTTTATTAATGGGTAAAAAGCTCTAAGGTTCGCGAGAGGGAGCCTCGGCCTGGACCGTTACCCTGGACGCGAAAGCAACTGCCTCACCATATAATTCTGTTTCAGACGCCCTCGCTGTCAGCGGGGGCGGTTCATTGGTGCAACAGCAGTGCTTGGCCCTAGTGGTCACGTCATCGGGGTCGTCGAGACCGCGCCTCGCGAGATTTTCATTACGCAAGATCCACGGCGAACAGGCCTTGCGTGGAGACGCGGGGATGCTGTGCAAAGACAGGATTTGCGTATGTCATTATAGGTCGGATGCACTCTTTGTAAAGTGTTGTTTAATTACGAAGGGACATTTTGTTATTTTTATTTAGTATCGGGTGTAAAAATCTAGGGTGAAAACTGCTCGATTCCGTACGCGGTTGATATGGGGACCGAAGGTGAGTCTTTTACCTAATGTGACGCCTAAGTCCCAGGGGATTGGATGATCAAATAACTCTATGGTTGGGATATGCGGCGTTTTGTTGCGCCGAGAGAAGTACATGGCTGCACTTTTGGTGGGGTTAACTTCAATGCTTCATTTCCGAAACCGGAGGAGGCGTATACAGTAGCGTCTGGTTTGGATCTAGACACGTACATAATGGAGTCATCGGCGACGACGGCTTGTTCTACGGAAATAATGTTAGCTCGATTCTTTTTTTCGTTTTCAAAAAATCATCACTTTTAAAATAAGATTTCATTCAGCAGTATGTATAGTCTTACCCATGTTTACATAAAACTACCAAACTGATACAATCAGGTAAAAAAAACAAACAAAACCAAACGCACGTTCATTAATTGTGAGATTGCTAACGGTACTGACGCGTCGATGGCGAGAGCGGTAAGAAGGCGGGGGCCGGGAGGGGAGTGCGCATTCCGCTAAAAAAGTTAAAGTTAACTCTTGCGGATTATACTGAGGTACTTGTTATTTGCATTGAAGCGCGATTTTTTTGCCTTAGGGCTTTAAAATTTGATGTAAGCCTGACGCTAAATCCAGAGTAGAAAAATATTTACTTTTACCTAGTTGATCCAGGATCTCGTTAATTTGGGGCATTGGATAAGTTCCGCCAATCGTGACGTCATTAAGTTTGCGGTAATCTATTACGATTCGCCATTTCTTTTGCCCTGAGGTGTCCTCCGTTTTTGGGACAATCCTCATGGGTGAGGACCGTGGTTTAATAATCAGTAGATCAAAAATTTTGTTGATTTGGTTTTTAACCTGCTCTTTATGAACTTTTGGAAATCGGTAAGATTTGACGTTTATAGGTTGAGCAGGGGAGGTATTAATTTCATGTTACAATGCATGCTAGTAGCAGTTAATTGACCTCCAGATGAGTGAAAGATATCTGAGTATTGAGAGTATATTTCGTGTAAGGCGACTGATTCTTTATAGTTAATTGCACAGGTAATTGCATTGTTATAGGTAATTGCATAAGTACTTCTCGCGTTCTATGGCTACAGGTAATATTGGGTGATATATCTATTCTATGAATTTGGTTAATATAAAGATAAATTTAGATTTTTATTGATAACTATTGGATGCTTGGATGTGTTAGCAACAGTAATATTGATGCGTTTATTTTGTACTGTGACTGCAAAATATCAAAGTGTCTCATATCTTTTTACTGCCACAATTTGTGATCTGTTTAGCAGATATGATGCAAACCACTTTAACATTAGCCCGAAAATGACCTTAGATACAATTTTTCCAATAGAATTTAATAGTCAAACAAATGCACTTGAAAAATCAGTGTAGATGGCATGGATCTGATGACCCGTATCTATATTGTTTACAGAACGACCTGATTTGAAACCATGTTGGTAATTTCGTTTATGGGGAGATTCCATCTTTAAGAGAACGGTTGATAATTAAAGTGAGATGGAAAGCAATTACACTTTCTCAACGCTTGACAAATAAATGAGAACACATATACGGACATGGAATGATTCACTTGTTCCTGGTTAAACATAGATGAAAAATGACTTCCAAAAAATTCAGCAATACCCGTTCCTGAAACGACAACCGAATAATTTAAATGCATACAAGATGATATAATAGAACTATTTGACCATTTCTCATTAATAAGATTTAAGAGCTTTAGGATTTTCACGAATATTGCTTTCAATTAAGTTTTGAGTCTTACATTCATTATATAATCTATGGCAAAGTTCTCTAAGGATAATATATTACTTATATCTTAGTGTTTCTTTTTCTTTTAGAAGCATAAAAAGAGATTTAGAAAACCAAATTGGATACTTATTATCCTTCCGTATTCGCTTTGGGACATTTTGATTCAAAATATTTCTCAAATTATCATTAAATGCTGAAACCATTCCGTTAACATTTTCACAGTAACTAAAACTATTTACATATAATATAAAGTAGTATTTCCAATTTCATGGATAATTGAATTTCAGTCAGCTTTAAAAATAATTAACGGCTCTGGTAGTTTTAGTATTATTAAATGATATATATAGTTATCAATAAACAAGGCTTTGGACATGCAATTTGCTGACATGAAATGTATAAGAGCATGACCCAACTTATTGTTGTAACTTGAAGCCATTGTTCTGGAATCCCTATCCTTCAGTTAATAAACCCTAAATTGAGGTCTCCCACTATAAGTGCCTCATCACACTGCCATATGCCATTATTAATATTATTCAGATAATTTAACAAAGAATCTATTTTAACAGGCGGTGGATCTGAACTTGAACGAATAGATCTTCACAATTACTATCCCATTGTCGAACGCGATATGAGTTGATAGTCTTAGATACTGCCAGAAATACTCCGCCACCGTCCTTCTTAGTATTTTCTGAATAATGGCGGTCTCTTCTATAAACATTGTACTGTGCATCAACAAATTCATCTTCAACCACGTTTCTGTGAAAGCAATTATACTGTAGTACTCAGCAATACTATATGCAATCGTAGATCGAATTAGTTTTTTGTTCTCATCTCCCGCACATTCTGTTTAATATTATACGCGTTTCTAAAAGTAGACAAATAAGTAATAAAACCACGTATAATTAAGCTAATATCTCTTTGAGGATAGTTTTAATTAGATATTTAAGTTAATGATATTGATAAATTTGAAGCGTCAATAGCCAATAGTCAATAAGTTCAGGGAAACTTAAGGTCGTAGATTAGAATCCACTATTATATTATCGTCGTGAACCATATCCTAGCACAAGCTTTTGCTGCTTAGTTGGAGTGGTTAACCTGAATATTAGTAATGTTATAGCTATTGCTAATATTCTTTCAAAAAATATCTAATATATGAGCTAGTTACACTCATTTAAATGTAAATTAGAACAATATTATCTTAATGCTCTAATTACTGGCATACACACATGTCAGGGCACGATAATAATTTACGCCGTAACAGTCGATTATTGGAGTTTAACAGCTTTTTGGCTCCGAAGCGAGCTCAATGTGTGTCGTAAGAAGCCCTGGATTTGTCTTTACAAACCAACCAATTAAAAGAAAGGCGGCATTTCTTCTCATCTGTTTTTGGTAGGTTTTGGTAGATTCTGATATAGATCTTTGCTAGGTTTTGATGTTTTCGTACTTTTTGATAGGTTTTGATAGGGTGGCAGGTTTTCACGTTTGCATGTTTAACTACGTCTTACTAGGTTTTGGTAGATGGTAGATTTTAGTTGTTTTTAATGCCTGCCGCATTGGCAGATTTCGATGTTTTGGTAGGTTTAGATGTTTAGTACGTTTAAGTAGAATTTGGTGGGATGATACAATGTTGGGTGGTAGGTATTGGTAGATGTTGTTAGATTGGTTTTAATATTTTCGTAGGTTTTTATAGGTTGGCACGTTGGTAGGAGGTAGGGTGGTAGGTTTTGTAGGTATTGATATGTTTTGGTAGGTTCGTAGGTGGTAGATTGTTAGGCTTTGGAAGTTTTTGGTAGATTAGGTTAGGTCGGAACCCCCGAAGGATTCTCGCCATGTCGTGGTGGGGCTTAATAACCGTGGCTTGGTCACCCATGGTTAAGCTAAGAGGAACCCAAACGGCCGGCCTAAGGCGCTCTAAGGCCGGCCCGAGGAGGCCGCTCTGGGTGGGCTTGTTAAGAGCTCGCCTCGGAAGCGTGTCGGTGGACTGCAGGGGGCAGAAGCGACGGAGCGAGGCCGTTTTCCCCGCTCTCAGCAGCCGAGGTGGTGTCGCGGAGGGAGAGGAGTGTCGGTGTGTCGTTGGTGGGGGCTGGGATTGCTTACTGCTTTCTTGGCCTCCCATGGACTCTGGGGGGCGGACTCAGGGAGTCTGCTTCCCACCTACAGAGGAGGCCGAGTTGGAAGGCGCGTCCGTGATCCGGCGCGCCTTGCCTGGAGGAGCGAAGAAGAGGATGTCCTCCTGCCGGAGGAGGGGCCACTTTGTCGGCAGGCGCAGGTAGGGTCGCGGATGTGTGCGAAAGTGTTCTCGTGACCCCGCCATACCCGACGAAGGTGAACACCATGGGGTTTTAGTCGGTGTGAGTCCGACGTAACCCATCTTTGCCCCCGCAGGGGTGAGTTTACGTAGGCATTTCCCCATGTAAAAAAAAGGTTTGAAGGTTTTTACAGGTTTTGGTAGGTTGATAGGTTGGTAGGCGGTAGGGTTATGGTAGGATTTGGTAGGTTTTGGTAGGCTTTGGTTGGTTTTGGTATGTTTTGGTAGAATTTGATTGGTTGTTACGGTGTTAGGCGGTAGGGTTTTGGTAGGTATTGGTTGATTGGTACGTTGGCCGGCAGATTACCAAAACCTATCATAAATCAAATAAGGAAAAGAATTGGAAAATATTTTTTCTTCCGTTCAACTACCCGTCTTCACATTCATAAAAGGGGTCACAAATAGAATGAAACATTAAATCCTAAATTTATAAAAAACAAATAAAGAAAGACAGAATAGAACATAAAAATGCTGGACGCTGTATTTTTTTAATATGAATATTTATGGTTACAGTAACCGAAGATTCAGTTGACTATAGAGTAGTATAGTTGTTTTTTTAATTTTTTGATAGAGCTCCAATAAACTAATAATCTAGGTTGTATGAATTGCATACACATTTTAACAAAAAAACTTCTTGTATTATGAATGTAATTGTGTTATACTGTTGGTATGCAATAAAAAAAAAGAATGGCGCTTTTTAAAACATAAACAAAACAAAAACATGGCAATTAAAAATTAAAATAAACATGTTAAAGTTACAAAAATAACTATAGTATATTAACTGTAACAGTGGATATCTTTAGAGAGCTTCACGGAGATGTAACCTAAAATAACCTTATTAACTAGAAGCTTTATTATAAATATATTGAAATGAGTAACTACCAAATTGGGAGAATTTGTTGACAACCTTTGTCGGGTGGTTTGGAGATCGCGACTTTTAGAAGACAGAGAGCCATGGTCAAAACTAAGGACCTAAATTAGATTCCTAGCCAAAACCAATATTTGTGTAACACCAATAATTGATCCAAATGTCAGGTGTCGCATCCACTGCGTACGAACCGTCTTCCGAACTTATCGCAAATGTCTGAGATGTGAGGAAGAAGGGATGATCGGCATATACTATGTTCCTGACATCATCAGATATAAAGCAGAATGTCGCCGTGGTCAAAGTTAACCAGATACAAAAAGATATTTATAAAAAATATAAAAAGGTTCTACGACAGATGTTTTATTAGCAGCTCCATGTTGACCTTTACCACGTGTATGGTATATTTCTCATGATACTTACTCATATTTCGTTTTATTACATAATATATCATGACTACAAAGCGTTAATCAACTTAAGGATATGCATAGACAAATGTCAATATCTTACATCAATATTCGAAATGTCTACCATTCATCAAAATAATAGACATTACTCTCATGAAAACACCGAAAACAAAATCATTGTGGTTAGTCTGGTAAAAGAAAGAAATCTCGGTGATCACGTTACTGGTGACGGGGCATTCCATGTTAGTCCTCAGCGGTGACAAAGCAGTATGATTCATCTCATAACGGTTCCGTATTCAGGATGTCTGTGGGCATTACGGGCTCAGGCTATATTATAGTACTGTAAACATTCGCACAATTACAAAGGCCCGGTCACGAAACAATACATCCCCAATGAAATTGAAATACAGTACGGATACCATGTCAAGGACATACACATCAAGACGACACCACGAAAACCAATGATATGTGATGGAGACATATTGTTCCTTGGCTGGACGTCCAAGCCAGGGCCATACAACTTTGACATACGGTCAAACATATACCAGCTTATAATAAAGCAAACAAAACACTGATTGCAGCATGTCTTCTTATGTTAACATTGATTTTATCAAGACTAGTGTTTTTTTTTCTAAAACCAAGACTTCCGATATAATAAAACGATCAGGTACCTAGTAAAGTTTTTTAT
Source organism: Teinopalpus imperialis (assembly GCA_029286865.1). Classification (NCBI taxonomy): domain Eukaryota; kingdom Metazoa; phylum Arthropoda; class Insecta; order Lepidoptera; family Papilionidae; genus Teinopalpus; species Teinopalpus imperialis. Next base: position 7,225,957 of record JAGSMU010000004.1, read on the forward strand.
CAAAATCTATTCAAACATCGAGAAGGCAGTCTCTCGCGTACCGTGTATGTGCAAGGTACTTCGCAGTTATCGCGCTCAATACATTTTATTTTTTATAATGTATACGATCAAGCTTTTTATTTTAGTTTTAGCGCTTTCGATGATTGTAAGTATTTTTTTTTGTAATATGATTTTGTAAACAATGAATAAAACTTCTTTTATAACAGTTTCCTAGCTAATATTGACGGATATTTTGACTGTAAGGCCTGCTTGTCAGTCGATGTCAGTCCTCATTTCGATTCCCAACATGTGTGCAACATGTTCCAATCAATCGATTATTTAATCTTTCAACCCGAAGTAATAAAATACTATAAAATTAAAAAATATATTGCTTTAATAATATTTATGTATGTTCCCTAAAAAAAACTTTTGGCATGGCATGAACTCCGATCAAACAACCAGCAAAGCCCTAATTTTAATGTGTGTGTACGTAATGGAAATTAAAATAAAGGGGCTACATTATTATATATTTCTATTTATATTTATTTCAATAAAGCTCAATAGAAAGCTAAAACATGTAATGAGGTATGCCATCTCCGACCCCATGGCTGTTGCGTATCTTGAACCTTTATTAAACACTTACAATCTGGACGTGAACAGAGCGTGTTCGTTTGTCACCATTAATCATATAAAAAGCCGAACCGTTATTTAATTCCGTTGGTTAACTGGGATTTTAGTAATGTTGAATAACATAGCTAATTTCAACCCGATGAAACTATAAAAGCCCTCGGGCAAACAGCAGCCATCAGCCCGAAAAAACAAGCATTGCTAATTTTTTTTTTGTCTTAATAAGTATTAAAACTAACAAACACACTGGTGTACACTATTAAAATATTAATCTAATAATTCTTAGTAAATGAAGGTTAACCTTTTATTGCAAATAATGTGTAAGGTGAACCAGTTCATCATAGCTGAGACTGCGGTCAATTTGCGGAAAGCTTCATTATCATATAATAACAATCGCAATAAAATTCGTTGGTTTTCGACATGTCTTGTTTACTTATCTAAAATATATGTATGTCATAAAGGTCACCGCGATACACATGGTTTGTTATCTTTGTTCCTTTAAAAAGGTTAATAAAGAAACAAACAAAAAATCTAAACAAGAATTTCGGTTCAGTGTTAAATAAATAGTACAATAGTTTTTCAAACCTAACGTAAAAATGTAAAAGTTATTTCCGGTATGCTTCGGTAGCATTATAAATATTAGTTACAATTTAATGCTTTAATTACGTCAAAGTCGAAGTGTATTGAAAAACATAGTGAGAATCAACGTTAATGTATTCCCTTGTAAATAGGCATAAGCTCGAAGGTAAATTCTTAAACCTGTTTCTCAGTACACCATAATTATAAACAAGTTTAATGTGGTATGTTATTTAATGGAGTTAGATTGAATTTTCCATTACAACGACCGGCGATGTAAGGTATACTGGTCTTGTACTTGCAGACCATATGTATTTTTGTTAATACCTAGATATATATTTTTTTATCTAAATCGTTTTATATGCTATATATACGTCATATCATATGTTTTTATTTATTATTTAAATAAGAGTAGCCAACGTTCATGGTACCTTATCACGAGGAACAGGACTTGACGATAATTAAATTTTTTAGGTTATTGACTCGACACATTATTCATTTGTTTTAATAAACATTTAAAAAAAAAATATAATAACAATATTACAATTTTAATTTAACCTCGCTTCAGAAATATATTGAGGTCACAACATTGAAATTGACATCCTGTCTTACATTAACGACGGCGAGTTGTATCGGTCAGAATACCCATCTTCGGAGGAATCGAACAAAAAACCTGCGACCAGCAGCTTGATATTCCGATCACACGGATTTTTTGAAATGTTATAAATGGCTCCGGTGATCTCGAGCGGGCCTGTCTCAGGAATCTTAGGGTAAATAAGAGTAATAAACATAAAAAAGTGATGGCGTTATAATTATTTCAATAAGATATCGATCGTATAACAATTATTTTATCCAGTTGAATATATAATGAAATGAGCTTTATTCTACGATATTATATATGTATTATTTATGTTTACATTATTTATTATATGTATTATTATTTATGTATTTATATGCATCTGTTTCTAAATAAATATAGTCCTGTATTTTTATTTTCTCTATTTTTTTGTGAGTTCACTATGTTCCTTTTTTCTGATAATATGTCCGACCATATACATATATCCAAATATATCCAACACCAGGCCAAATGCTGCGCCTTTGTACATACTTTTCTTATAATAGTTTCCTTGAATAATGCTTTGTCTATATAAAAGTTACATAAATAAATAAAATACTATTGCACTTGCAACGTCTCAGACATAGTAGACACTAGTGTATTAGCAAACTTATAGACCTCGACCTCAGCTTATCTAACTGGTCAAGCATAATGGATATATAATTATGACAAATGAGTTCGTAAAGTGATGAAAAGTAAAGTAAAAGCCTATATATAATTACCTAGATTACATTGCTGGCATAGCTCCTCGCTGGCTGTCCGAGCATCTTCCACTAATCCAGCTATTGGAGCTGGTAATCATCATGCCAGCACCAAGCTACCTCAGCTCAAACGAACTAGATGCCACTAGATTGCTAAATAAAAGGATGGAGATTATTTATGAAGTGTATTATCACGAACTTGTGTTTTTTGCATGTGATAACTCGGTGATTATGGATCCGGTTTCTCTCATTCATTTATTATTTATGAACACGTCGGCCAGAGCTCATTACAGTTTTATACACAATTAGTTACCTTATTTGTATAAATCTAAGTCAGTCGCAAAATGCATATTGAAATAATTAAAAATATGTTGCAGAAGAAATATCTAAAATAAATTTATAAAACGTATACATAATGACACACATTTAAGTGTATTATTAATTCAAATGTTAGAGAGACGTCGTCCAAGGTATAGACATATATAGTCTCCTGATTTACAATAATGCATGTCTAAATAGTTTATATACCATTGCAAGATTCACTAATCAAAACATCTCATTAACATCTGTGCAGTATGTGGCTGAGAACTAAGTTTTTTATTATATTATAAGAAGTGCCAAACAAACACACATATCACCTGAATATAAATGATAACTACCGCACAAAAGACATGTGTTGTCCATACGAAATACAGCAGCAGTATACTGCTATTTAAGCTGGTATTGTTAGGCGCGGTCATTTCCTGTTCGAGCTTACTCCATTTTTTAAAACACGCAAGTTTATCTGACGTAAGCTTTACGTTTAACAATGATTCGCTGACATGATTATTTTAAGATAAGACTATAAAATATATTTATATTTAAAGTACATTTCAGGTTGCCTTACCTCTTGAACAAATACGGACTTTCAAACTCAACGATGGCCGAAGTATGCCAGGCTTCGGGCTTGGCACATGGCTCGGTTTTGTTATGGTAAATTCAAAAACATTTATCTATTTGTTGCCGTGGAGTGGAAACTTATGCATCTCTGCGGGTAGTCGTAGTATTAGTAAGTTTATTATACATTTCAGAAATCTGCCGGAGAGGACAAAAAGAATGAAGTTGAAAACGCAGTTAAGTGGGCCATTGACGCTGGTTACCGACATATCGATACTGCATCCATATACGACACCGAGGATCAAGTAATTATTTTATCTTTTAACCTCATAGTTTAGTAAAACTTCAAATTGAAATAATAATTCAATATCCTGCCACGCACAACTACTCTGTGGAGTCAGGAGTCGCCAGCGGTGTTTCCGATTCGATACGACTTAGGGACCTTCAAGAAAAGAGCCTTCATCTTCCATAAAGGCCGGCATCGTATTTGCGACTCCTCTCGTATTGCGAATGTTCACGGGCGGCGGTGATCACTTACCATCGGGTGGGTTGCTAGCCTATATAAAAAAAACTGTGCACAGATATAATTATTTTGAAACAAGTATACAATAACGCGAACTTTAAGTTACTTTCTATTATACTGTATACCAAAATATAGGATGTTGAATT